>OU015496.1:169910241-170282741 GCA_907164885.2 Dolomedes plantarius | reverse complement strand
AGAAGTCGAGCTTAAATATCAGTTCCTCCTATCTGTCGACTTAGAGGGCAAGATTTTGTTAGCAAAACTGTGTCATTTTCAGTAAATTGGTGTTAACATGATAATAAAGTTCTAAGTAGATTTAAGCTTATAATAAAATAGGTTTAGGAAATATTTACCACAATTTACAAAAGGACAAGTAAGATAAAAAGAAATTTTTAGTCATGAAAGAGATGTTCCCTCTCAAAATAATTCAGAATAATCTGTTCAAAGTTTTCAACAAGGAATTGCGCAATTGATTGTAATATATAATTAAAATACCACATTTTTTGAAATTTTCATTTGAATATCAAAAGTAGTTAAAATTGTTTATAACCTCAATGAGGGATATCCAATAGAATAGGAGCTGTCTAGTCATGACTAGACACTCGGGGCTTCGAGTTTTCTGGTTAACAATTCATTTACCATGAATTTAAGTCTTTGGAGATCTTTGAATGCTAGATTCTGCTTGCATTTCCTGTTAGGTAAGACCTGGGCGATAATCATCTGAAAAATTATTGACAAACTTCCCACATTGTAATCACCTTACAGACATAATCACCAATAAATTTCACCTAAGAAATATCTTTGCGTAAAATACACCGAATTAATAGAAAATCTTTGTCTTATAGCTTTATATTATTAACAAAAAGTATCTCTCTTGTATCTTCCTTAAACGAATTCAAGTTAAAAAACTGATTTCCATTGTTTCAAGCTTCTGATAATAAAATAATCTAAACGCACTTTCTAATTATATTTGCAATCACTTCAGACTGAAGTAACGACTTTAGTTCAAAACAGATTTCATATTCACCACTTTATATGTTTGCTAAATGCGGTCGGGTACGGTTACTCTGAACGTTGCTGCAATGAATTTATGCTACCAGGAATAGTTTTTTTAAATGAAATTGCCACTGAGAATACAGCTCTGAACGAGGGTTATTCTGAATGTTGCTGTTATGATTTAATGCTACCATGAACAGATTTTGTTAGTGAAATTAAATTGCAATTGAGAATACAGCTCTGTTAGAATACATAAGATTAACTTGACCAATTTAAGGCTATTGGGTAATTTCTATATTGGATCGCCCAGCTCAAAGTTCATTTTTCCGATCATTGTTAACTTGGATTTAAAGATTTGTTTTTTTTTAAAGTTATACTACGTAATAAAAAAAGAAATATTTACTCAGTCCTCTTATTCCTTTTAGAAATTTCTTCCACCAAAGAAGATTATTTGCAATTAAAAACCACTTTACCCTATTTTTTCCACGAATAAATCAAATTTAAAGGTATTATTTGCGTTTCTTTTCAAGATTTTTAATATACCCGAGTAAAAAAATTCTTTCTGTATTAAGTAGTACAATTTTTAAAGAAAATCTTTAAATTCAAGTCAAAAATCATTAGAGAAATTTTCCTCTTTAGGTACACATTGAGCTTATTGAATCAAGCACGGCTACTACGCAGAAAGTTTATCATCAGGATTAGTCTTATATCAATGGGCTTTAGTCATAAAAATAACATTATGTTGGCCCAACGTTTGGAGGATTCAAAATTAGAGCTCCTGAGTCAACTCCTAACAATCCACCCTTAATTAATTCCTTAAAGAGGGGAACAAATACCCTTTAAATATTGAATTTCTAGCAGGACAATTACTCAAGTTTACTAGGTACGACTTTTTCTCATCTGCGATTTTTCTTAAATTTTATTTGGAAGGGGCTAATTACATCTCCTCTAGATTATTATTGATCACATATCATTGGGAGGTGGGGATGGGGGGACGTTTGTACACATCGTGTATTTTAGACTGTTTAAACTTTTACATTGGAAAACTTTTCTTTAGCTTTCTTTATGTAGAAAAACTATTTATGTTTTTAAAGTTTACATGTAAAAGATATAAAAATCAAAATTTTGTATCAATTTTAGTTTATCTTATTTGTTTTGTATTACGTTAAAATAGTTGAAATGGGCTTAACATTGCTCTCAGAAGATAATCTAGAAAATATAACTCTTATAAATACATTTCAGTGCATGTTAGAACAAACATATGGTTTTCTTAAGGATACTGTAGAATAATTTCAAGTTCTGTATAACAAACTACGCTACATAATGTACTTAGTAAGAGTTCCACACTAGTTTCCCTCTCTTTAAGGTATTATACGTCGAATGAAAGACTTTTTACTATAAAATTACATTGTTCATTTAATCTTCTACTTATCAATTCTCATCAGACAGCTCCTGATAAGGTTCCTAGAAGAATCTTGTTAAACAATGGCAAAGCTCACCAAAAAGACTGATCTTATCACGGAAATATTTTGGATGAATTTAAGAACGAATTTTTTTTTAAACTGACAAATCATATTCCAAATTTACTGTAATAGGACAATTCAATTTTATTCCTACACGGAAAAAATAATATAAAGGTTAAATATTATCCTTTTTTCGAAAATTTGATATCCCAAATGCTCCCCAAAACTGGTAACATTTTGAACACCTCCATGACGTCACAAGTAGAAAACTCTGAACCTGACACAACCCACTTTTACGACTCAACAAAGCGTTTTTTCATTTTTAAGGCTCTTTTAAAGTATCCGACTACATTTAAAACGTCCATTTTGATGAAAATTCCGAATTTTTTTTATTTTCTGTTTCTTAAAGAATGCGAATTTCTGCCTCTAAATCTGCTTTTACTTTTCTGCACGATCATTAGAAATGAAATGAAAGTGGTTTGAAGAAAAACAGCAGTTGTAAACTTTATTACAAAAGAAAACGTTAATTGTGTTTTCTGAAGAACTTATTTTCATCAAAATTGTTTACGACTGTTGTGATAATTCAAAATATAATGATGATATGCCTATGAAATTTTTCAAGTAAGTTTTTCATAATAGCAAGGATATAATAAATTGCAATTTAAGCTCTAGGTATATTATTTGTTGATTTATAGCCGTATTTTATAAAAAATCTCATGAGAAATTACTGAAATTTTAAATGTAATTGCATATAATGACCTGTATTTTTTCAGATTTCAAGATATCGATAATTTTTTAATTCATTACACTCACGAAAGACTTACGTATATATTATAAAAAGAAATTTATGTTATATGCATATTATTTTACCGATAGAGCCATTTATGCAAAGATTTGCTCAATTTTGCAACTATTTTCATAGTTTTTGGACTATTTTTCATCATTTCCCTATTTTGGAAAATAGGGCAAAAATTTTCGCTGCAAGTAAAGTTTTTACAAAAAAAGAGGCTCCGGACGTAATCGGATACCTTAAGTAAACTAAACATTTATATTCCCATAATTCTAAAATTTTGATCTCAGATAAACCTAATGATATTTTAAACTCTTGTTTTATAATTTATAAAACATTTTTTGTTCATTTCATTTTGTGCTAATAAATATTTTTCTTGATTATTTTAATTTTTTTAAATTTATATTCCAACAATCAAAAAATTTTGATCTAAGATAAAACTTAATCTAATATAATGATTCTTTAACTCTTGTTTTACAATTTATAAAACATTTTTGTTCATTACATTTCGTGCTACTATATATTTTTCATTTATATTCCCAACATTTATATTCCCAACATTTATATTCCCCTAAATCTAAATTTTGAACTAAGATAAAAATTATTCTAATATAAGGATTTTTTAACTCTTGTTTTATGATTTATAAAAGATTTTTTGTTCATTTGATTTTGTAATTATATATTTTTTCTCGATTATTTTTAATTTTTTGAACATTTATACTCCCATAATTCTAAAACGTTGTACTAAGATAACAATTATTCTAACATAATGATTTTTTAACTCTTGTTTTATAATTTATAAAATATTTTTTGCTCATTACATTTTGTGCTTATATATTTTTTTTATCTATATTAGTTAATTTTTAGGGTTATTTAAATTTTTTAGGGTATAAAAGGGGTATTTAGAAAAGTTTTCTAGCAAGTTGATTAAAATTTTATGTTTAAATAAAATCTTACACTATCTTATCTTCACCTTTCACCCCAACCAACATAACTGAGAAATACAGAAATGTTAAATGTGCTATGAATTCAGCCAGTAACGAGGTTATGAAACTTACAGATAACTTTGATGTTCAGGGCCTTATAACTGTTTTCTAAAAGTAAACAACCAAACATAACATTTTTAACCATATTTAGGGGATTTTGAGTAACCATAACGCATTTTACACACACTAGAGAAGAGCTAAATTTATGGGAAGTTATAACTCAGTTTTATGGGTAAAACTATTCATTAGCATGCTTTCATACATGAATATTTTTCTACTAAGGGTATTATCCTTTTAACTCTTTCATTATATTAAAGTAAATAATAAATAAGGCAACGAAGAGCAGGCTCATAATCACTATTTGGTAATGTTTGCCGGAAGGAACTAACGGAACTAAGTTTGTAATGACTTTCAAGTTTTCGTTCTTAACAATATATTTGCATATGCACCTAATAGTGTTTTATAGTCATAAATTAATAATCTTAATTATTTTATCTTATCGTGACCTTCTAATAACTTTACTAAAATACTCACATTATGTTTAAATTTTAATACAATTTCATTCAAATGAAAGAAGTTTCATGCTCTGTTAGAAATACAAAATATTCTAGTGTTCAACTTTATTAAAATTTGCATGCCAAGACTTTTAAAACAAGCCCAATATGTGTTGTGACGTTGTCTCCATTACTCCACGAAAATTGTAACTATATAAGTCTGTGATGCTCGTTCCTACCCCTCAACATGAACTTGTCATCTATCGGCGAAATGTTAAACTGAGCGGTCTCATAAATTCTAGGATAAGAGGCCATAAATTTCGTGTAATATTCGTTTCTGACGTTAAAAAAGGCATAAATACCTGAGTGGTTCAAGGGCTCTCCAGAATTTTGACACTATAGCGACATGTGGAATCCCATAAACTCTGGACCCTTACGACCACTTAAAACGCCGGAGAAAGATTTTGAATTCGCCGGCCGTATAAAAGAAGACCCCCAATACTCCACGGGAGAGAGAGCTGTTTTTGAGTGTGAGAGAGACGGAGCTCTCTGGTCCGAGAGGCCTTCTGTAGGCCAGAGTTGGTCTGTGAACCCGAGCCGACCTGACATCTCTAACATGTAAATTCTAACTCGCTGTACATATTTGCTTTTTGTAGTTGTAGTTTGTAGTATTTAAGGTGGCGTAGTAAAGTAATTGAAGCGAAACGCTTGACTTCTTATTGCCTACGTCACAGAGTAAATTAGAAGTGATTAAGTTTATTTTTACATGTAGTTGCATAAATCACCGTACAGTCTACATTTTTAAGAGATATACTGAAATGTTTCGGAATTTTAATCAAATGATTGTGTTATATTTTATAGCGTAAGCTTGAGATCATTATTAATTACATCATTAGAAATTAGGTAAGAACTTCGATTCTTTAATTGGATAGATCTTCATAAAATCAAAAATGCAATTAAAATTTCAGAGATAACCACAAGTTCCCCGTACCCGATTGGGAATCCCGATATTGATAATTAATGAAGAATGCAAGCTCATTTCGATATTGCGCAAAATGGAAGGTAATAAAGTTAATTGCTTCGATCCGTTCGTAATGCTAATAATTCTAGAATCTTGTTCAATTATGTCTCATAATTTTTTTAGAAGACTCTTATCTGAGCTCCGAGAGAAAATACTTTTTTTGTTGATTTACCATTTTCCGATTCAAAGCCATGTTTTCGGGGCATAGAGACACAATATCAAGGAAGTGTCCTTTCTGGAGAGAGTAAAATAATTTTACTATAAACGAAATATTCCTCCCCAAACCGAAGAATGCCAGCAGAATTTAATATTATTTCACCTTCCGCGAACGTACTGAACATAGGTATTATAAAATACCGTAGTTCCAATTCCTTTTGGTTCAAACTAGTTATTTATATTATTTCATTTTTTTTTGGGGGGGGGAGGGGTTGACTTCTGACCAAATCTAACTATCTTTTGCTATTTTATCTTGTTTTACGGGTATTCAAGGGAAGTCACATTTCCACCTGGTGACAGGACACACCAAAATAATTACTATTAGGGGAATAGTGGTAAGTTAAAAAAAATAATAACGAGACTTATTTATATACATAAAACAGTTCCGTAACTGACTGACTCACTGACTGGCATACAACGCACAGACCAAACCGCTGAACCTAAAGGGCTGAAATTTTGCATGGAGATTTTTCTTATAGGGTAGGGGTGCACTAAGAAAGATTTTTGAAAAATTCTTCTTAGATTTTTAAAAATTAAATTTTTAAGCTGTTTTAGTATTTCCTTTTAAGTTTCTATTTAAAATAATAATCTGAGGGTTATAAAATTTATATCACGAGAAAGATCATAAAAATTTCTTTAAAATGAAATATTTTTCGAATCTTTACCTCCATTTTCTGATTTTAGGTGAATTTTCAAAGATTAATTTTTAGGATTTATTAAATGCTGATCACGTGATTTCTTTTTCTGGTACTTTAAATAAATTTAACGTCACGTGCATAACAACGTAATAGACAAATAAATATATTTTTTCTTGCTAATGCGGCAGACGATTGGACATTATCCAAAAACATATTAAAATACAGTAAAAGATATGTTCTTCGAACTGTACTATATTAACTGTACTATATTCTTTAGTATATCCTATTAGATTTAATTTGAATATTTCCTTCTACATTATTTTGTCTATAAAAATATCCCTTACGATTTTTTTATAAATATGTAATTTTTTTTACATCAATTGTATACATTGATCGTCGTATTTATTATAAATATATATATATATATATATATATATATATATATATATATATATATATATCTTATTAATAAAAGCGAATGTTTGCGTGTGTGTGTGTGTGTGCAGCCCCCAGGCGAATCTGTGAAACTTACAGCCCTGAAATTTGGCACACGGGTAGTGCAGACTATGGGAAAGTGCACCTCGAGGCCCGAATTTTAAATTTTATTACCGTTAATTTTTAATTAATAAAAAACCAGCAATTTTTGAAGGGTGAGTACAGAAAATAGTACAGCCTCGCAGCCAACATATTTGAAATGTCAAAATCATGCATTTTTTTTTCATGAAAGTACATAAATGTTATATATTTGGAAAGAGCTCTGAAAACTGATAATTTTTTCTGCTTACAGTTATTTTGTTACTTTAATAGTTTTATAGATATTTTAATTCTAAAATCACTCCACCGCTGAGAAATCAAATCACTCCTCTACAGTATGGTGGAGCCATCTTTCGGCAGCGACGGGAATGAAAATTGACGGGAATCTAATTTTTTATTCTTTTCCTTTAAATTTTTATACCTTTAATTCAAATTTTTTAATCATAAATAGATCATTTTTTCATTTCGAGTTATTATTTGGTGTTATTTTTGTTTTCTTTTTTTCATTAATCCTTTTTTACTGGGTTAATTCCCAGTATACGGATTACCGTAAAAATATGTTAAAAGCTGAATGCTTCAAAGGAAATATATTTTTCAAAATATTAATTTTAAAGTATTTACATTCGAATCCTTTTAACTTCGATACTCCTCATGGTTCCAATTCTTTAGAAATGTGCACAACTTATAGATTTGGTTATGCATGAAAAACTTTGCTCACCATATTTATATATATAAAAAAACACCTTAATATACCAATAAATATTTTTATGTGCTATGAAATCAATAAATTTTTTTGTTAATTTGATTTTAAAAAGACTCATGTTTTTTAATTTCTTAATCTCACATATTCCATACAATATTTATGTTTAACCATACGTTGCTCTTACGTTTAGCTTCATCTCTATATTTTGACCCTTAAAACATAAGGATTATATTAATGAATGTGTGAAAAATAACATGTTTGGTTATATTAGTTGTTTGAAAACAACTGATCTTGCATTTATGGTGCGTGGAGCTCGAATTGCATATTTCTATTCATTTTTTGTTTGTCAATGCCTTCTAGCTATACTTTAATATTTTGCTACAAAATCTTGCATTTATGGAGACATTTATTATGCAGATATTAATTATGGAGATGTTTATTGCTACAGAATCTTGCATTTATGGTGTGTGGAGCCCTAATTGCAGAGTTTTATTAATTTTTGCGTTTGTCAGGGTCTTTTACCTATACTATAATACAGGGGTGTCCAGCCCGTGGGCCGCATGCGGCCCAAAGCAAGTATTAGTGCGGCCCAGTGAGAGAGAGCTCAAAGCAAAAAAAAAAATATATTAATAGCCTGCCTTGATATAAAAAGTAATGCGGAAAAGGAAAAAAATGGACCATGTTATGCAAATCATCTTCAAAATGGTGAATTTTATGAAGGCTTGGGGATTGATTCATAGCCAGTTACAGGAATTTCTTAAAATCTTGGATGCTGAATATGGCGATACTTTTAAGAAGTAAGGTAGCTCAGTGGAGAAAATATTAAAAAGGTTTTATAGCCTACTTGATGATATCAAATTGTTTATGACATTGAAAAGTAATCTGTGCCAGAACTTTATGATAACTGGCTTGCAGATTTAGCAGATTTTGATAGATCTGAATGCTCATTTAAATGACTCAAACATCCGTCACTTCATGGATTTTACTTCAGTTTAAAATCTATGAAGTTGAAATTATGACAAGCCTAATTAAATGTTAAAATTTTTTTGCATTTCGAGACGATGACCAAGCGCAATTCTAAAAATGTTATAAAATACGCAGCCTTACTTTCCGATTTAGTACAAGAATTTAAAATTGATTTCAGGACTTTTGGGAAAATGAACAATTGTTTTTTTGCATGTTTTCTACTCTATTTACAGTCAGTATAGATATAATGCTAGCAAATTGTCAAACGGAATGCATAG
The DNA here is from genome assembly GCA_907164885.2 of Dolomedes plantarius. Taxonomy (NCBI): domain Eukaryota; kingdom Metazoa; phylum Arthropoda; class Arachnida; order Araneae; family Dolomedidae; genus Dolomedes; species Dolomedes plantarius. Next base: position 170,273,851 of record OU015496.1, on the reverse strand, counting down.
AGTTGCAATCTGACATCTAACTTAAAGAGAAATTCAATCGAGTCTCCTTGTTATACTCATAAATTATACCTACCCAGATATAAATATCCTTCACTGCATAGTCAAGCGTTATTCTGGTCATCAACGTTTGGAAGTACGTACATTTGTGAACAATTATTTTCAAGAGTGAAGCACACTAAGAGTCAAATTAGAACCAAAATATCGGATGAACATCTTAACAACACCATGAGAATTGCAACCACTTCAATCGACCCAGATACTGAAGCTTTAGTTTTTCAAATTCAATGCCAAATATCACATTAATTTTTTGACTCCTATAGTTATCTTTTTAATTATAAATAAAATTAATAATGAAATAAATTCATATGTTAACTATACATTATACTTTTATCACTCAACAACAATTTTTAATGTTAGGTATATTTTTGTGTGGCCCAAGACAATTCGTATTCTTTCAATGTGGTCCAAGCTAAAAGGTTGGACACCCCTGCTTTAATGCTTTATATTTTTATTGTTGAATTATTTACATTTTACTTAAATTCAATTCAAGCAATACTTTATTTATACTGTGTTTAATTTTTCATTCAGAGTTCACAAGGCAAAGACAATTTGACATTTTTACTTTTCAGCTTTTAGTGGTACAATGATGAAAGGCTGAATCTATCTAAATTCTGAGATGTGTATAACATTTCAAATGTTTTTTTCCTATGTTATTTATACTGTGTTTAGTTTTTAAGTTGACTTTGGTTAAGAAACATTCATATTGAACCCCGAATCAAGAAACGAGAAATATAGTTAATGAAGGTACTTTGAGATTATTTTTCGATCAGTTTAATTGAACAGAGATTTATATGGAGTTTAATAAGGACAGGATGTTTCTATTATTGCTACAGAATCTTTCATTTATGGTGCGTGTAGCCCAAATTGCAGATTTCTGTTATTTTTTTCGTCAGTCAGTGCCTTTAATCCATACTTTAATACTTTTTTTTTTGGCTACAGAATCCTGCATTTATGGAGGTATTTATATGGACAATTAGACATTTTTACTTTTAAGCTTTTTGTGATTTATTATAAATGTATATATTTTATGATATTTATACTGTTATTAAATCTATGTTATTTATACTGTGTTTAGTTTTTAAATTAATTTTTGTTAACAAACATTAGACAATTTGACATTTTTGCTTTTAAACTTTTATTGGTAGAATAATGAAAAGCTGAATCTACTAAAATTCTGAGATGTGTATAACATTTCACATGTTTTTTTAAATGTTATTTATGCTGTGTTTACTTTATTGGATATTTTTGAAAGGCAGTTAATTTTGTAGTTATTTAGTGTTATTTAAAATTAATTTTCTAATATTACTCCTTTTGTTTTCTTTTTTTAATTAATCCTCTTTTACTGGGTTAATTACCAGTATACGGATTACCGTTGAATGTTTCTGTGCTCTTTTGAATATTTCTGTGCTAGTCATGAAATATTGTTATTTTGTAGTTATTTAGTGTTATTTAAAGTTAATTTTCTAATATTAAGCCTTTTGTTTTCCTCATTTCATTAATCCTTTTTTACTGGGCTAGTTCCAAGTATACGTATTACCGTCGAACTCTCTCTTTTGAATATTTCTGTGATATAATTGTGTTAAGCTTTGATTTTAGCTTTGATTACACCTATTCCATGATTGCTGAATGCAGCGGGTCCCTAAACCGACCGGCTAGACGGGTGAAGCATGGCTAAGTAAATTTGACAATTTTACTTTTCAGATTTTAGTGCTACAATGATGAAAGGCTGAAATTTTGAGATGTGCATAACATTTCACATATATTTTTTCTCTGTTATTTACACTATGTTAATTTTAAAATTGATTTTGGTTAACAAACATTCTTAAAATCCTGGGCATCGTCGGGTACTTCAGCTAGTATATATATATATATATATATATATATATATATATATATATATATATATATATATATATATATATATATATTTATGTATTTATTTATTTATTTATTTATTTATTTTGGGATTAATTGCATTTATTGACCGTTGTATTTAATTTGAATATACTCCGTAGAGAAGTGCGGGTTTTCAGTTAGTAACTCCATAATCCTTGTAAGATTTTAACGTACCTTGTCTAATTCTATACCTGATCAATTTACAGAAACTATATTCTTATAGGAAGGATGCCATTGTGCACTAATTTTGTTGCTTTTAATCACAGTGACATTTAGAGTTTTAAGGTTAATTGTCAAGATAGCAAATGCCATTTCCTAGCAGAGTTCACTTTAATTCTAATATATCATTTACCAACCCACAACCACATATTTTAATGACCTTTCCTTTTATCTCATTTAATTATTCAAAAACGGTCCTCTACCATTTTAAGATAATATGCCTTACTTTTCAAATTTTTGCGCAAGTAATTTTCTAAATTTTTAAGTCTGGCTAACTTGGAAGTGCTTGCCGGTCAGAAAAATCTTAGTACGATTACTTAACAATCCCAAAATATCACGAAATTATTCCTTAGCCAGACGTTATTTAAAACTTCTGCATAAATGAAAACTTTAGATGGAGTTTCGCGGTATTGTAGAGGTCTCATGTACCCCGTGAAACTACATAGATTTAAAATCCTTCAGGATACTATAAAGTATGAAATACATGTAATTCGATAAAATTTAAATATGCATTATTTATTTGTATATAACTTACTAATCTGCATATTTAAAAACTATAAAATTACACAATGTATTTAATAATGTATTAAATAAAATATCAATTATTAACTGACAAATACTAATTATTTAAATTGTTTTTATTTTCATTTAATATTTAAAACATAATTTTGTTATTAATATGTAACAGAACAATTTACAATGTAAATTGTATAAAATTAACTGTTGAATTTTATAATTTATGCAATAATTTTTACATAATCTATATAATTTCCTCTATTTGAATATAATTTGTATTTTCAAAAATAAAATAATTTCTCAAATTAGTTTTGAAAATTCATTATACTTTTTATCAATTATTTATTAAAAAATTCGCAAAATTAGCCTCTGTTATTATTCAGTTTCCCATCTTCCATGTGGGAAAACTTTATTGGGTGCAACCGTGTTACACCTATTCTCATACTTTATGAGAAACTATATGGATGCGAAATTATGCATAAGGTAAGTCAAATGATGCCTTACTAAGAACACATCTTATTAAACTTACCCATGTGCATATTATCAACTGGGCGTCTACCAAACATCTACTAAGCGTTAACGAGATCTCATATCCTTTGTGGAACTATATAGATGCGTAACAGATGTTTGAGATCGTAAGTGCGTTTCCACTGTTTGACAAGGAAATTCGCCTCATGATTTGAGTGAAAAGCCTTTAGTGAAATTTAACCCCCATGTGAATGGTCTCATTACGGGATTTCCTCTGATGGCTGCTATAATGGGTAATGGTGGTTTTACCACGTTAATTCATCTAAGATTTTGCAACTAAATGTATTCCAGTTGATTATTTTTATTTCGATTTCAAAATTTAATTACTTATTCAGTAAAACCTTGATACATTGTCATGCGGACAACATTTCACTCTGGTTAAGCCGTTTCTTATTCAGACCGTTGATTAATTCAACCGTTGATTTTTCCTTTAGTGACAATGCAATTAAAACCTTTCTTTGCTGATTTAAATTCTCCTCCAAATTACATGCCACAGCGAAAATGTCTGAGAAAGACTATAAAAGATGAATTAGTGAATTCTGACTCTTGTAACACTTTTTCTAATCCAGTTTTACATCAAACAACAGTTCTAAAGGATGTCTCAAACCTTATTTTCAAGTAACACCGCTGATTACAGGAAGATCATTTGGGAGAGCATTTCTTTAAGGCGTTTTCCCAGGCGTTTTCTTAGAATAGGAAACTTTAGGCTTTGACATTTTAAGAGGAAAAGCACTCAGATAGGAAATTTAAAAGCAAGAAAAAATTTCAAACTTTTTATATTGATGTTAGCGAAACGGAAAAACTAACCACTCTAGTTATCGAGAAAAAGAATTTTGAATTTGTCTTGTTGATTTTAATCTAGTGAAAGTACAGTCGTGGAGCCGTCGAAGTGATCGCACATAGAGTCACAGTGTTCACTGTCACAAATGCGACCGCCTATCGAACTTTGGTCTCTTTGTGATCTTCAGATAACTTTCTTCTTGTGACTTCATTGTGAGTCCTGGTGACCATGTGACGTCATATACAAGTGAAAGTGACTTGTATGTGAAAGTGAAGTCACGTGGTTTTACCGAGATGAGCTATAACTACGTCGAAATGACGTCAACGTATTCTTCCCCTCCCCTTTCTGTGATTGGAAAGCGACATCGATTTCTGGTCTCGGAGCTGTTAGGAGCGTAATATGAGAAAAAGAAATAATTATTGTAGACAAACGGCTTTTACGTCAGAAAAATGTTGCTTTTATTGACGACTATCCTACGTACTCTCCTCTAGAAACTAAGGTTCTCGTATTCGATCCATAAATAGAGAGATTTTAAATGATTCAGTGAATCATGTCTGGGTGTTTGGCCAAAGGTTTGCCATGTCAGATTTCTCTTGTCACAACCTTGTCAGCGTACCCTTGTGCTTGATTTAAAATATTCGTGAGAATAAAATTAAAGACTCAAAATGGGTATCGTTTAACAAAGGCACACACATTAACATACACAATAAAAAATAAAAGAGCAGCAATTTGTTTCAAAGAAATTAATAGTTCTTCATCAGGCTAAGTAACATTAGGTGATTCGTTCGGAACTAATTGCCACTCTTTTATTTTATATTGTGTATATTACGAAGCAGTATGGTCTTGTTATACGTTTGGCACAAATTTTCTGTAAGTTGATATCGATTAGTTCCTGCTTTACTTCATCGCAAAAATAGAGCAAGACTGAATTTTTAGCAGTCTAAAAGTGAAATATTCTGCAATAAATTTTTATAAAACTGGAACTCCTATACTTACCATCTGGACTAAATTAAGTTAAAATTTTAAATTTTGAAGGTTTTGATTTAGTTTTTACCTTCAATTTAAAATTCATGAAAGCAACATTTACCCATTTTTCATATTAGTTTTAAGTTTATTATTAAAAGCAAAACTTCAAAGTTTCGGCATATACATTACATTATTATGCATGTATATTTTTTACCTTATTGATTAAATGCGACTAATAACAGCTATCATGTCACGCAAGGCAATAACAAATCAATGTCAAATTTAAAGTGCAGTTTTGGTGATTTTTTTAAAGCATTATTGATTTATAAAATGCTAAATTCCCTCTTTCCACAAACTGTACAAATTTTTAAACTTCTTGAGCAACTTATCTACATACAGAAACTCGTTCAAAGTCTTTTAATTTCATCACCAGACGCTCGCTGTAGCAGTATAACACAATTATAAAGCTGGGATCACGTGATAAATGTTTAAGAAGATTCATTAAGGTGTTAATTAATATTTAGCAGAAAGTTTCGGGGAAGTGTTAATTTTCATGTCATGAAGGTCTGTTATATTAAAAATTTTCGGGTAATTTTCAACAGATTGGTTTATATGAAATGTCAAGTACAGAAGTAATTAGTTTTGGGGCAGGTAAGTTCAGAATATGGTAGCATACGTTTAAAGTAAGCTTGCACAAATTGGTGTGTTAATGTGTCGTAAGATGGCAATTTTTGAAACATAGAATAACCAATTTCAGATTACTGAATTATCTAACGGAATTATTAGTGATTTGAGGAAATATTTTGGTCAGAAATATTTTTCTAGTTTAGAAAATGAGTTGAAATACACTCGTGTGTTTAATCAAATTTCATATAAAAAATCAATAATGAATTATTAAAAGAATCATTTAATTAAATTTTAGAGAATCGTTGAATTAATGATTAAAAAGTAATTGAAACATACAGTCGAAGTTATTCAAAGAATTATTGATAATGAAATTCAGATCATTTATTCATTCATACACAGAAAAAAAAATTAACGAAGAAATCACTCGAGAATCATTGAATCATCAAAACAAAACTACTGAACCCTTCAAGAATCATTGAAAATGTAAAGAACATTTTTTGAAGATTTGTTCCCTTGAAAGAATACTTGAAGAATATCCAAAAGATTCATTTAATCATCTTTGAATTCACTTATTTATTTCTTCTTCGAATACGTAGTATTTTCTCATCTAATCCAAACAGCCACCTGTTCTTTAAAACACATGGATGAACTTTCAAAATTATTTATTATAAATGCAATGTACCAGACTTTTAAATTATGCGTGACGGAATAATGAGAAATTGTCCAAGGAAAGAAATAATTAAATTAGTCTGTAACAGAATCATATCGATGATGCCGTGTTTTGAAATGGTATGGTAGTCGTATTTACGGTAACATGTTAAGCCAGCAACAGAGAATTGAAACTAATTTTGAACCTTAGAAATATATTTTAAATCTCTGATTATACATAAATTATTTGTTAATATACAACTAAGGGCAAACTATTACAAGCAATTATTACTCATCGTTCGATTTGTTCAAGATAAATGGATACATCGATAGACTGATAGATAAGTACATTGACATTTTTATTTTTAAGAATTTCGTAATTATAAACTTCACGCATGCAGGATATTCGAAGAAAATTTTCTAAAATTTAGTTCATTTGTCCCGGGCACACAGTCTTGGTTGTAAGAACACGTTTCCCTTAAAAGGGTAGTAACAGATTAACACAACTTCCGTTAACATCGAATTCTAATTATTGGTTATGGGAGGATAAGAATCCACCGAGGCATGCCGGACACTAGAATCATGAATTAGAAGTGTCTAATGAGCAGTCAAGGAATTATGTAGTGGATGTTTGAGCGGTTTTACGATTTAACGTTAGTGGTGTTAAGTGATGTAATAACCAAGAAGGAGTATATTTTCTAAGCAAGGTGCTCTGCTTCCTTTTTGAGTATATTTTTAGCTGTATCTGTAGAAGTGAAATGGTATAATTCCCCACGGTGTGTGGCCAATAACGAATGTATTATAAAGGATGCAGAGGCAGGGGTAAATACAGGCTTGTAAACCAATTAAAAAAATAGAAGAATAGCTGTCGGTGTGGCCAGTGATAGCGATCTGAAGTCTAAATTTTACAAGATCGATGGTCGTTATTTTATGGCCCACAGTAAAAACGTCAGATGAGAAGGGTCAAAGTTGTTTTGCAAAATAAAATTATGTTGGGGGAGGTACTTCATAGACTATGGACAGAGGTGACAGAGGCGGTTTATTAAAGAACCAATTGGGGCAGGAACCACTGAAAGAAAAACAGCCCACTGCCCAATGGAAGTGAGGGGCGGGCCAGAATGCCCCCCCCCCCTGTAAACGGACAACAGCTCCGCTAAGGACGGGAGGAATTGGCGAAGAAGAGGACGGCTCTGAGATTTTGTTCCACAGAGTTAGATGTTAGAGACTCTCGTCTGCCCCAGAACCTTGCAGAAGTGCGAATATCCCGCCAAGGTGTTCCTATACTGGAGATGATTCTGGGTTCCGGTCGTCGATGCTACCATCACTGCTGCATACATCAGATATAGTAAGTGCCTCCCCAATAGACTCTAAAAATCATCTTTGACAATATAGTTTGCCTCTGCTTCTGGGTTCTCAATGTTAAAATTGTTAATATGAAACGGATAGTTATATTAATAGCTATGACAAGTTAATTGAAATTTGTGTTATCAAATAAATGTTTGTTTAAGGTCAATGCTTTGTCTTCCTTGCTTGTTCCAACCCATGCATGCATCCATTGTTTTAAGGTAAATAATACCCTACAGTATCCTCAAATCAAGTATAATAAACTTTTGATTCCCGTTGAAGAGTCACTAAATCTTTTTGACCATCAGACCTTGGTATTTATTTATTTCGTGTAGAGGTTGACTCTTAATACGTTTGCAGTTGAATTAAAGAAATTCAAACTGAAATTAATGCAAGTTACCTGACATAAGTTAATTTCAGTTCATATCGGCTCTTATTCAAGACCGAGAGATTTCAACACTGAAAAAGCAATTGTCTGAATACAAAAAAAAAAAAGAATGGTGTGAAGACAAATTGATTTGAGGAACTGGAATGAATTCGGAACACCGCTTTGACAATGTGGGGATGACAACTAAAGAATCAAATATCATGGATTGTTCAGAGTGGAAAATGATTCGGTGAGTAAAGTGAAACTTAATGATGCAGTATCAAAGAAAGAACTGTGATGACTCTTCTTATTCGGGCTTTTGAAAAAAAGTTCTTCATTCTCCAAGAAAAATGACTCCTGATTGAAAAACGTTTTGTGGAATACCACAAAAGGAATGAAGAAATGTTACTATTATTCACAAAACTCACCGTTGTAGGAAATATGATCTTCAAATAGCGTAAAATGTACGTTATTATAATTCCTTTTTCTATTTTTTTACAGGAACATTCTTTTGTTTTTGTTCTTATGTCTTAAAAATTCGAAAAATCTGATCTTATTGGTAAATTAGTCACATACCAGTAAATGAGTTCCAGATTAACTATTTTACTTACTTAATAGATTATTCAGTAAATAAGTTGAGCAATTCCTTAATTCAATTTCTTCAAAAATGTTTAGAATACAAGATGAAAATATGATGCATACCTTTAGATGATATAGAAAACAATAGGTATATTTCTCCATTTTTATTCTAAATTCCAATTTTTAACCATTTCCTGAATTTATGAAAATCGCATCATTGTCTGAGCAATGCCTTCGTCATAAATTCGAGAAATGGTTTCTGGATTCAGGTTTATAACCAACTGTTCACCAATTAATTCCAATAAGTATTCTACCATTCTTAATTCATACGTGATAGAATTATATTTAAATTCATATAATGTAAAGTGTAGTGATACCTGTGAGAAATTTATCAGGGTGAATACAAATAATATTGGCTCTGGATAGCCTTCTGCTAGCGCACTGGCGTTCGGTGCTGAGGGTGGTTGGATCGAATCCCCACATGCACCATTAAATACCTCCGTGTCTAGGTCGAATATGGGCACGTTAAATCCGCAGATCCCTCCGTAGTCCCTCTATGAGGTCAGACAGGGCAGGAGAGGGTACGATCTCCCAGATGTTGCCCTTAGGGATGCTCGGTCAAAATTGAGGTGGCAACTAGCTAAGATGGACTCCGACCGTTTTGGTGCCTATTAACCGGAGCCTCACACTTCAGCCCGAAGTCTATATGGACCTGGTCTGGAACTTGCAGCCTGGGGGCATTAGAAGCAACAAAAGCAACAACTTATAATATAAGAAAAATGTCTTCTCTCGACTCTTGTTACTATATGAATATACGAGAATTGCGGCTTTCCAACACTATGTTGTTATATCTACTTTCTTACTCTAGCCATTGTAACTCCATCTATTCACTGGTTATGATACCATTTACTCAGCTAGTTGTTGTAACCCTATCTTATCCCTAATTTTTATTTTCTCGTTGCTTATTCTTTTATTCTCCTTCTATTTACTACATTTTTATCACTCCCTATGTTAGAGGTTATATCGTCCTGAACGCCATTAGTTTTATCATCCTAATAGATATCCCAAATAGCGTTCAAGATTGTTACACACTCCGTAATGTTTATTGTTATACCTTCTTTCAATCTCAGATGTATTTTCTTCATTTATAATATCTTTCTTCCTACGGAAGGTTATTTTGTCCGTCGACATCAGTTGTTACTTCTTTTTAAACACAACGGAACTATTCGGCGTAAATTTCAATACGGTATCAAATTCTTCATATGTCTCATTTAACTCATATAGGGTTACTCGGGTGTAAAATAATAGACAAATGACCTAAGTTTCGTGAATATTTCGGACAAATTAACGGCTTTCAACATGATTAATTATGATGATTCATTTATAGGTAAAACTGATGCTTCCGTCAGTGTCATTGATACACATAATGTCATAACCATCCAAACATGCCCCAAATAAATCATTTATAATCCCGCCCTTTTAAAATAAAATTAACATTTGCCCTTCTCGTGACGTAATAAAGTTTAGGGTACGGTTTCAATGGATTTGACAGCTGATGCACGTGACAGCAGTAATTACATTCATGAATGACTGTCACTCGAAATTACGGGATCGTTAAGGGCTTAATCGAAAAGCGATATATTTTGGTCACAGGATTGAGAAAATTAGCGGGACCCCCAGATCAATCGACCACCAACAAGCAACGTGTAGTGTCGAATTTACACAAGTGAAGCAGACAGGAATTTCAATATAAATTTGGTATAACTGGTTAACTGCTAAATATTTGATTATTTCGTCAACGAAGTTTACAATTTTTTTTATAAAATTATCTAGATATTAGAAAATGAATGACCACTTTTCTCGTTGAAAAAAACATTGTTGGAAAAGTGCAGGTAGTGGTTTTTAAAAATGGCTCTTTCTGAGGGACACAGATGGCATTACTATAAAAAATGACTTACCTGTCACTTGCAGAACAGTGCAGTTCCAATAAATCGATGTCCGATTTTGCAACACATGATCCTTCATTCTCTCTCATACTCCATTCTAACGTACAAAATAGCCTTTGCCATAGTATTTGTTAATTAAAAATGCCTCTATAGATTAGAGCTTTTAGCATTAAATAGCGTCCTATAAGGAAACGATATATGACCAGAAATGCTTGAAAATATCCTATCCTAAAAATTTAAGGCTAATGCGCAAATTGTGAAATTTTCTTAACTCCTTATTCTGTAACATTGAAATGATCATTGAAAAAGATTAATGAGTTATCTGAATGTACCACAGGTATAATTTGCACAGACGTGGAGCTTTCATTCTACTGAGAGTTTTATTGTACGGATAGAGACAAAAAGACTAACTTTTTCAGATTAAAATGCATTAATTTTTTACGCATAAGAGATTTCCCGTTACTAGAAGTTGACAAAGATAATAGAAGGATGATTTGCTGCTCTATAGACATTTCTAGAACGTCTGCTTGGTGTTTATATCATATGGTCACGCATAAATAAAAGATGCAATTTTTCCAATGTAGCGTTTTTCTCCAATGTGGTAGGTACTCATCATAGAGGTATTCAACCATAACATTGACAACGTTATTGTGGTAGCACTACGTAAGGGAAACAGCATCGCTTCCTTTCAAGGAACAACAACACATCATTCACGGTTGGGATTCGTGGTTAGACAAACGCAATGGAAGCTTGAGACGTTAACGACCATGTAACAGGAAAATCTCTAGGATTTACAATTAGAAGTAAAAATCTGCTACAAGAGGTTCTGTGTTACAAATTTTTTATGAACAGTAGAGCATAGCAATTGAAGATTCGTAAAGAAAAACTCTTCAAGTTTTGCAGTAGTGCAAAACTGAAGAATTTAGTTGGCTACCTCATAAACAGTGAAAAAATTTGGAGTTCTTGAGGTATGTTGTATACCTGGTAGATCAAGGCGTAAGATATGTAATTGCTCATTAAATAAAAACATACAAAAGCATACAAAAATAATTTTACCCGTGATCATAAGAATCTTGAACTTAAGTCCAGAGGTTAAGTCACTAGTTTCAAGTCTGCATATTCAGGTGCTGCTATTGCTAATGGTTGTAGCAGTCTTCTTAAAAGACCAAAACTGTTGGTTCGGGTCTATTTAGACTCTGAGAAGCAAAACGTAACCGTAGCACTTCAAAAACTGATAACCAAACTTTTTAAAATAAACGTACTGATAATTTAGTACCAGCTCTGTCAATGTAAGAAGTTATGACAAAGCAATAATGTTCTCTTTACAAAATGCACAAATTCAACTGTCTATGGGGTAAAAGATATTTTATCTTAGCACGAAAGTTAATCTGATTCAAACATGTCTAATTTCGGAAGTTCTTTTATTTATGTTTGCCACTCAGGATGGAAGAAGTTCCCGAATTCTATTAAACTGAGATTTTTGTGTGTATAGTACACAATTTTTGAATTATTGACGGGTTTTTATAGCACTATGTTTCTCTTTCCCTACGCAATGGCTAAAAAAGACTTAAGTTTCAAACCAGTTCTGGACAATTGCAAACGTTCATGCCAATTACCAGGCTTATTCCTACAGCCCCAATTTTAGAAAATTGTTCAGCTGTTGTCCAGCTAAATTAAAATGAAAGAATAATAAGACAATATTCCATGATATGGGAGAATGGTTCCATGGTTACTTGTTATTAATAAATTGCATTTCTTTATTCAAATGACACATTAGAAAAAACTTAATTTTTCTACTATGAGCCCCAAGACACATAAAAAAAGGATCATGTTACAAAGAGTTCCCAATTTATGAAAGAAACCATTCCTTTATGTTACAACTTTGTTGCTGTCTATTATACGAAACACTTGTTGTAATGCTTCGATTTTGCTTCCTAATAATACAATTATAAAATATGGGAAGCTTATTTTTTACTCGTAATGTAAAAAAGAAGTGCCATATATTTTAGAAACCAAACGATGCTTATTCACCAAATAAAGCATATAGCTCATATTCACCAAGCTCGTATTGGCTTCGTTTGGAGCGCTACGGTCAATTTTTTCATACACGAGGGTTAATTAGACCAGTACCTACGGCTTAAAGCCGGTTCCGAACGTTTACAAACATCAATGCCAAGAGCGGGACTCGAACCCACAGACTCTGGTATCAAAGGCCAAGCGCCCTATTCATTCGGCCATAATCCTTCCAAGAAACATTGAACACTATTTTGAGACTTAATTTTTAATTTTTACCGTAATTTGTTGTAAATTAAATTAAGATTTATCAAGTTAAAACTCAACTTAAACTCACGGCGCAATAGTCCGATGTGGACCAGGGCCGGCGGTACCCATCTCCGCTTTCGTAACCGTGGGCTTGGGGTGCCATACAGCATATGTCTCAGTCGGGTGGTCAACCTGACGTGGGACCCCCAGAGTTTAGTTCCCAAGCATGCTTGGTCCTCATTTTATCGACCCACTGAAAGGATGAAAGACTGAGTCGACCTTGCCCAGTCACAGAGTTGAACCCTGGACCTGTGGGATGGCAGCTTGACGCTTTTAACCACTACAGATTTATCAAGTACCTTTGAAAAATATGATGTTTTAAAATAAAAATTCCTTCCACAACTTCATAATAAAAATATAGCTAAATATCATTTGTTTACAATCATTTCTATATTTCTGTTGGTTGGTTGGTTGTGGTGTCCAAGTGTAATTTTTTAAATTCACTTATTGTTTGCATTTTGTATTTTAGTTAAGTTCCTGCTCACTAGATGGCGACATTATGCAATTTGTTTTCTTTTCAAGCTAAAATGTTTTTTTGTTGTTGTTGTTGTTGATTCGCCGCTAAGTAATGCAAAAAAAAATGGCTATTCGCTATGTTGGATGCGATTCCATTCCTATTCTTTTTGTAAAGGACTGACATTTTGAAGTCAATGATTCATGTCATACACTCTGAGTCGGAATATTTATTCTTTATGTCAAAAATTTAAGTTATGTGCAAAACTGAAAATCATTTATAAAATTTATAGTACGGATACTTGCATTGAAGTCTTATTTTGTATTGACTTATTCAACTATTATTCAGATGATGGTAAAAGGTAATCCATTCCATTATTATTTGTATTAAAAGAATTAAGAAGATTGATTAACTGAATCTTTAAAATAAGTCCCTTAAATATTTTCTTTTGGTAATGGAAACTAATACAGTCCACTAAACTATGAAATTATATTAATAACTTCACTGACCCTCCATAGTATGGACTTTGGAGCCATTTTTTTAGCAAAAATATGGCTCCATTTTTTTGCACTTTCAAAGGTTGGCTTTTAGTTCGCAGATCTGATATTTTTATTCGACTATATTTCTGTTGTTACATGTATTATGCAATAATTTGTACCAAAGTTGCAGATTTTCAAATATACAGTGAAATTTCTCTATGGCGGCCAATTATGGTTCTATAGCTGTTTTGAGGGGTGGCCGTCGGAAGAGGTTTCTTCCATAATAGTGGCTCTATAGAGTCTTTTTAATCGCCTCTGAACAAAATATGGCCGTTCAGAGGAGTGGCCGCCGAGCAAGAATTTCAGGCTAGAGAAGTTTCACTGTAATTCAATTTCTTGAATAAAATAACTTGACCATTTAATAATATTTTATGACTTTATTATATATGAATTTTATAATAAAAACTTGGAAACTAATTAAATGGGAATTACTTTACGTACTAAAAATCTTACTGAGAAAGAAAATACAGAGCAAAATTCTTTCGTTTTGTAACGAAAAAAATTAGATATATTTTTAATACTGACTGCTGAAAAATCAATTTAACGACAAACCGTTTTGCATTCCATTATTAACGAACTTCCTGAAAGGCATAAGATTTAAGTGACCTCCTCTCGAAACTTCCTTTCAAAGACATTTATATCGAAACCAAAGATCCTTTTTGAAATTGGATTCAAATCCACACTGGTGAAGCGAGCGGTAATTAGATTACTTTCCTCCAAAGTTTAATCAATTTACAGTAGACGAGGTGGAGGTCATTTCATTCAATCCAAAAGCCCCACCAGCAAACGCGTTCTGCTGAAATGATGAAAAGAAATGTTTCACTTGTTATTATGAAAGCTGTTACATGTTGCAAATAACACGGCGAAAGAGAATTTTTAAAATGCTCAAAATCGATTAAATGCGCCTCTTCTCCACTGCTACAACATTTTACTCTAATTTGAAAAATGTTTCGGTAGAAAGTAATTTTTTGGAGGAAACTCGTAATGCATGCAGGAAAGGTGGGGGTATAAAACTAAAAATAAGTAACAAACGTGAATGCAATAAAAATTTGAGGGAAGGAAAGTATCTTTAAATATCTTAAACTACGCGTTTGTATAAAGGTGAGCTGAGTTAAACTGCTTTTGACTGAGTACGTTTTCGTAACAAGAAACATCACTTTAGGGGATTCTGTATTGAATTTTTTTTTTTATTTACACATATTTTTCAATTTTTCTCCATCAAACACGACTGCATATAAAAGATTATTTTACGTTAAAGATAACTGAAAAATAGGAAATTTTCTTTAAAAATTTCAAATTCAAAATTTATACATTGTTTTCTTTTATACATCTGCCGAACAAATTGCTTTTTATGTTAACTTTTGTTGAAGGTTTCAAAATAATTTGTCTTCAGAATTTATGAAATTTTTTACGCGTAATTTTGAATCCCTTTAGAGGACCAAAATAATTTTTTGATGCAAATAATGCCTCGGAGGAAATATTTTCAGCACTTTTACGCAGAATCAAAGTTTCTGAAGGAGCAAGAAGCGCCCTACAAAATCTTGTATAGTTAGCTTGTAAAGAATTTTGGATACATCTTTTTGAAGATTGCCAGTCATGCATGTTGTTTTCCGAGATAGACTTAGAGATCAACATACGCATAGATAGTTCAGAGTAAAAAATGTTGTTTTTTTAACAATTTTATCATCGCAGAAACTTGCCTTTTGTGCTGTTTGGCTCCAATGCCGCTATGGTATATTTAAGAGTAGAAACGGGAAACTGTCCTTTTAACCAAATTGGGCTCCAAACCACATTAATTTATTTTAACAAATAGAACCATGAAATCATTTTTTAATTCCTCGGCTCCTGTTTCATAAGAATTATTATTGTTATTATTTCAGCCTCAAAGGGTAGCGAACTATAATCACTGGGCTCAATTTTGCTTTTAAGACCAGAATTGTTATATCTAGCAATGTACCTACTTCCGATAAGAAACCTGTGGAATTTCTGACTCTTGAGATTAGAAAAAAAAATTACCGAAAATTAATGTGTATAGTTTATTATTACGAGTAAGTTCATGGGTGGATAGGGACTTAACGAAAATGGGAAATATAAGAATCTTTACAACCCACGAATATGTACAGTCAACCTTAACTCTGTTGACTTACGCGCTCAAGCAAAAGTAAAGCAATCTATTTCACTTCAACTCAGTATAATAAGCTTAAAAAAGCAAAATCAACAATTTAAGTTTATACACAAATAGGAAGAGGTTCTTCAATAGACAAATGATTCATTTTACAACCTCTCTGTTGACTTCATTTTATGCGTATAATCAAAGTAAAGCAATATATTTCCCTTCAACACAGTATAATAAGCTTAAAAATGCAAAATAAACAATATTAGTTAATACATAAATAGGGAGAGGTTCTTCAATAGACAAATCCGTCATTTTACAGCCTCTCTGTTGACTTCATTTTACGCGTACAAGCAAAGTAAAGCAATCTACTTCACTTCAACACAGTATAATAAGCTAAAAAATGCAAAATCAACAATGTAAGTTAATACACAAATAGGGAGAGATTCTTCAATATACAAATGCTTCATTTTACAACCTCTCTATTTACTTCATTTTACGCGTACAAGCAAAAGTAAAGGAATCTACTTCACTTCAACACAGTATAAGCTTAATAATGCAAAATCAACAATGTAAGTTAATACACAAATAGGGAGAGGTTCTTCAATAGACATATAAAATAAGGCTTTTAGACTTTTCTTTATATTGTATTTCTTTGATTTGCTTATGCTATCAGATAGAAAATTACGCAAAGTTCGGGATTATAGTCCCGTAAAATTTATATACTATATTAAAATGCTTTTATTTTCTTTTAATTTAACGAAACTATTATATTCCGTACAGCACAGTGATTCATATTGTTGTTGTTGTTCATAAGTGTCCCCTGGCCGGAAGTTCTAGAGCAGGTCCATATAGGCTTCGAGCTGCGTAGTGCGGCTCCTGTTTATACTTAGCTCATCCAGAAAGTAAGTACCATTTGGGTATTAAAAAATACTAGCAATTTGTTTTCATTTGTATTTTATTACATAAAACTCTACACACCTTAAACCACTTTTCGACATATTCACCATGCGAATTAAGGCATGTGTCATATCTTGGCACTGATTGAAACATACCCGCTTCGTAGAATTCGGCCGCCTGCGACCTGAACCAGTTCTGGACGGTTACCTTGATATCACTATCACTTGCAAAGTGCTGGCCGGCATCAAATTTCTTGAGAAGAGAAAACAAATGGAAATCGAATGGAGCTAGGTCTGAACTATAAGGAGGGTGACAGAATTGTTCCCAGAGAAATGAATCAACCAGCGTCATCGTTACGCTTGCGGTATGCGGTTGCGCGTTATCATGCTCGAACACAATACCAGAAGTCATTAGTCCAAGTCTTTTGTTCTATATCGCGCGCCGTAACTTCTTTAATGTCTCACAGTAAGCTGTTGTGCCTCGTTCCATCCAGTCCACTAACAAAATTCCTTGCCAGTCCCAAAAGACGGTGCAAATAATTTTTCTTCGAGAGACGATAAATTTCACAAAGTCGATCATTTCTCGCATTCTAAAACTTGATAACGGCTCTTATTTCACAGATGGCGGGCCGATCGATTGTTTTAAACATGATTACCAACAAACAATGACTTCAAACGGTAATGTAATCAAACAAAATGGCTAGTCTAATTCGTTCTCGAGTTGAAGTATGTAACTGCGCATGCGCGACCTTCGTGCTGTCAGATACGTGGGAGATATGCGCAAAAGGTACTTGCTTTCTGGATGAGCTAAGTAATAGTACCATAAAGGTCAGAATCCGACTTGGCTAAGCGGCGCAGTTTTGACCAAGCACCTCCAGGGGTGACATCTGGGGGAATCGTACCTTCCCCACCCACTGACCTCATAGAAGGACTTTCAGGTCAACGAATTTAACATGCCCATATCGGGACCTTGACACTATGGTATTTAACGGTGCTTGTTGGGATTCGATCTGAACACCCTCTGCACCGAAAGCCGACGAGCTACCGATAGGCTACCTCAGGCCTACAGTGCTTCATAAACATTAATATATTCATACTTTTGTAATAATCTGCAAAACGAAAAGAATACTTCTTAGCCTTTGATATCAAACTTTCGAATAAGCAATTCCATAAAATTTGTTAGACGGCTGAATTCATTCATGACAACAAATATTTGATAAATGGCAACAAGAGACAACCGAAGATTTAAAAGCTAGTAGTTTCTCTGAGTTTGGCTAATACTTTTCAGCAAGGTATTTAGAGTGTCCCAGACTGAATAAGATCATGGTAGAAAGTTGTTAGAATTTTTCAATAGTTTTAAATATACTACAGTTAGTACTACAATCTGGTATAATTAAAACTCTTTTCATTAAATTTAATTCAGTGAGAATGTTGTAGACTAGAGATACATTTTAATAATTTCAACTATCTTCATTTAAAAAATAGAATTTAATGGAGCAATTATAGTCACTTAGAACGCTTTTAAGGAAAAGTTATCGTGTAATACCACCTAATACCCAGCACGAAAATGAGTGCTTTTATATGTCAAGTAGCATTATTGAAGCATAAACTTCCGTACAATATGTCTAGTAAAAAAAAAAATTAAATATCATTTACTTTTTCAGAGAATTCAAACTACATAAAGGTCAAGAAGTGTGTTTAAATTAATATAGGGCAAAAGTTAAAACAGACGCTAATCAAGAAAGATTGCCCCGTACATATACATGAAATTGCTACATTGCAGTATAGTTTAACTCTATTTTCCGTATCAAAACATGCAGTGCATCAGCATCGAAACTTTGTTCCTTGTTAACAAACATTTAGATCCCTTTTTCTGTTTAGTCAATACAAAAATTATGATTGGGTCAGAATAGCTGTGAAGGTCATCGCATGCCTCCAGGCTTTAGACTAGATCATTATTGAGTTAGGCTAAGATTGCTTTAAGAGTCTCAGTCCCGCATTTACGTACGTCTGGGAAACTTGGACAAAAGTCAAGAGACACCAAAATCGATTACAAATATGGAAGTGAAAAGTACTCAGGAAACTTTTTGGTCGAATTAACGAAAATGGTGTACGTAGACGAAGAAATAACGTGAATATTTAGAAAAACATTATGAGGTTGACGTAATTTTAGAAATGAAAATTAAGAATTTAAAATGCCTGGGGCAAATTCAGAAGAATAAAAAGATAACAGAATTACACAATAGGTCTTTATTTCAGGATCTAAGAAGTATAGTCTTTAAAGATTTTGATGAAGCTAGTTGGATAATTTAGTTAAAGACTTTAATAAAATGGATATAAAGAACTTTAAGAG
The DNA here is from genome assembly GCA_907164885.2 of Dolomedes plantarius. Taxonomy (NCBI): domain Eukaryota; kingdom Metazoa; phylum Arthropoda; class Arachnida; order Araneae; family Dolomedidae; genus Dolomedes; species Dolomedes plantarius. Next base: position 170,254,694 of record OU015496.1, on the reverse strand, counting down.
CAAAGCTCAGAATTATGAAGAAGGGGGGGGGAGGCAGGGCCTGGTCATAAAGGGGTTATTTAGCCAAAGAGTAGCAATAAACACCTGCAATAACTTATATATCTTTAAAATTTCCCTCACTTATAACATACTTTTATTTTTTATATTCCTGAAATTTGTTTAGTTTAGAGGTTTAGTTATAAGCATAGCCTATGAATATAATGTTTCATTGTGATTATTGTAAAATAGTTGTTGATTTTGGCAAAAGCGAATAAAAATATAAATGCCATCAGAAAATAAAAATACCTTAGAAAATTATCTATAAATTACTGCAAAGGAAACTCGATAATAATTTCAAAAGCAACCAATTCCCCTTTACAAAAGCAGATTAAGAGAATGCCTACACTGTAAACGAAGGTATGTAAAATAGCAATTTTGACAGTCCTGGGTATATATTACTCTGCTACTGAGGAAGAAAGCTGTCACTCTTTTTGAAAATTCGAAGTGATATTATTTTTCAATAATTTATAGTGAGTCTAATAAGGTTTCTTCCTTCCCGGATATGCTTCACTTGTTTTGCTGCTATTCCTCCTTTTACGTTATATCATACAAAGTTTAATTAATAGAACATATTTGACATTGATCTTACTGGTTTTTAACTGCCTCTGAGTCATCAATATCAACCATTTAATTGGTCCCATAGCGGTTAACATTATTAATGCAACTAACCGCCGAATCTTAGTTCTTGATTCATTTTCAATTTGATGCACGTTACCGAGATTTTAGTCATCACAAACTCTTTAAAGAATACGCAAAGGATTTCTCCGGATAACAATGATAAAAAGAAATTTACTGAAAAAGTCGAGATTAAGAGAGCATTTGCGAAACTTCTCTCGAAGAGGAGGAGACGTAGGGTTAATCAAAACAAAACAATTGCTCCTGCATAAACACGTGCCTTCCATGAAAATGATGACTTAGCTACCGTTTCGTCGCCAATTGGCGATAAGGTGGCAACCTCCCATACGAAAGCATCTGTTTTCTCCAACTAGCGGACATAGGCGAATCTTTCTCTATAGTGACCGCTACTTTGCACGCAGAAATGCGATACATAAAGCACATAGTTTGGTTGTTTACGGTGTTTTTAGTTACTGGGAAAGGTAAGGAAATCTTTATTGTATTAATATCTGAATATTACTCAACAGTTTATATAATTCAATTTTGATTTACGTATAGATCAATATCTTATATTTGTGAAGCCTTGACATGGTAGTAGATAATCTAAAACTTTAAGAGCTTTTTAATATAAGCATGGTCTCGGATTAGAAAGGTTTAACGACTTCATTAAATATGTCTGATTTGTGAACAAACGGGAAGGGTTAGACATATCCATTTAGAAATTTAAATGATTGTCTTTCTTTAAAAGAAGAATAATGAAACCAGTGTTTTAAAATGTTTCCTTTATAAATATTCCCACATTTTACGAGATACTAAAAAATGTACTTATTACAGTAAAAACGAATCGAAAAGAAATCGAATCGAAAGTACATCCATACTATGATATATTCTTACTGTATAAACATGCATTAATTACTGCAATATTCTTTATAACGCTCTATTCCATTACAGATTAATAAAAGTAATGTATAATCTGTCACACATAAATATCAACATGTAATCCTTAAGTTTTACTAATACTACTTAATAAAACTTACAAAATTTCATATATACTGCCTCACCCATTTTTCGAATGATCTCGATTTACGACACATGACGACGAAATGTCATCGTGATATTTTATATTATATAAAATATGTAAAACAGCCCATTGATTTTCTAATGTTTTAAGAACTTTTAAGAAAGGATATATTTTAATAAATTTTTCTGTACATGATTTTCTTATGCTGAATTATTAAAGTATAATTCTATCCCTTCACATTTTTTTTCAAATTTAAGCGTTTTCATTTGGATTAATATCTTTATAATAGGAGAAATAAAAATTGACTTCATATATTACCTTTGAAAATTCTTTTAATTAACACTACTTCTAAAAATGAAACGAAACAAACGATACTTAGGAATAATTAATAATACATAATTTATCTTACCTTATATCAGAATATTAAAATTTCAATTCGCAGTCTAACATGCTTTTTAAGAACTAATAAGTGTAGTTCCATAGTCATATACGTTTAACTAATGTTAAAACTATTATAGCACAACATAACATTTTTTTTCCTACTCATGACGTGTTTCTTGAATTTAAAAATTCCTTACAAATAATTCTGCTTTATAAAAAAGGATGATTCAAATTTTATCTATACAAGGTAAGACGATTTTGTGTAAAATATGTAGTAAAAAGTAATTTATTAGAATTATGTACCGAACTGAGTTTGAATACCATACTTTTTATTAAAATGCCATTTTATCTGTTCTATATTAATGGAAGGTATATTTATGTTAAGTCTTTGAAATGAAGGCTTGATTAAGAGTTCAACTTTCTCTTAACTCTTCCTGTTATTCTTATCATTTTGTTATGTAACTAGATTTTTAATTTGATTTAAAGTATAAATTTTACGCATAGGTTCCATTATAGAAAATTTTATACAAATTGATTATTTCTGCATTAAGACAAAATGGATATAATATATTTATGAAACATTTTGCCCCACTGCTGTAAAAATAAATCCGAGAATAGAAAAAATCTTAATGTCTCATTATAATCAACAGTAATAACTCGCAATTAGAATTTCCAAAGTAAACTCAGTTTTCTTCCTCTGCTTCTTCCTCAGCTTCTTTCTTTTGGTTCTGATTTAAAGAAGATATCTTTCTACATACAAATCAAGTATTTAGGTTTTTCTATTCCCAAAAATATATTAACTAGCATTCACTTATTTTGTGTGTTCTTCGACTTTCTTTTTCTCTGGGTAGTAGCATCTATACAAACATATTTAAATACATGTATGTGTATATATATATATATATATATATATATATATATATATATATATATATATATATATATATATGAGTTGACTATATATATATTGAATACTAAAACTTAACAACAGGGTAGGGAAAATTTATTCTATACAAATATTAATAAATGAAAATACAGTGTATGTCATACGCAAAATACACTTCTTCAATACCATAATAATATTAAAAAGCAGTGGCTTCATGTTTTAAACTAATCAATAGTTCATCATCAGGCCGAAGAATGTTCGGGCGACTGCCGCAATGAACAATTCCTAAACGCATTTGTGAATTTATTGCGACAGTAGTACCACCGCTTTTTAATTTCAATGTGATAACGAGGAGGTGTTCTTCACGTTATTATAGTCCACAAGTTTCTGTAAGTCATCAGTGTATATTATATTTATTTAAAAGGTAAAATCAAAACAAAACGAGGACATTCTTGCCTAAGATTTTAGTAGAATGAACCTCACCATAAAGCAAAGAGGTCTGTGTAAAGAGGTATAATATAAGAGAATAAAACACTGTGCTAATAACAAAAAAAAATAAGAAAAGGAAGAAGGAAATCATAAAATTTTAAAATTAAAATTGACGCATTTAAAAGTAAAGTTGACGCAACTTTCTAATGGCTACAAATTAAGCTATTTTAAACGTTAATTCCTCTATTACAGTAAGAAATACTGCTAAGATGATAAGCCAGATAGAAAGAAAGGTAGAAAAAGGCATATGTTTAATTAATTAGAAACGAGATATGAATGTTTCATAAATTCATATATTTCATACGTTTAATGCATTTAAATTTAAAAAAACGAAAAATGTTTCCTCTAGCATTTTTTAATTTAAAATCTCCCCTTTTTAATATTTATTCAATTGAATAGAATAGAGTAGTTGTTGCTGCACGCATATGAATATCTTAGAAGTATCTCTGTAAAGTGTTTCAAGATTGTATAATTTTAAAATATTTTATAAATATTTTATATGTTTTTGCAAATACATTTACATTTATAGTACATTCATTTGTAATTTGTAAACTTTCTTTGCCAAATACATCACCAGAAGAATAAATAATGTATTTTTCATATATAAATATATTAATTTAAAAGGAATTATTAATATGGCTCAAATATATTAATTTTGTATAAAATTCAATTACGTATCCAGTGATATCTGATATGTTTTAGGTCATTAGTTTGTGCTGAACAAATAAAAACACTTTGCAATTAAATTACTTTCATAAAACTTTAATTACCATATTCCTTTGAGAAATGAAAAATGTGCGATTGCATCTTATTATTTTAATAAGCGTTTCAGGAACTTATTAAATGATTTTAGGAAACTCGTCAACATATACGATGCAAACAAATGTAATTTTCTTGACTCATTTTAATATATTGACTCTCTTGGTTTTTTTTAATTAGAATATTTTGCTCTAAATAGCTTAGAAGGTTTCTTAAATCAATTAACATCCACATCTCTTGCAAAAACATATTGCCTTTCACTTCTTACGTTACGTTAGATTGAAATTATCAGTATGTAGTTGTTACGGTTTCTTTGAAAGTTAATCTTTTGGGACTGCTCAGATGTTACATTATTTTTCCTGATTGCTTATAAATTGAATATTTTTTTCTTATTATTTCTCGTCTTTAGTTATTCATTAGATTACGTGGGTTATTTCAAATCACAAAGGGCTTCAAAGAAATGTGATAATTAGTTGTAGATTAATTAATAGCACTAGAGACATGGTGATGCATTTACATTTTTCTCCATCGAATACTGATACTGTATTTGATACTGATATCAAACGAAGGATGTTAATTATTCTATAGTACGGCTTCTCTGCTGGGATCTTACTTCGTTATAACTTACACGAAACTTGCGGAAAATGCATAACAGGACCATACGGCTTCTTAAAATCAACAATAGAAAGTAAATTTCATTTTTTTTTTTACTGTTGATATCAAGAAGTTGTGTGTTGCTGCTGCGTTCTTCGTTAATATGCGTAACCCTTAGAAGTGAGCAGGTCATCAAAGAAAGATTCTTTACTCATCAGTAAGGAAAAAGTACCGTATTTTTCGGACCAAAGTATGCACATTTTACATAAAAAAATTGGCTTAAAATTGTGGTACGTCATATGGCCCGAAGATAACATTAAAGTAAAATTAGTATTTTCATATATATATATATATATATATATATATATATATATATATATATATATATATATATATATAGAGAGAGAGAGAGAGAGAGAGAGAGATAGATAGATATATAGATAGATATTATATATATTTATTATATACATTATATATAGGGATACGTAATTTTCGTATTTCCGAAATAGATGCGGATAAATGCAAAACTTGCCGATATGAGCGAATAAATGCGAAAATTATTTCTTTACTACTTTTCGGCAAAAACGCGGTGATAAACGGCTTTTTAAGCGAAATTAGGAAATAATAGTAATAATTTATCAACATAATAGCTTAACGAAGACCATCCGAGGTCCATAACAGAGAAATCTCCCTTTCCTTCGGATTTGCTCCGAATTTCGCCCGGACAGTTTGTCGGTACCGGAGTCGAACCTGAAAATCTAACTATAAAAATCCACAATCAAGTTTTGTGGAGAAATTTAGTAGATTTAAGAACGTCTATTGAGCGCCAAAATCAAAGGTATTTCAGCTACTTAAGTAGTCAACCAAGAGATTTCTGTTGATGTTATACTGATTTTAATTGCAACGAAATGTTGCTACCTTAACTTTGCAAAGGCAGCTATACAAAGCTTCTATATTCCGTTTTCAAAGTAGATGCTGAGATATTTTAGTATGTACAACATAGTAATTAATGACAGAAGGCAAAGACTTAAGTAGCATAATGTGGAGATTAATAGAATGTTAGCATTTAACTCAGAATTTTGATACTTACCTATCAAAGTAAGTAAAATTAACAATTTTTTTAATAAACGCAAAATTTTTAAATTTTTTTTTGCGAATAAATGTGAAATTTTATGTTTTGTATTTTTTTGTTGTGAAACTTCGATATTTTTATGCGAAATTTACGTATCCCTAGATATATATTTTATATATACTATTTATTATATATTTATATATATTTTTTTATCGTTATTAAGTAAGAAACTGAAAGTATATTTATATACCTAACAAAATGCAGAATAATCGCTCTGTAGACTATAAACAATAGTTATCCTGAATCTGACTGGCTAAGAGTCTATACTGACGAGTCATTTTCTAATTACAAATCTAACACTGGCGCAGGAAGCTTTTGTGGCCTGTTCACTTGTTAAAACCCCATTGGAAGTTACCAAACAGCCTATGATGGAGAGGTTTCGACTATCCGAATAGCTTTGAAACAACAGGTTATCCGCTGTGATAAATTTCGGAAGGCCGTCATCCTCTCCGACTTTAGAGCTGCTCTCCAGTTCAATACCTTAACTCACGGTCTATCCTCCCGGGACGTTTTGGATTGTCAACTATCCATACAAAAACTGGAATTGGTGGAAAAGACCATTTTTCTTCAGTGGATCCCGGGTCACTGTGGACTAAGTGGCAACGAACAAGCTGATACGCTGGCGAAGAAGGGTGCTAGTGTATTACAACTCACACGTGATAATATCCCATCTCACACGTTAAAACGTCTTATCAAGAATTCTATATCTTCCCGACATCCCGAAGATTTGAGGGCTCGAACTGCTTCTAAAACTTGGAGGTTTTTGAGCAAATTACTATACTTGACTGGCCCCGCCGCGAGGCAGTTGCAATTTTTAGACTCTATACATAACATGACTGTCTGGCTGGACACCTTTTTAAAATTGGTGTCTTTCCAGACCCCAAATGTACCCTTTGTGGGGACCACGTTATTATAGATGGCCACCATATTCTTTACCGTAGAGTGCTCCGTAGGGCTTCCTTGGTCGAGCGGTACTGGAAGGCAAAAAGTCGAATGAGACAATGATTTATTTATTTATTTATTTATTTATTGTATTTCTTTCTTTGTTTGTGTTATTTGTTATTCATTATGTCAAGTTCTCTCCCATTGGAAATAAAAATACAGAATAATTCTTTTCTAAAAATCCTCCCATAAATTTCAGGTGCGTCTTATGGTCCGAAAAATATGATAATTTAATTTGTCTTAAAGTGTTAATTTTCTATATTATCAGCACTAAAGTGCTATCACTTAGACAGATTTCCGTTTCTACCTTTTTAAGTTGGCCTGAATTTCCAATCAAAATAGTAATATAGTTATGACGTGGTGACCTTTAATGGAAGAAAAAAATAATAAATTTAATAAACACTTGGCGTCGTATTTAGAATCTCCAATCCAAGTTTTTTTTTATAGTTTAATTAAAGTAATAAACTTATCACTAATCCAACAATTATCTCAGATTTTGTTTCTTATGTTTAGAAAATTTGCTCAATAAAAAAGATTGCATGTGTCGTAAAGTAAGGTATAAAGCGTATATTAACTCTAGCAAATAATTTTTTTATTCTATTTTCATTAGTTTCCGTAAGATCAGGCATTAATTGATTTTCAAGCGTCTGTTTTTTTTCCCGCTCTGCTTTGTATACTTTACTTTCTTTCGAGAGGTCTCATTCTTCTTTTAATTTATATTTTTCCTAATTATTCTGTCTACAACATTTTTTTGTGATTAATGAAAATTAGCATATTTGCTATTAAAAGTCCATTTTTATTCTCCATTTAATATTTATCCTCTTTACACTTTGTAGTTAATAATTTCAGCTCCCTATTTACATCGTATTTCTTTAAGAACTCACGAAAAATATAAGAAGTAAAATAATTAAGATTTAATTATTTTATTCGGTGCAGTGGAAAACGAAAAACGCTCTACAGCATTTTAATGCTTTTTATAATTTTAATTACTCTAAATTCATTATCTTTTCTGCTACGTTTTATTTTAAATGTCATTAACTTCTGCCTTTAGCTACGTTCGTTTCACTTATTCTACCATTTTCTTGCTGCTTTCAACTTGCTTTTTGCGTAATTGGGATTTTTTTCTTCTACCATTATTCTATAACAATAGAATCAGAAATGCAGAGCATTTTAAATTTTAAAAAAAGAATTTAGAGAGAATTCCGGGGTACGATGGTACCAAAAAAAAAAAAATAAATAAAAGTAGCTGCAAAAAGCTTCAAGTTTACAAACAAAATTAAAAGGGTAAGCATAAAAAATAATTAAAGTATTCACGTTTTTTTTGCTTTATAATTATTAAATATGATCTTGAGACATTTGTTCCAAAACCTTACATCAATCGACAATGGTCTTCAAAAAAGCACAGTATAATAACTATAACAAATTTTATTTTTGGCTGTCATATCTTCAGCTGATAATTACGAGATCATTTATGTATTTTATACTCTAAAGCGTAATCTGGAAATATCAACCTCCCTGTTAAAACCTTACGTTAATCGACTATGATTTTCAGAATGAATATCATATTATTTTACGAGAAAAAAAATTTAATTTTTGCGTCAGAAAAATCATTAGCAGCTAATTATCAAATCATTTAAGCGTTTTCACTAACAGCGGGTCTGTTAAGCTGATGTTTCCAGATCATAAATGTCATCTCGGAACATCAGTACTTACATCAAACGACTACGTGATCCCCTAAATGGAAATCATAAAATTTTACGGTAAAACTTTAGTTTATTCATTCTTCAAACTTTTAGCAGATAATTATGAAATCCTTTTCACGTTTTTTACTACAAAATATGATCTGGGGATGATATTGCTGTGGCAGTTCCAAAACTCATGTCAATCAACTACGGTATCCAAAAGAGAATCATGTCAGCATTTTTTGCATCAGTCAATATGTAATAGATAATTTTCAAATCACGTATAAACTATTTTTTGCAGGAAAATGTGATTTGAACTCCCCAGCGTGACAATTCTGAAAGCTCATTTCGACCGGTCGCTAAAAAGAGATATCATAACAGTATGAGACCAGAGTTTATTTTCCCGTCAATAAAATTTTAGGAGTTAATTATCAAATCAATTACGACTTTTTCACTTTAAAATATAATCTTAGAGGATCTGCATGACAATTCTAATAAATGTTACACTCTTATATCCAAAATGGACATTATAACGATTTATGACAAAACTTTAGTTTTGCATCCGTCAAATCTTCAGCAGTTAACTATGTAAGGTTTACATCAGATTCGATTCACAAGAATCGAACTTTTAAGTGAATAAATTAAAGAAACCGCTTGAGATATGCTGATTTCAAGGCATACGCGGTTGGTATAAATACCAAGGTGCTAGATTAAAGAGAAAAAAGAAGTGTGACGGAAGTGTTGAGGGAGGAGCTAGGTTGCTTCAAACCTACGCAAGTTCGTGTTAGACGAAAGTTATTTAGCGTTCTGTGGCCTAAAGTTTACGTAGCAGCATGGGTGGTTGACTTTCTTTGTATAGTATTGTGAGTATTTCAAACTGTATTTCTTTGCAACGTGTCTATACTGAAATAATATACCTTGCATGAATATTATACATAGCTCGTACTATTAGTACGCATGCTTCATTTTGAAAAGCAAATATTTGAATAAACAGAGTTACCAAAATTAGAACTGTGTTTGAATCTAATTCATTAGAGTGCCACTTCAAATTATATACACCCAAGGTAGGGTAGAAGTGGTAAATCTCTATAACTATCAAATCATTTACACGTTTTGTACCATTAAATAAGATCTGAGAATATCAGTGTCACATATCCAAAACCTCTTTAATGGATATCAGAAAAAACTTACACTTTCACCAGTATAAAACTTTATCTGTGAACAACAGTGTGATAGTTCTGAAAGCTTATGCTAGTCTAGTGTCATCCCCAAAATGGACATCAAGGTAGAATATAATAAAAATTGCGTCAGTGAGATCTTTAACCGATCATCATTAGAAAACATATGCCTATTGTTTCACAATACATATGTATTTTATCCTCCACAAGCATAGTGGAATCGTGTTCGCTGCACTACAATCCTAGAAAAGCTTCATGATCAATCAATATCTCACTACAACTAAAAGATAGGAAATGCTGAAATTGACAAATAATGTATTTCCCATTTATAGCTTTAACAAGCAATAAATATTTTTTCATTTGTCTGCACACATTGATGATGCTTTCATATATTTTTCCGCTTTAATTACATTGATCTTTTATTCTACATGGAAGTGAAAATTTTAAAGCTCAATCCTTTTGACAATAGAAAAGGACGCTTCCTGTATCGTAGTACTAAAGCGTAATACCACATTATTCGGTCAGTGTGTCGGACGCTAGTGACTGAAAGCTTAGTAAAAATCTTCATGATTTATCCAGACTTTTTCTGATCTCAAGTCAAGTTACTGCTAATTTCTTAACTTACCGATAAATGTTTTAAACATGACGTGAAAATCAACTAATGTTCCTCCAGAACAATTATTTTTGAAGATCGGATCTTATTTAATTCAATTTCTTTTAAATCCCTTCTTTTCGTTAAATTAAATATACATTATATTCGTAATATTATGATTGTTCCTCAAGTTTTACATAAAAGCATTCATTATGGATTCCTTAATAAATCTCTATAAATTATACATATATGTATATATATGTGTATATACATATATATGTATATATGTATATATATATATATATATATATATATATATATGTATATATATATATATATATATATATATATATATATGTATATATATATATATATATATATATATGTATATATATATATATATATATATATATATATATATATATATATATATATATATATGCATATATAACATATATAACATATATAACAAATATACATATATACATACATATATATATATATATATATATATATATATATATATATATATATATATATATACATATATATGTTTTACAGGCTTATTCCAAGCTGATAACAAGCTCTATGATATTCTAGGATAGTCTTCAGGCTCGGGGGAAGTTGGATATTCCCATTGACGTCAGGCTGAAAGGCTTACAAGATCAATACAAATGACTGTTTCCGAAGTGTTTTTTTTAAATAACATTTTTACGGATTAACGTGAACTAATATATGTTTTTTCTTCAATAATAAGAGACTGGTTATAATGAAACATCATTTTCAGTTGATGTAAGTGACTAACGATAAAAAAAGGTCCAGTTCTAGATGTATATGGTTTATCGGCCATTAAAAGAATTATTTAGGTCTGAAGCCTGCTTCCCTTCCCAGAGGACGGCAAATGATAGTATCATGTCTCTTTGCTTATATCCTATATTGCTAATAACATTATTGAAGCATATTCTATTTTTCTTGAACGCATTATGTCTACTTCAAGCAGCAAAATTAGATTCACATCAATATATTATGCACTATTAATAGACCATCATTTTTTAGACGTTCGTCTGAGTATTCCAAAACAATAATAATAAAGAATTCTTTGAGCTGTCTATAACAATAAAATAAATTTCCCTTGGGTTTAAATTCTTTATAGATTGCCGTTGGAGCTGGGGAGAAACGAAGAACATTTGAAAGAGGTAGTAAAAAGACTGGTTTAGAAAAGTTTTTGAGCTTTATCAATGTTGATTTAAAATCAGTCTTTGATTTTTTTAACGCGCGTAATGCAATAGACTCGGGATTTATCTTCGAGCCCTGAGAAGGATCAGTTTAGGAATTTTTAGGCAAGAAAAGGTTTGGCCCTCGTAAGGTGAGCCCAAATTTATCTTTAAAATATATACATTTAAAAAACATACATTATTCATTTATCTATACACACACATAAACGTAAATTTATATATATGGGCAGAAGATAGCCTAGTGGAAGCGCGTCGGCTTTCAGAACTGATGGTTCTTGGATCGGATCCCGACAAGAGCCTTTAAATACCTTCTTGTCTATACTGTATATGGGCACGTTAAATCCGTAGACCCGAAAGTCCTTCTACGAGGTCAGTGGGAGAAGGAACGATCCCCCCAGATATCACCCCTTGGGGTGATCGGTCAAAATTGAGGAGGCATCTGGCTAAGTTGGACTCCGACCCTTGTGTTTTCATGATTATCCGCAAGCTTATAGGCTTGCGGGCTACTGGACCTGGGACCTATATGAACCTGGTCTAAAATACTTCCGGCTAGGGGGTATAAGCAGCAACAACATTATATATATCCTGTATATATATATATATATATATATATATATATATATATATATATATATATAGTATATATATATATATAGTATATATATATATATATAGTATATATATATATATATACATATATATATATATATGTGTGTGTGTGTGTGTGTGTGTGTGTATAGGTGGTTATAAAATAATGAAACATTAAGGAACATCATGAAAACCTTTACTAATACGTCGCAGGATCACATTTGTCATGTAATTCCACCTGATTCACCATGGAATTGGATTATACAAGTCATGGATAGTGGTTAAGAATATATTATACTATTTTTAAGGGGAAATTTATGAAAGTTTCTGTAGAGATACAGTGGTGGATATCGATACCTAGCTCTATCCGCTTATACATATCACAGTGGTTGGATGATATATAGTCGGGGGGGGGGTGTACAGGGCAAGATAAAATATTTGACTTCTTTTTCATGCACTTCAAACCAATACTTTATAAATTTAGCTGTATGTATAGGGGGATTATCACCCTGGAGAACGCCATTTCCTGCAAGAAACAGTGTTTGCACCATAGGATGGACTAGTGAGCTAAAATTTCGACATAGTCCTTCCCAATCAATCTCCCTTTTTGGGTTACAATAGGACCTGAAGAAAACCATGAGATTCCATCCCAAACCCTGATAGATCTATCTCCTTGATTGACAGTTGAGATGAGACAGCCAGAATCTTACGCTTGTGTAGGTGTTCTCCAGACATACGCACGTCCTGTTCTGAGGAACAATGTGAACAATGATTCGTCTGACCAAATGCCGTATTCGGACATATTACTCGACCTGTATTTGCGCTCGTGGCACCAGTGTGGGCGATATTTTGCATTGGCATCTATTACAAGTGGCTTGGGAATAGCTACTCTTCCGTAAATGCTTTGTTTGTGAAGTTCCTTTCTACCTCTAATGATTGATACCGGAACATGCAGATGCAGATTGAGCTCTCCTGTCATTTTAGTTGCAGTTGTTTTCTTTCTTCATGGCGCAATCCGCTTCAATACCTCGTCCGTCTCTTTCACTCAACTCCCCCTTTCGTCCACTAATGTATTTGGCAAAGGATGTTTTTCTGTGCACTCTGTGTGCTATCTTGACTTTCGATACCATAGCTCAAAAAATACCCATTAGCCTAGGGGTCGCAGTAACAGATACTCCAAATTAAACGCTCTGCATCAATTTGTCCTTTTTGCAAGGTCTGCAAGGTTTGATATTTTGCGCTCTTCCCCCCAAAAGCACGATGCCCTTAGCTTCATTTCTGCTACCTGACAGTCGAATAACACATACACTATATTATGTAAAAAAATACCGATGCCCAGACTTGTTTTTTAAGGAATACGAAGCACATTCATAAACACCAGAAATATTGATAGGTGTTTCCATTATTTTGATAACCACCTGTATATATATATATATATATATATATATATATATATATATATATATATATTTGTGTGAGTGGGAATATGAAATTTAACGGATAATTTTCCATTTGCACTTGTACACATATACGTGTATATATATAAATATATATATAAATATTTGTGTGAGTGGGAATATGAAATTTAACGGATAATTTTCCATTTGCACTTGTATACATATACGTGTATTTAGATACATATATAGGTTATATATTTGTTCATTTTTCATTTCTAAATTGCAAAGTTGTAAATTCCTTTTCAGCTAATAATGAAACTTGCTAAAACTCTCAATTATAGGAAAGAATCAGAAACTACTGAAAAAGTAGTAAATTTAGTCTCAAAGCAAATCGGAAGGAATCAACATTTAGTATAAATCTATAAAGTATGAACACTTTTTAATCTTTTACATAAAACAATTTATTTTAAATATTTCCTGATCTGCATATGGCTTCAAAAATTTTTAAATCAAGGCTCTTTACGCTGTGACATCATTTTTTTTTTGTTTTTATGCATCCACGATTGAAAAAGAATTTCGCGCAGGAAACATTATTTTGCCATCAGCATAACTTAAATGACCCTAGCCCTGACAGTGAATAAAATTCAAAAAGAAAAGCGCACGTCGTTCTGATTCTCCTTTTCATGAAATTTTCAGGCTTCTATTTTCGTCTTTTTAAAACCACGTAATGGAACTTGGCAAAATTTTTCCATCGCGTTTAACTGCGCTGGCTGTTTCATTACCGTCTGGTTTCCATGGCGACACTATCCGCCGATCAGTACTTCCATCTAGACATTGTACAGTTGGTTTGTTATTTGAAATGCGCTGTAACCATAGCAAATTTTTTAATTCATGCAGTATTCTCTTAATTTTTGATTACATAAGCACGGAAAACTCACAATGAAGTTTTAGCGTACTGCTTTGTGCACACTTTGCGGTTAATAGACGTGTCACGTTAAACAAATTTTTTTTCCAAATTCCTGAAACGATAAACTTAGTAGTTTTGCTTAGCGGTAGAGAAGGATATGGTTTGTGTTTCAAAGATGACTGTTTTTTATACTGCTGACTTCACTTACAGGGGCTTTGAATGGACCTTGGCCACATGGCCATTATATCGAACTTACCTATCGCAATATTTCCGAGAATGTCAAGTTAAAAGACTGCGGAGATTTATAAGTTGTTTTCTTTATCAAAAGAAAATACTGTTTGATTGAATAATTCTGTTAAGCAGCACATATGAATATCCAGCTTGAAACATGTGGCACCTAGTCATTATTATAGTAAAATAGGTCTTCCAGGATGTTTAAATTCATATTCTCTTATGAGAAGTTTCTATTATATTTTAACGTCAAAGGGAACAATGGTTAGTTCTTGATCTTGAGCACTGAGTACTAGATAACTGATGATCGACGTAGTTCTCTGTTCTTAACTGAAGCGATATTCAAGTTCACTGTTTTATCCAACAAATAATATTGCCAGATATCTTTATCCGGTAGTTTCAGCTTTTCTTTAAAATCACTAAACAGAGGAAAAGGAAAATTGTATTTGCATCACTTCGATGAAATTTTCCGTTAGTTTGATTCGGTGCTACAGTTTTTCAATGCTAGCAAGTGCATCCCTTCTCAATAGATGAAAGAAAATGGTATACGTCTCTGAGTGCAAGTAATCTTTATTTACAGCTTCTGAAAAGTGATTCTCTCTTTGACGCTTGGAGGCTGTGGAAAGTTGCTAGTAGTTGCTCTTCAGCATCGTGATTTATGTTCCTTAAGTTCATTATCGTCCAATTTTTACCTTTTGCGGGGGGTAGTTATGTTGATGATAAGATGGGAGAACTGCAAGAGCTTTCTCAATAGGGGCTTATATCGCAAGGCAAATCCAGGGTCTTTGTAAGGGGAGTTTACTCCATAAATATTTTGCGTAAAGAATTGAAACATTCATATTTCCAGTTCAATCTAAAAATATTTTTTATTTGGAATTTTATATGCACTATTAAGTAACATAAAGCTAAATTTTATTCAGATTTTAGATAACAGAGAAAAATAAGGGGATAATACCACAGAAATTTATCACTATTGATGAAAGGAAAATTGACGTATCAGACCCAAAATGGCGGCTTATACGGTGAACAGCTTTTCAACTTATCTCAAAGTCACCTTAACCTGCTGAAATAACAACTACACACGATTTTAGAGTTTTCATTTGTTTTTTGAAAGTCATAAATCACTTCATTTTAGATACTTAGTTTTAAATTTCTTTCACACTTGTTTAGTTTACTTGAGGTTTAGTTTACAGCAGGTATGTGAAGTTCAAATCGATATCTCCTGCTTTTCAGTCATGATCTCTTTCCACTGAAAATCCTGTACCTTTTGTACCTTTCATGAACCCAATTAATATAACCTTCAGCAGGCTAGTGACCGGAAAGTGGTATGCATATGATTTAAACAGTTTGATTACTTGTTAAAATATTATGTCCTAAAAAATATATATTTTATGAAAGTCAAGGAATCTACAGGATGATTGGAGGCAGCTACGTTCCCTGGACGGAGCGCTCTAATGTAGAATTTGCATATTAAATGATAACTTGGCAAACAGAAGACATAAGTTAAAATAAAAAAGGAGAGTGAATGATAAATTAAAATAAATAATTAAATTTAAAAGTTAAAAAGAATATTAAAAACATCAAAATTATATTGATATTTTTTTAAAAGATAGAGTTCCCAGTATCGAACCTGTGTCTGTCGTATGGGAGTTGAGAACGCTACTTATTTTATGAACAAAATTTTAAACTTTTAAATACATTTTGATGTATATTTATATCTTTAAAAATGTCACAATAGTCCATTACGGTTGTAAACCATTTAGCCACGTAAGCAAATATTATACACGTTTTTTACTACTCCAAAATTTTAAGGCATTTGTTTTAACGTACACTAATTAAAAATATTTTTACAAAACTTGAAGTTTTATTCTTCTGATGACGTTTACTGAACTAAAAAGAATTTACATCCCTACAGCTACTTTATCTCTAAATGGTGTAATACTGTTGCAGTACTATTATGTTAATTAAATAAACGTTTAATTGTATTCAGTTTGTACAGTTGTACGGGAAAGAGATGTTACTAAACTTTTCTTCATTTTCAATCCTTCTCTGATGTACCAACAGGAAGTAATGATTGACTCTGCTAATACTGGAGGTTCAAAATCTACATATACTCATCGCTAAAAATTACAGCGTTATGGTTCAAGTCAGCGTTATGCTACAGCGCAGTTCTTGAATAACTTACTATAAATTACCTTTACAAATTTATGTAACGGGAATTATTCTTTACGAAGGATTTTGTAACAGTTTTGAAGAGAATACACTAGTTATATGTAATGTACATTAACTCTATAATTATCAACTGATTTTGAGAAATATTGCATAGAACATTTTGCACATAATTTGCATCTCATTAGTTTACTGAACAAAGCATCTATGTTATATATTTAATACTGTGTTTGGTGTTGACTGTCTCGGATTGAATAACATATTTGCCGCAGTGAATACTGAAATCTTTGAAAGTTTTCCATCATATTTGCGAGTGTTATTTGGAATAATACGCGTTACAGTTAAATAATAATGCCTATCTTAGCCAATTAAAATACTTTTAAATACATGTGGGAAACAATGTACTTCGTTTAAATATTATATCATATTTGTGAATCATTTTAAACAGACATAAAATTAGCACATCCTGGGAAATGTTTTAGTGTCTCTTTCAAGTCAAAACATTATCTACTTATCTTAGTATAAAACTTTCCTTTGGCAATCTGTATTAAGAGTAATGAAATATTGTAGTTCAAGTTTCAATAATTAATTATTAAAATTCTCTATGATATATAGTCTATGTATATATCTATGGCTTGGTACAAAAAGTGTCTAAGTCATTTTTTTCCAAGATGACTTTGTTTGCTTATGTCTCTTTAAAAAAATATTATTTTCAATGTAAGCAGTACCCAAGTCTGTACAATGGTTTAAAAAACACTTTTAAAGCATTGGACAGACTTCTCACATTGAAAACATTATTTTTAAAAACAGACATAAGCAAACAAAGTCATCTTGGAAAAAACTGACTTAGGAACTTCTTGTTCCAAGACACAGATATATATATATATATATATATATATATATATATATATATATATATATATATATATATATAGATATAGATATAGATATAGATATATATATATATATATATATATATATATATATACATATATATATATATATATATATACATATATATATATATATACATATATATATATATATATACATATATATATATATATATATATATATATATATATATATATATATATATATATATATATATATATATATATATATATATATACATATATATACATATATATACATATATATTCATGCATGTATATATATACAGAAAATCTTCTCTAGACGGCAACCCCTCTAAATGCTCATATTTTGCTCAGAACCGATTAAAGACCCCCATAGATCCAATGTTATAGAAGAATCTCCTTTTCTACATACCTTAAAACGGTCACTTCTTATCAGAAACATTACTGTCCGCCATAAAGAAGTTTCACTGTCTGTCTGTATATATATACACAAAAATAATGTAACAAATGCTTAGCACCACGAGTTAGTCAAAATGGAAAGATCCAAAACCATTGTCTATTTATCATTTCCACCTATAATATTTAACGATAAATATGTGTTTCCAAATGCACTATATTCTCGACTACCCGAATTGTGAATGATCTGTTCTTCTGCAATAACATTTGCAAATAAAAATGCCACAGTATCACAAGCAACATTTATACCCCCTCTTCTCGTTCCTCCTCTGGCATTTTGATGGAGAAGTTGCGCTACCGAAGTGGATATTGCTGTTGTTCTCCTTTCCGGCTATTTTGAGGTTGTTGGACGTTTACATAAAATATTCCGAGGCGCAATGACTCATAAAATATATCTTTCTGACAACTATGGTCTTGACTCGAAAAGGCTGGTAAAGTATGAGACCTTGGAGCACCGGCTATATATATATTTCTACACTGAATGCATACTTTTAAGACCTCACGTTTTTTATTATTATTTGCACAAAAAAAATCGGTTAAAGAATACGAAAGGATGTCAACACAACTTACAAACAAGAATGTCCGATTTTTACCAGAGGAAAAGAGTAAAAATATCTTCATGTTTGGTTATGATTTGAATCAAAGTCTGTTGCAGGATCCAATAGTAAATGCGGGGGCAACTGCGGTCCCTCTGCCACGCCCTCTAACGCAGAATACTCTAAGGGCCTGTTCACATAGCATCCTTCAGCTTCAGCTTTACTCGTATTGAAATATATTTAAACAATTACTAACCTCCAAACGATTAGTCTTGAAACTGTTAAGGTCTGTGATTGGATTAAAATATGTCAATGCCAGTAACGCTGACGGACGCTGTGTGAACAAGCCTTAACAGGGCAAGCATGAAACAAATTATGGCGAAAGTAGAGAGGAATTAAAAATTATAGAAATTTCAATAGGAAATTGGATAGAAAAATTTATATCTGGGATTTCTAAAGATAAATTTTGGAGTTTTATTCTCGAAATAATTTACTCCGCTATTTATCAGCTAAGTACAAGTGGTAATAGGAACAGAGTATAATGTTTACGAATAGGAACCCAAATAAATAAAGATTTTTTTTTAAACTTTATTATAAGTTTTTTACCCTAGCATTGCCAAGGGTCATTGTTTCTGAGGTAAGATGTAAACCCTGCTTTAAAGATTACGTGCATTTTAACTCCTTATATATTTAATTTTTATAGTATGTGGCTTATTTTGGGATTATCCATACACACCTGTTAATTAAATAGTGTGGATAATACCTTAAAATCTTAATTTATCACTAATATTTTACGGTAATCTGCCTACGTTGAAATGGCTGTTTTGCTTCAAAATTTCGAATAAAAAATTACTGCTCTATTTCAAAGGCCAGTCTTTTAGGATTCTAAAATTTTTATTCGTACGATCATTGTATGAGAACTTATGACCATTTTAATGAATTTAAATCTGTATTAAAAGACCTGAAATAGCATCTTTAAATGCATTTTTTAAAATTAATTTTTCAATTACTTTTGTAAACGAGAAAGCTTATAATTTAAAATGTTTTCAATATATTTCAATGAAATTTTTCAATAGTGCTTTACATATTACTAACTATATTTTGAAATTAAAGATAGGCTATATGTGTTAATTTAATAACTCTACAGATACATGTACTTACAAAAAGATAATTTTAAAAACAATCAGTGTTTTTTAACTTTTTTGGTATATTTCAGTGATTTTGGGAGATTTTGTAAAACTTTTATTTCAGAACACAGGTAAGTCTCAGTAGTATAGAGTAAAAATGAAATTAAAATATATGTAGACTAGCTGAAAACCCGTACTTTGCTACGGAGTACATTCAAATTAAATGCAACGGTCAATGTATGCAATTAATGTCAAAAATAATATATATATATATATATATATATATATATAAATCATAAGGGATATTTTTATAGACAAAATAATGTAGAAGAAAATATTCAAATTAAATGTAATAGGACATACTAAAGAATATAGTACAGTTAATATAGTACAGTTTGAGGAACATAATATCTATTATTGTATTTTAATATTTTTTTGGATAATGTCCAATCGTCTGCCACATTAGCAAGAAAAATATATTTTTTGTCTATTTAGTTGTTACGCATGTGACGATAAATTTATTTAAAGTACCAGAAAAAGAAATCACGTGATCAGAATTTAATAAATTAAATTCTGAAAATTAATCTTTAAAAATTCACCAAAAATCAGAAAATAGAGGTAAAGATTTGAAAAAGATCGCATTTTAAAGGAATTTTTATGTTCTTTCTTGTGATATAAATTTTATAACCCTCTAGTTATTATTTTAAATGCAAACTTTAAAAAAGTTACAAAAACAGATTAAAAATTTAATTTGGAAAAGTCTAAGAAGAATTTTTCAAAAATCTTTCTTAGTGCATCTCTACACTATAAGAAGAATCGCCATGCAAAATTTCAGCCCTTTAGGTCCAGTGTTTTGGTCTGTGCTTTGTATGTCAGTCACTGAGTCAGTCAGTTACGGAATTGTTTTTTATATATAGATGAATTGAGTGTAGGGTCTCTGCGTAAACACAAAATTGTACGAAAAAATTATAAAAAGTTCCTTAAATTTTAAAATGTTATGAAAATTTTACCAAAATTATATTTTTTTTCATGATTTTATAACACATTTGAACTAAAAACATATGTATTTAATCAGCTCTGTATATTTTTGAATAAGTGCTCAAATGTACGCAGGTACTTTAAAATATTAATGATAAATTACCAATCTAAATCCCAAAGTACTGAATTAGTTTTAAAAAATAAGCCTGCATTAAATGTTAATCCCTTTGTAAAGGAACACGAAAAAAAAAACTATGTATGGGGAGAGAAATGTTAGAGAATATGAAGAAATCTCAAACCAAAGAGAAAAGTGTAGATGTTCTCCACTGTGTGGTCGTAGTTACACACACGCAATCTTTTATAATAGTGTAAAAACATCATAAATGTTGAACAGAACACGAATTATAATATATGCAGTGGGCGCAAAAAGTGTTCGCAAAAAAAAATTTTCTCTTATATCTTGTTGAAATGAGAAAATATTTAAGATCATGTCCTGTTACAACTGTCATATTTACATATGAAGTTAAACATCCCCCAGTCTCCCAATATTAATGTTCTTGAAATTCTATGGCATATTCTGGACATAAAATTTCGAAAGCTGTACTTGCCAGCGAAGTAGGATCAGTAATCGATAATGAATGGGTCAAAATAGCTAATAAAACAATTTGAAACATAGTTTATTTAGTGGAGAAGAGACTCCAAGCTATTATTGCTGTCACTGGACTACGTCGAAAACGCCAATAGTTTGTGTAAGCAACTGAAAACCATACCCTTTGTTTTCCTAAAATGTTGTTATTTCTAACTCTGTTCTAATCCAATTATTATTCCATATTTTTTCTTCAGTAAATGGTTTTCTAAAGAACCAAAAACAGTGTTTTGATGTTTAATTTTGTCAGGCATTATATTTCCTTGCCAATATATTAAAAATTCCCTATGCGCAAATACTTTTTGAACCTATCATTTATATATATATATATATATATATATATATATATATATATATATATATATATATATATATATATATATATATATATATATATATATATATGTGTGTGTGTGTGTGTGTGTGTGTGTGTGTGTAAGTAATATATTTTAAGGTGATGCCATAAGATTTATCACATCGGTGTTTTTCGCGTCGCAACAGACTAACCATAGCAACAGATTTCCACTCAGTTTCTATGGTGACGATAGTTTGTTCCAATCTCCGAGTTAGTGTCAAAAAGGCCTAGAAAATAGGATATAACCGGTTAAAAGTGTTATGCAATTCCTGTTGTAATATTGTATAATTGTACATATTTATGCTAACTAAGAACTAATATTTTTAAATATAAATATTGTTATTTGTATAAATGGCACTATATATATATATATATATATATATATACAATGGAATCTCAATCGATCGTTTTCGGATCCATCGTTTTTCCGTATATGTCGTTCATTTTATCCAGTCCCATAGATCATATTGTTATGTTTCCGCATCTATCGTATTCCCACATTTTTCGTTCATTTCAATCGGTCCCTTGAAAAACGATAGATCGAGATTCCAAATGACAAGAAGCTTATTATTTACCAGCTTATGACGTTTTGGTTCAATACGTTACGTTAATCCCTCTTAACTTTTCGCTAATAAATTTATTGATATAGCAGTCAGTGAATAAAGGCATGTGGCAAAGAACTACAATTAAAATACACCTAAGAGTTTTATTTCCGAATATAATTGAACTCAGTTCAATCCGTGCTAATTTATCTTCCAAGCCATCATCTCAAAAATCGCGATGCGTGACCATCGAAGATCGAAGCCAACCCCTCTCTACGTTAAAACTCTTTGGTTTCAAACCTTCTAATACCATTACGCATGCGCTCATGACGTTGTACCGACCATAAGGCTGGGGCGTGATCAAATTTAATACTATTAATAACCAATACGGGAATTCCCCTTCGGCTCTTCTCAAACACCTCGTGAATTAAGTTCAATTCTAAAAACGGCGATTCACCCATAGCGTCCCGAAATACTACAAATAGTGATATTTAATGCTAGAAATTAGATTATTCTGAAGCCCCCCTGTAAATTATCTCACTTATTCAACTTTATCTAATTAATTCTTAACTAACACACACACACACACACACACACACACACACACATATATATATATATATATATATATATATATATATATATATATATATATATATATATATATGTATATATATATATATATATTATATATATATATGTATATATATATATATATATATATATATATATATATATATATTATATATATAAATATATATATTATATATAAATATATATATATATATATATATATATATATATATATATATATATATATATATATATATATATATATATATATATTATAAAATATAATATGCAAAATGTTTCCAACATAAAGATTAATTATCATTTGACAATATTATCAATTATTTTCTTACTTTAATATGTGTTACTCAGTGCGAACTTCGGAAGTTATTTTAACTTCAGTGCTAGTGAAATATTATAAAGGTAAAAATACATATACAGGCAAAAACTATGTCATCTTGCTCAGTTAAATAATTCTAAACAAAAACGTAACGTTACGATATAATACTTGACTCTCATCAAACTCCATAACATAGTTTTCTGTATTTAATTTGTTTAATGCCAGTGCAAGGTATCAATAATGAACAGCATTTGATGCTCGAGCTGAACTTGAAAGTGTGAACTACTTATGTGATCATTTACTATGCCGCGTGACTCATTTTCACAAAAGTGAAAACATTATAACTGAAAGTCATTTTAACACAAGTGAATATAATTTCCACATAATGGGAATTTATAAGGGAAAACCAAGTTGGCATAAGTGACTCGTTTTCACATAAGTAAAACTGATTTTATGACTCACGAGAGGGTGATGATAAAATAAACTGTTACTCTCAGGACGTTATTTTATATGTGTTGTATGCATGTCTTAAAAAGGAAGAAGGTGATGAGAAATAGTCTAGTAAAAGAATTTAGAAGTTCGATAAGTCCAAAAGATAATCCGTCCTTCACGAAGGTATACGGATGATTTTTTAAAGACGACAAATGTCGCAATGGCAATCAGCTTGACTAGGACCATACATTACAAAATAAATACATGCATTCCATACAATTCAAGATAAATACATACTATAATAGACAATTAATTAAACCCATAAAACACCATCACTATGCATATACTATAAAAACACACTACAATATACTAACCAATATACATATATTTTACTTATGTCACGATACAATACTTATATACGATAAGTAACGATGCGTTATAGCATACGACACAATACAATACGGTACGATGCAATGCAATACGATACGATGCGATACATTTCAATACACGATACGTAACGATACGATATAATACAATGTGATACTATGTAATATGATACTATATACACTATATGATATGCACACGGTACAAGACGCATATGTTAATAAATAAATATTTACAATACAAATACTAAGCACTTTCAGAAGTCCCATACATTACATTACTTCAAAAGTGCAAAACTATAACAATGAGATACAGCACATGTCCATACAACAAAGGTCAATACACAAACATACCAAGTTTCAGTCACATTTAGAAGTTTGATAAATAAATTGCATTATATAAATAAAACTTTCTACAGTAACAATGGTATCTGAAATTTAAGCGTAAGATGTAAAATTCTAAGTGTTTCGCATCGGATGCGGATTCTAAATTCTGCTTAGGATTAGCTTCTAAAAAATCATATTTTGCTTATGTAATTTTCCTGTATTTGTAACAATTAGGATACTCAGTCTCTGTCAAATTATATTAAATGTTTAAGACGTTTAAAAAAGAAAACTCCTTAATAATTTTATTTAACAATATACTTGCATATAAAGTTTAAAGACAAGGTTCTGCAGAAAGATTAGTTAAATAGATCGCGCGTAAGATTATGTTCATTGGTTGAAGATCCTCTTATATATTAAAATGCTCATAGCGGTATTGGGGGAAAATCCCATAACCTATTTCTCATTTTAAGCTATCGAAATATTTCTTTTGGATTTCTTTTAGTCAATCTCCCTGAATTGCGTTTTCAGTTGATTAATTTAGAAAAGTCGAAATTGATGATTGAAAAGTCATTATATTTCCTCTTTTACTTTATTACTTTATCGCGTGCTGATCATCCGCATTTGGTCAAATAAATTTTGTAATGTTACTTGAGAACGAGACATGCGATAAAAGGTTACATAATATCTGTGAAGTGGGAGGACAATTTTAACATGCAGGTACAGCCCTGGGAAGTTCTCTTATACATAAAAAGCTTAATTTAATACAAACATATTTCACGAGGGTTATATTAAAGATCAAAACCAGCAATCTATATCAGACCGTATTTTTATTTTCAGTATAGGGCAAAGGACCATTTTTACCCATTTTTACATTTTTAGTGTAGCAAGTTTTATTTATATATTATAGTGTATTTATTGAACTTCTAAATCATTTTCTCGATTATATCTTATTCATTTTTGAAGATATAAATTAGAAATTACCTTTAGAAAAATTCCCTGATTATTTTTTATTAGTAAGCCATTTTCCAAAAAAATTTCGGTTTTTAATTGATTGAAATACTGTAATTAAGTATCCTAAGCTCAGTTTTGAGAAAAAGAAATTGATATTGTTGGTTTTGATCCTACACCACTCATATAAACTCGTGTAAACTCTTTCCGATTTCTTAATGAAAGCTTTCAGTATTTTTTTTAACTGAATAATACGGGATAAAATTTAAAGAGCTCTGTGAATATTTTTTTTTCCATTTAAACAAACGAGAAAGTTTTTGATAAATGGTTATTCATGACGAAATTTATCGGAAGCAAAGAAAAAAACTTCCATAATTATTAATGCATATTTTTTTCTTTCTTCAAGATTGTTTCTTTTACTGCATTCGTTTTTTTATAGCAAAAGCAAATTATTCTGTTAGCGTATTTGCTCATATTTCTTTTTGTAAGGCATAAAAATGAAGAACATAAAGGAAGTATTTACAAAACATTCAGAATGCAATTAACCTTTAATGTTTAGGTTTTTATTCAATTTTTTATAATAGTTTTTTAGTAAACTTATCATATTTTGTAATGAATATATATTTATAAATAATGGAAAAATATTTAAAAATCTACATTAGGCCTCCTCTCCATCTCTGCCTATCTTTAAATATAGAAAAAAATATGAACGTATAGAATTTCTTAATTTTGAAATTCTAATCTATGAACAAATGTCTTAGATTCTTATAAAGGTCTTTCAGTTATTATTAATACTAGATCCTGATTTCAGTATACAATACCTCTAGACTAATATATTTTCTTGATGCAAGTGTTTGAGTCTGGATTTTCTTGGTCTGAATTCACCAACCACATTTTTGAAATTACTGTTCAAAATAAATAAAGGAAAAAAAACTTAAATGAATTTTTACCCTTAAGAAATGTAAAAACTCAAATTCATCTTTTGCTGATCATACATGCCTAATGATGAATTATGAACGTGTATACATGTCTAATGTCCAATGCTTGTCGAAAGCTTATCACATCTCTAACACTCAACAAAAATAGCATGACTGTCAGAAGAATGATAAAATTTTAGAAGACCTTTTAGAAGAGTTTTTAAACTTTAGAAGAGTGAATAAACTTTGTTATGAAATATTAAAAAACTTGTGAAAGGAACTGTCGACTGATGCATAGTATCTGAGCCCGTGTGTGATTGATACTCAAACACTGCATACTGTCCGCAATCGGAATTCCATAGCTGTCTCCAGCTCCCAGTGGCATCATTAGTGAATGGTTGCTATCATAAAAACAGAGCGCGCAGGGGCAATGGCCTTTACCTCTTTGCTGACGCCTGTATTATTTATTTTTCTGCTGCAGACTCATTACGATAAAAATCAGTCACGGAAGGGAAGGAAATTTATGGCCCTTATATTCTCTATATTCATAAATCATGAATGAATGCCATATACGTAATATAAAATGCATCTGTACTGTTTCAGCTTATTAAGTTCATGTGTGTGTACTTGTGTGAGTGTAAAACAAAAATCAGGAAAAGAGTGTTGGGGTTAAAAACGTTCTATGACATTGAATGCAAAAAAAAATAATAATAATCTTTAATACCTAAAATGAATTCATCCGTTTTTGCTTTGAAATTACATGTCTTATAGTTTACCCTATAAACATTTAAAATATATATCAACATTCACATACGTGTATGTCACTGTCACGTTTATTTGTATAGCTTACGCATAAGTACACTTGAATTTTTCTTTTGATCAGTTTCTTTATGATACGTATACAGGGTATTTTTCCTTCTAGTATTTTTCGTTGTTAAAAGTATACTAAGGTTTATTTAGCTTCTTCTTTATTTTGGATACACATGGATTTATCTTCTGGTATATATCTTTGTTATGCGTATACATGGATTTTCTATTGGAGCGTTTCTTTGTTATGGGTTTGCGTGGGTTTTCCTATTGAATCGTTTATCCGTTATATGCATACATAGGTTGCTCTTTTGCTTCGTTCGAAATGTTGATTGAAATTCAAAAACTTGTGTACTGTTGTCACACTTCTTCATTACACGTATTCTAACGTTCTTCTTTATCGAAATTTCTTGATTATGCTTATACTTGGATTTTTCTTTTGGTCATTTTCTTTACGGGTGTACTTCTTTTACCTTGTTTCTTTGTTAAACATGTACTAACTTTTCTTTTCTGGTCTATTTTTTGCTATATGTTTACATGGCTTTATCCTTTGGTAGATTTCTTTGTCATGCAGTATTCTTTGTCATGCAGTAACAGTTTTGCATCTAAATGTGCGAGTTTATAATTCCCTAGATAACAAAAGTACGTCTTGTTCAAATCCCGAGTAACGCTTGGACGTTCCTGTGTTTTCCCCCTCATAGGGAGCAATAATGCCTCACCTAAAGGGTGATTTCATAATAAAGTTGCCAACAATATTTCTCGGTGTTGATGGGCCAAGAGTGTTGGTGTCTTCAAAAGTCAAGTGTCTGCCGTATTGGGGAAATCATAACAGAAGTATTTTTTGCCTGCTGCAATCTCGATACTTAGAGATCAAAAGGAACTTAAGAGAAGATGAATTGCAGTTCACTTGAACAGCCAACCTACGAGACAGAGGGTGTGGAGGAAGATTCCTTGAGTTACTAAGCTTTAGACCACCGGATTGGACCCATAACAAGGGCGCTACTCACAGCCTAAAGTTATGAAAGAGTTTATTCCACGGGCCTGACATTGTCTTTCGTCGACTGAGCTGACATGTTTTTCAGTACCTGTGTTTCTATAAGTTTTATTATTAAATGTTTCCCAGTATCAACTTGGAGTATTCAGAGATGTGGAAAGTAGGGCAAAATTACAATTCTCAAAAATTCTTTCAGTGATTTTTAAGACTTATCTGATTTGTTTCGATGAGTGGTCCAATTTAGGAAAATTTGAACAAATCACCTCAGATTGATCTACAACTGTTTTTATGGCTGACTTAAAGAAAGGACTCACACGTGATTGTATTAGTCATAAACCTTTTTTGATAAATATTTAAAATCATTAACTCTCAAAAATGCACTTAAATACGTCCCTTTTTAATCTCTGTATTATACTGATGCCTTGCATTCTCATGATTCCATAGTGATGTAGCATTATTTCATACCCTACTAAAAGCCGTGGTATCCAAAACGTTTAAGGCGTTGCAGATACACTGATGTTCAGAAAAAAAATATTGTTTTTATCTGAAAAAAGGATTTTAATAAAATATTTAAAATCTGCCTACTACGGCCTTACGTTTTATTTATCTTCTACTTTTGAATGATTAACGTAACTTTTCGGAGTGTAGAGAAACTTATCGAACCAACCTTTCTAAGAAAATAGAACTCTTCACAAAAACTTCTGCGCTTCCTTCCCTAGTCTTTTTCGTACATACCATTATTTTAGTTACCCCAAGAAGTTCTAACTTTTCCGGTTATTTGCTCTTAAGCATTTCTGCTATCTGATGCTAAAGAACCCATAAAATGGATAAAATCGGCTTAAAGATGTTGCGAGAGTTGCATTTCCGATAGAAATTCCCCTCTCGCGACCAGGTGAATGGAATTTTATGCGACTTCGCTTGATACTTTTTTTTTATTTCTATTTCTCTTATCAAAAAAAAAGTGATGACGTAATATTTTTCTAGGCTACATTGGTTTAAATTCCTGTTTTTATAGCGTTAAATCTGTGAATTCCTTTTATTTACTTTTCTCCGTGTTATTAATCCATGTATAAAAAAATTAGGATGTTTAAGATATATCTTGATAAAATAAAGGATTAGTATTTGTGACCATCTATATTTTTTTCGATCTGGATATATCGCAAGCACAGCAATTGCCCGACTTATGAACATTCAAAGACAGAAACAATGATTTCATGAAGATTAGTAATACTAGAAAAAGTGACACCTTCTTCGTTGGAGATATGCGTGTCATGTTCCTTTGGGGAAAAAATTATTACCTTAGTTTTAACAATAACATAAGACTTATAGCAACATATTTTCCTAATTCAATAGTAAAAAGCAAAAGGATTGCGATAATGTTATGTTTGGAGAATGAAACGAGGAATGATTAAAATGGGAAGAAACGTGAACATTGAGTTTTACCAGTAGTCGCTATCCAAGGATCTAGATATCATCTTCATTACGGACTACTCGAAGATTCTTTTAGTGACTATTCTTAGTTTAGTGAACTATTCTTAATGTGAAATTTCTCTAAATTTACTGGTAATTGACATTTTCAATCAGCCCAGTCCACCGTGGAAAAGACCAAGAATCACCCATTGTTAGATGTCCAAAGTTAGGCAGTTTCAAGACTTAATGAAATTATTCTGGAATCGAATGCTGCCAAAGTCATCCCAGCATTAATGGACTTCAATTTCGTCCTCAGACTAGTGCCTGCAGTGAAGGAAAAATATGTCGCCTTCATTACCGACTCCTCTGCGTGAAATATTAGATGGGCATGGTGGAAAAACAATACTTAATGTTGAATTTCTCCAAGTTTTTGCAGGAGACTGACGATCACGTAAATTTACTTTGGGGGCTGGATAGATTCCAGGACACAACTAGAAGAACATCAAAGATTTGCAGTACAAATTTAAAATGGCCGGATGATAACACTGCAGGAATAGTTAGTAGAGGACACAATCGTCCTCTTTTGAAACACGAGGACTAATGAGATCGGTAACTATAGTTTTAAGTCGAACTACAGATATCTGTGGCAACAGTGAAACTAAAACCCACACTTTCTGGTACCAAATACCAGCGCTTTAGCCATCCAGCCATCGTCCGGCCACGTTCTTGTAACAGGTGTCCCTTTTAGGAAGTACCTTGCAAGCAAACTCCTCACTCAGTAGCTTTAAGATGATATGCTTGTCAACGCGTTTGGTAATCAGCACAACAGAACCGGATGGAGCCTAAAACAGAACTATTACAAAAGTAGAATTCCTTAAAAACTTTTCTCGGGATTGATGAATACTTTGAAACTGGCTGTTACTAATATCATTCAGGTTCAGTGATGAAAGGCAGACGTCTAATAATGAAGAATCCTAAAAGTCAGGACCACAAATGATCTATTGCAGTCTTACTATGTTCCATGTATCGATGGGCACAGAGCCAAGATTAATCCGTCTAGACTCGGTGTGTGTAAAGCTCAAAGTGAACACGATATCAGTGATACCAAACATAACTTCAGTTTCTACTCTGCTTGAAGTTTTTCACAGCTTAAAAGTACAAAAAAAAAATAAAAATTTAACTTCTATGTAACAGGTTTAGAAAATAATCTTTCCCGCCTTTCCCATTTCATTTGTAGATCAGTCTAGTTAAAATTTGCGTACCGAGTTCGCCATAGTGGAGAATTAATTAGCCTACTGTTTGTTTTGTTTATGTGTCGGTCTGTTTGTATTTCGTCAGGTGTGATGTCACTTCTCACATAGCCCCCGGTTTTTCAAAATTTTCAGCTCAAGTATTACATTATTACTGTTTCTAAACTCTTTCCACAATTCCTACAAATGTATTCCTCCCCTCCCCCCTCCACTGCGATCATTGTTAAGTACTACGATCAGAGTATAAATTGAAAATATGTTGCACGTGTGAACAGAGGACAAAAATAGCCTTAATTTGGTCTCTGATGAAGCATCAAGCATTAGTTCTAAAAGCTAAGAATTCTGAAGCTATACCATTAAAGAGGAAAATAGCTTACGTGATGTTACAAATCATGAGATAAAAAATTAATTATTTGAGTTCTTGAAGCATTTTTACTTATATTCTAGCAAGCATTGCAATAAGCTAGTGTAATTACAAAGGCTGGCCAGTTTGGGTGTAAATCCAGACTTAAAGATAATTATTTGGGACGTGTTAAAGCTCGTAATTTCGATATGCATGCTAATGGATGAAGAGTGTCCCCTGTATAATACTAAAACTTTGATTTTTTAGTTATGTAATTAAATACAGAATTTTATATGAAAATGATTTAATAAGTATTTGAATGAATAAAACAAATCTCATTAAATTTTAGAAAAAGGTTAATAAATCCTGGGCATTTTAAGCCAATTTTCAATCATCAGTAGTTATGAAAATCCTTTATTCAGAAATATGAAAATTTTACTATCAGTTAAACTATCTTTCTTCTTTATAAATATGGCTCTAAATTTTTTCTAACTTGAGGAGAATTTTTTTAATGTTTTAAAATTTCACCAGTTTTTTTTCATTGTTATGTCATTGCATAGATGATATTTCCAGAACAGTTGGCTAGAATACCATTAAATTTTATACACATGCAAAATAAACATGTATAATTAAAATGATCAACTATTGCGCCATTCCTATAATAAAAATTCTAATTACAGTAAACTTTATCAAAAACATTTTTGAAATTTTAAAAACTTTTTTAAAAACATTTTTTTTCCATGAAGAACTAAGAATTTCCATTTCAAAGTTGATCATTTTAAATACATAGTAGGGTGAGTGTCCCAAATATCACCCCTGTGCCTAATATCGCCTACTCGTGTTTCTAAAGTATGATTCGCGCTATCTATGAGAAAATGCAGTAACTTCTCAGTTCTGGGTCTGTACTATTAGCGGCGATACCGACAACGCTCTTATCACTGACAACAGAAACTTTAGGGCGTCTGAAGATTTTTGGCTGTTGTCTTAGTAAACTTTGGCTCCAAACAATCAGAATCTAGTGAATGACTAGGTAGGTGCATCCAAATTCTACTTTCACTTATACCATTTGAAAGTGCATTAAACTGAGACTTTGCAAGAAGCGCCTTTCAATAGGTGCTCCTAATTTCGCCTGTTAAGCGGTAAGAGGAACAGAGGTAGGCGATATTAGGAACCGCTCTGGAATTAGCTGGAAATTTCAATTTTTCCAATTTAGCTACATAACTTAAACTGGCACTGGTTTTGGAGCTGGTTGATCTCAGGATACCAAAGGAAATAGTTCTTAGGGATGTTCTTTGAGTATCCAGCCTAATCAGAAACTAAAAAGTGGATGAAATGTCGAAAAAAGTTAGAGTAGGTGATATTTGGGACACCTACTTCATATAACTTAATTTTAAAATTAAAAAAAATTGTATATTCATTAATATACAGATGCAAGTCTGTGCACAATGACATAACTTTAAAAAAAAACAATGGTTCACTCACAGTAAAAAAAATTATATTTCTAAATAAATGATTTTCACACATAACTACTGATGATTGAAAATAGGGATATGTTTGTCGAGTCTTTTGCCTTTTAAAAGGTACCTGACTCCTTAATATGAATTGCAGTTGTTTTTAAATACCATGCAGCATAAAATCTAGCCGCATACAAAATATATACACTGAATGTAGATATGTAACAAACTAACCTTTAGTTTTTAAATTTTTTTCTGTTATAATGTTTAAAAGAGAAGGCAAAATAAATACAAAATTAGTGGGATATTTGTCTATGTTTTGTGAAACTAACTTTGCATCAGTATCTGAATCAATGAAGGTAGTTGCAATTCTAAGTGAGCTTTAAAGATGTTCTTCATAAATTGTTCATCTAATTTTACTCTACTTGAACTTAATATTTGAAAATTGTTGTTCGCAAAAGTACGCAAAACAGCAATGACATGAATAGGGCGTTGTTGTATAAAGAGGAATAGTTTTCTATGGAAAGACAGGTTTCGGATCCTGTGGGACCGCATGACTAGCTATTGTGGAGGTTAAATAACTTCCCATTTTCAGAATCAATGAAGCAAATTAAATTCGTTTTATTTGTTACATAACCTTAGTAAACAAAATTAACATAGCATAATGCAAAAGTTTAAACAGGCCGTAAGTAGCTACGGTTTCATGCTCCGAACATTCTTGACAGAACGCAACAGAATGAAGTGCTGCTAGTATTCGCCGTGAAGCAGTTTTTAAGGTCTGACTGGCGCTTCTCAAGGTGACGTGAGTTGGTTGTAGTTGAAGTAAATATAGGATCACTCCACTTTCAAGGTCCACATGCAGCTCGCAGGCCGTGGACACGTCTTGTCTAGACGAAAGGTTGTTCCTTTCAAAATTTCGTTGCTGCCCTCTGTCGGTTGACCCAGGAATCTCATTTAAGGCAAAAGCATCATATTTTCAGAAAAACAGCGCTACCTGGGCAATAAGAAGCAGAAAAAGAGTAAAACGTTTGAGTCTTCAAAGGTTTAAACCAAGCATGTTATTAAATGCATTCTTCAAGCACATCGAAGTTGCTTCTTAAAAAAGGAAAAAATAATAAATTTAGGTTCTTAAATAAGACTATCCCACATAATTTGATCAATTTAATCAAATTAGTTCAAAATGTATTTTAATTTCTGTGGAATACTGGAATTAGTTTAAATTATTCACTATCTGCGACCTAACAGGTTACGGATAATCTACTTTAGAATATAAATTCAGTCATGTGCTGTGACCATAAAATATTCCGGTTAAATTAAATGCGAATTATTTCGCTGGTGTTATTGCTTGTATCAAATCACTAAAAACGTTTCCTCTGAACTAAATACAGCTGAAGCGAATAAGGAAATACATGAGTATATATTGCTTTAATCGAAATCTTGAGGGACTGGTTAATGTCGTCTTTAGGTTCTTTATTGCATCTGTTCTCATGGCAACAGTCATAAATTCCGTAGTCTCGAATCGTTTAACTCAACAGTTCTGGTTTCTATTTAAAGTTTTTTTCCTCCATTGAATGCTATCGAAAAGTTTTAGGGCAGAATTTATAACTTTAATCTCTTCCCGGTGAAATTAGTTTAATAAATTACTTAGCATTTATATAATTTCTCAGATCGTTAGACGGTGCGCAAAACTATTTACGATTATTATACAATTAAGCGAAGGAAGAATTTATTTTTCACTGAGAAACCTTAACAGATTTTTCAGTTTAAATCTTTATTTTGTTATTAATGATGGCTGCAAATTACTTAAAGAAATGGTCTGTACAGTAAGTTCATTTTAAGAATTAAATTAGGATTTATAAATGGTTATAAGTATTTTGCCGTTGCGTGAAAAATACTGAAGCACGTCGTTTTTTGGATATTTTTGCAATTATTCATTTACAGTTTATCGTGTATATAACAAAAGCAACTTCGAAATGAGGCAAATAATAATATAGTACAAGAAGTGACCATTTAGCTCATAGGTTCCCGACCTGTGAGTTGCAACCTCCCTGAGGGTTATTAAGTGTTTTCTGGGGGGGTCGCAAGGAGTTTAATTTAAATAACTTTTTAGCGAAAATTGTTCAACGTTTATTTACCATGAAACTGCAAGATAGTGCTGTATATAAAAGGGAGGGGACACGAGTAGTCCAATTTAGTCGGCAGATCCGTACTGTCCGTCCGGCGCCCAGGCCTATACTATTCATTGACTGAACAGGGGAAATAAACCCTCGGCTGGGTTTACAGGTATTGCTAAGTAGCGCTGGTCTTCAGTTTGACACTTGTCGTATGGACTAACCGTCCCGGTAGAGGTAATCATTTCGAATTTTATTTTAAGGGACAAAGTCTCTTTCAAAGCGCAAACCCATTTATTCTCTTAGAATTCTACTTCCTTCATCTGATGGTAAATGAAATTCGCTATTACTTACTACGTGCAGTACACAAATTCTAAACGTGATCTTGTCTTTCATCAATCTCCTCTGTTGTCACTTCTGGCATTACTATTGTAGTTTCCCCAACGGAAAATAAATTTATTTATCTACTTTTATTGTTATGTAATTCTGAATCTATACGGTAGGTGCATTATTTCCCTTGAGGTTCTGTTCTGTTCTGCTCTGCTCTGCTCTTGCTTTTATATCTGTGTTTGCTGTGTAAAGAGTGTCAAGTTCAAAATCGTACTTTTGAGAAATACATGATTGAAAAAAAACGGCTTTTGTAAAATCAATTTTTTAAGTTAATTTTTTTATTTTTTTAAAGTAAATTTTTCCAATTATATTTTTTTGAGTAAAGAGTATTAAGTCATTGATTGGGACATAACCCCTTTAACACTAACATGTTTGTGTTTTGTTTCACATATCCCAAATTTTTCCTAATGAATAAAAATATTTAGGGGTGGACTTGACTTTCTGTACACTGCAGTAGCGCTTGACTTTTCAAACATGCCTGGTTTGATAACTAATTTTAGTCCATTTTGGACTTAACACCCTTTGCACAGCAAACACAGACATACTCTTGCCTAAGCGTTTAATGCTTCTTAATGTTTGCATTTCTTACAAATATCAATTTTGTCAAATTAAACATTTAGTTGGAATTTTAATGATGGAAAATGCATTTTAGTGTTCTTCTTTATGTCTTAAAAGGCTCTTTAAGTGAAAATATATACGGTAAAAAGGAGTGGAGATCGTAGAATGAGTGGAAACCATTTAAGGGTGTCACGACTAGAAAAAGCTTGGGAAACACTGATTTAGCTGATACGCGTCGGCCTTCTCAGTGCGAGATAAAAACAAAGAATAAATGCCGATTCTCATCGTCCTTCTAGATAGCGAGATAAAAGCAAAGAATCTTTTTTCTTTGCTTTTGTAACACACTGAGGAAGCCCAATTAGTATCGGCAAGACCAGATGTTTGCTTCTGGTTTCGTTATGAAATTATTAGCTCCCGTTCAGCATTGCTTTCACTAAATGTTTGAGGAAATTTTCTTTGTGCAGAGTGCATGTTTTTGAACCTGGTATTCATTTATATAAAATTAAAACTCATTTATCTATCGGCCTTTTACTCAATACAGCTACTGCAACTCACAAAAGAATCATATTTATAAGAATATGACCCTTCGAAGGAGCAATGTAAAAAAATAAGTAATAAGACCGAAGGTACCGAGTATTAATTAGAAATACTTTATACATATATTAATTATAATAGTAATATTAATAATAATATTAGTATTAATAATAACATTATTAATGATAATAATTAATAACATTATTATTAATATTAATTATAATTTTTAACTATATTTCATATTTTCTTTTAGTTAAGACGAAAAATGGCGTGTCATTTCAAAATTAACTGTTGCCATTAATCGACTTAGAGAGGAATCTTTTGCCTAAAGCAAAACTATTTTATTTTCAGAAAAAAAGGTAGTAACCCAGTTCTTTGGTTTAGAGGCAGGAGAAAAATGATAACACGCTTAAGAAATCTAAAAAATGCAATTTAACCAAATTCTCTCATCAAAATATTCATTCTTGAGCTCAAAATAATGAGGAATATATTTCCAATTTTTTATCTTTTTGAGATGTTTATCTCAAATAAGCTTTCTGTTCAGTTGAACTTCCATCAAATTCTTCATAAATTCTGTATAAAGTCTAAAACTTTATTACTTTCTATTTCCTACGAAGAATCGGAAAAGGATGAAAAAAAGCATTCATTGTTAACCACTGTAATTTGCTGTCTGGCTAATTACACTATCATTAATCAAATAATATTATCATGGGACAATGAAAGGTTTATGTATACTTTGCAAAATTACAAATGTCAATTCAAAACGAACAACACAGAGGCCCTGTTTTAATCATATACAATAATCAATACGGATATTCAAAACAGAATTAAAATCGATTGATTTGATTGATATCTAAATTTAAATATATTGCTTTATTGGCTTCATGCCAAAAGGACCTTACGAATTTTGGCGTGTTATCGCCCATAAAAGAATATCGCCAACAAAATAATATCTTTTTTCCAACACGGCAAGTATATTGTCCTCCGGACACCATTCATACAATGAATTCGTTCCCTACTTTATTATGGGAGCAAGCACCGCATAGGTGAGCCAATGCTTAGTGAAACGTAAATTTCCTATTTACGAAATAGATGTGACTAAATAAGAAATTTGCCGATATGAGCGAATAAATGCGAAAATTTATTTTCTTACTACTTTTCGGCGAAAACTCGGTGATAAACGGCTTTTTAAGCGAAATTAGGTAATAATAGGAATAATTTATTAACATAATTGCTTAACTAAGACCATCCACGGTCTTTAACTCAGAGATCTCACTCTCGAAATTTGCATATTACTTATTGCTAAAGACTTAAGGAATAGAATGTGGAGACTACTACAATGTTAGTCAATAACTAAGAATTCTGATACTTACCTAACCAAGTAAGTAAAATCGTGATCTTTTTAATAAATGCGAAATATTTGAATATATATACACAGTGCGTCAAATAAGTTTTAAGACTGGGTCTGTAAAAAGAAATGGAAACAAGAAATTAATACCTGTTTTGGTTTTTTATTCAAAATAGGACCCTCCGGCTTCAATGCACTTTTTACAGCGATTTAATAATGAATCGAAAGCCTGTTGTAAATCACTTTGTAGAATGGCCTGCAAAGCACACGTCGAAGCTTCTTGTATGGTCGAAATATCCTCAAAATACCACCCTTTTAACTTCATTTTAAGTTTTGGGAATAAGGAGTAGTCACAGGTTGCTAAATCAGGTGAATACGGTGGATGGTTCAACACACAGACAATAATTTTTGCCAAAAATCGACTAACAATAAGGCAGGTGTGACTGGGTGAATTGTCGTGTAACAAACACCAACTGCTTTCAGTCCTATAGTCTGGACGAATGCGACGATTTCTGGCCATCAAACGCTTTAAAACAGCTAAGTACTATTGACCTGTAATTGTTTGTCCAGTTGGAACAAATTCTTTGTGGATAATACCTTTACTATCGAAAAATGTAATGAGCATTGTTTTGATTTTGGATGGAACTTTTCTTGTTTTTTTGGCTTGTGGTGAATTTGGTGACTTCCATTCCGCACTTTTTCGTTTTGTTTCAGGATCATATTGAAAACACCAGGTTTCATCACCTGTAACAATGGACTTCAAGAAGTTTGGATCGTTTTCAGTGGCTGAAATAATGTCTCCGCAATATGCACTTCTCATTGCTTTTTGTTAAGGGGTTAAAGTGTGTGGAACAAATTTAGCACACACTTCTGTTTTGCAAAATCTTCATGCAGGATGGTTCGAATTGTATCTTTGTTGATGTTTAAAGAGTCTTCGATCATTCTCAGTGATGCACAGCGATCGTTTGTTACGAAATTTCGTACTTTCTCAATAACTTCAGGTCTCCTAGATGAAATTGGTCTTCCACTACGCTGATCATCTACCGTATCTCTTCAGTCCAAAAAACGTTTGTTCCACACAAAAACATTTCATCTACTTAAACAACAGTCACCGTAAACTTGTTTCATGAGTTGGTATGTTTCCGAAGTACT
This sequence comes from Dolomedes plantarius, assembly GCA_907164885.2. Taxonomy (NCBI): domain Eukaryota; kingdom Metazoa; phylum Arthropoda; class Arachnida; order Araneae; family Dolomedidae; genus Dolomedes; species Dolomedes plantarius. Next base: position 170,216,071 of record OU015496.1, on the reverse strand, counting down.
TTTACCAAATTTTGCGTTAAATTTAATTACAGCTCTTTGCTCCATCTTAAAAAATCAACATGAAAAATATTCACTTCTGCAATAAACGCTTGCCTTCTCTCAACTACTTAACGAAATGCGCACAACTTGTTAGCAGTGTGCCAGCAGACAATGGACGTTATGACGCATGCGGATTTACACTCACAGCGCCTTTACAACCTGCGCTCTGGGACGAGTCTTAAAACTTATTTGACGCACTGTGTATATATATATAACATAAAAAAAACCTAAATTCCTTTCAAGATTCTAAATTCTTCTAAATTTCCATGGACGTGGATTAATTTCGTTTCTGATTTAAAGAACAAATACAGCTGCGTAGCTTGCCCTCGAAAATCCCAATTTCTCGCGCATCCTTACATAAGGTATCACGTAACCTCTGACACCAGAGTCATGAATAGCCAATCATTACTCTTGTTCATGACCACATGGCGAGTCACCTCAAAAGTTTATAAAAGACCCTGCGGTCAAGATTCGGAGAGCTTTTGTCATTTTCCGCCGCCCCAAGAAGATGTGTCATTTTGTCTAATAAAATATTTAGTTCAACGTAACGATTGTCGTCTTTGCTCCCGGCCTCGACTACTATATTTATTTTAAGTCTTCGTTGTGACAGGGTGGGTCCATAATCTCTTCGGTCTTCGCGGGATGGGACCCATCATGTTACATATATATATATATATATATATATATATATATATATATATATATATATATATATATATATATATATAAATTTTGTTTTTTCCTAATAAATGCAAAATTTTGTACATTGTAATTTCTTTTTTGCGAAATTTACGTACCCCTACCAATGCTGCTCCCTAGGAAGAGACAGTACGAGAAAGCCCATGCCTTAACCAGAATTCGAAACTGAGCCCATACCTTGGAAGCCCAAGACGGCAACCTCTATACCAGGGGGGAACCGACCTTTTTTGTTTCCAAAGCCGCACTAAGTGTGCCGGAATAGCCTCGGGCCGCATGTAAAATATATAATAAAGTTAAATTTATATAAATAACAAAACTTTATTTTTCATTAAATCATAAAAAAAGAGAGCAACATAAATATATAACTAATGGGATATATGACCTTGTTTTTTGTGAAACTAATGATTCAGTGTCTAGTTCGATGGAAATAGTTGCAATTCTTTGTGAGTCCTGACACCCCATTTACACAGTCGCGATAGCAGCGAGTCGAATCGCGGGAGGCGAATGTGTAAACGATGTTCTCGCCGTTTCTTCTCGCCAATCGTGGCGCTCGCTTCGGGAGCCGTTTTCTGGCACGAGTCAAAGGGGCGAATGGCGACGGGAAGTCTTGTTCACAGCAAGAGGCAGGAATATGAGAACGGTCACTCGCGTCGATGAAGGAACGTGACTAATGTCTGGCGAATGTCTTAATAATATTAGTATTAATAATAACATTATTAATGATAATAATTAATAACATTATTATTAATATTAATAATAATTTTTAACTATATTTACATATTGCGGGTGGCGCGATAGCGAATGTGTAAATGCGGCTTTTAAGTTTTTCATTAAAAATGCCTTATTTAATTTTAATCTTATTAAATAAGGCACAAGAGAGGTGAACGAGTGTTTCCTCTTTGAAAATAGTAGTTCACAAATGCAGCTAGTGCCAAAAAGCAATGACGTGAATAGGGCGTGATTGTGAAGAGAGGAATATTTTTCTGTGGGGAGATAAATCTTATAAAGTTTACGTTCTTGAGGGGCAAAACTCCTAGTTGTCAAGGGCCGCTTGCGGCCCACGGACTGTGTGTTGGACACGCCTTCTCTATACGATATTAGCGGCTACAAAAGGAATTTTGTTGCTCTTGAGTAGTCAAAAATTTGGAGGAGCTTACAAAAGCAGTTATAACTGAAAAAAATAGTAACCAAGCGTAAGCCGATTAGGCACTACTATAACTACTTGTTTGAGTTTTAAAGGAATAAAAAATATAAGAGTAAGCCTTCTATAATAGAAAATGTTTTAAAATTTTTTAGCGTTTCACAAAAAGAAAGATAAAGTATCGATTTTTGAAAGTTTGTCATCGTTGGAGAGGAATTTCTTCTTTGTTGAAGAGTTTACGAAATTTTCCTCTTTTCATAAGGGGATTTATTGAAGTGGATTTTACTTTTATATAAAAAAATTTAAATTCCTTATATTTGTGAGTTCCCTTGTAAAGGAAGTAATATGAAATGAAGGATATATTTTTATGCTTCAAATTTCTATATAAGCATATATTTTTTTTCTAGGATTGTTCACTTTTATTTTACTGCTTTGTACTAAATGTAATTTTTTAATTTTTCCCTTAATATGCATCGCCTTCTGCTCTGTACATTTAGGTAGTTGCACAGTTTTCCTGCAATCAACAGCTTCCGTCAACCTGCCTTATGACTTTCCTGTTGGGGCCACATTTTTCAGACTACAACCTCTGGATGATGCCACTGGGAAACCAATGGACGGAGGTCTCATTTACCACGTGCTCAAAAGCGTTGCTTTCCCATCCGAGTCAAAATCTGGAAGAGGTCTGTTCACAGTAGATGAACACACGGGATCACTTATGCTATCACCGCACAGAAGGCACTCCTTGTCAGGTGAGTCCGAGTTTTTAAATTTTAAGGGGACAGAGGACCTTCAACGTCGAATTTTTTAATTTTCAATTTTCAACTCTATATACAAAATGAGAATAATTTATTTTCTATTTTACTATATTAAGACTCCTAGAGTTCAAAGTAAGGATTTTTTGGCAGAATAATGCCTGTTTTTTTTGTTTAATTTCAAAAATCCTAAGATTTTTTAAAATGCTCCATGCGCATTCCATATCAATTAAAACTTTAAATTGTTTATTATAAATTTATCATATATGTATAAATAGAATTGTGTATTTAGTTTTTTTTTTGTATGAATCTTTTTTGTATAAAGTTTTAAATTTTTTTTCCTATTTTGTCTGTTATTTTTTTTATATTTTTGCATGTTTTCACTTTATTTTATGGTATTTAAATTTGAAAAATAATTGTGATTATAAAGAATTATGCTCAGTTTTATGGCAAACACTTCAATAAACAATCTTGAGAAATTTGGGAGAAATCATGAGGAAATAAATGCCCATGGAACATTTTGAAAAATTCTTGGATTTTTGAAGAACTTTTTGAAAAATAGGTCTTATTCTTACAAAATACTTATTTGTGAAATCTAAGAGTCCTTAATGTACTAGAAAAGAATATTAAATATTCTTCTTTTTATGTACAGTAAAATATTCATTATTAAAAATGAAATAAGGTTAAAGGTACATTGTCCACTTAAACACACTATCTGCCGTTTCTGCGTTACTCATACCAGAGGTGGCCAACTTTGTCAGCTGTTATAATCGATTTTTCTGCTCTAATTCTAAACTTTTTGAATATATCGAGTTCTCAATTCTTGCGTTATTCAAAATTAACAAAATTTGTCTATCTTAAGGCTACTGTGTACTAACCCTATTGGATTCGCTTACCTCAATGTTAACCTATGGAGAAAATGTGTCCAAGGATTGCCGACTTGGATTTAAAGATTTTTTTTAATCGTACTTCGTAATAGAGAAAGAAATTTTAAACCTTCGGGCAATTTTTCGTTTTTTTCAGCAAAAAAAAATGAAAATAGTATTTTAAAATTTAAATTATTTGATGGGGGGGTCTGGTCAAGTGTGTTTTAAATGCTGATAAATTCCTTTGGGGGACGAAATTTATAAAATGAATCCTGTTGCAGGATGCAAAAACGTTCAGGCTATCTGAAACTACCATTTTATTGGATTATGAGCATTTATGTAGCTGTAAATAATAGACACATTTTTTCCATAGGTTAACACTGAGGTGAGGAAATCTATTAGGCTTTGTACACAGCAGCCTTAAGCACAAAATAGTGTACTTTATTTAGGATATTTTACCATTTAAAAGTTGGGTGAAACTTTGATGAGTCCAAGATTGTACTCAAAATGCATTTTGATGAGTAGATAATTAATACATTAGATTTTAAATCAAGTTCACTTTGCAGCCTATAAATAAATATAAGCTAATAAAGTCCCAATGACTTGGAAAACAAATTTGCTTTAATGGATATGGATAGTTACTTTAATGAATGGCAATATGGGTTGAATGATAATCAATACTATGAATGGTAATCAATGATGACGTAATTATATCCGGATTTACATTAACTATTTTTTCTTTGTTTCTTCAATCTAGAATACATTAATGAGTTTTTCATGGTCTAGTAGATTAAGCGTTTTGCTTTTTTTTCGCCAATACAGAATTAGTATTTTGTTAGTGGACCGAAACGTCTGCACAGCAAAAAAACGTGGTTCAATTTACGAATAAAATATAGGGGTACATTTAGCTCCTCTTATAACAGCATGGGAAAAATTGTTTAAAATTGGATTTTCTGGAAAAACCGATTTTAATAATGTTCTATTTAAAATCATTCGTAACTAATTATAATTATACAGCGCTTCATTTCGTTGATTTTTAATTCTAATACTTTTCATTTAAGGTTAGTGTAGAAGTGAAATGGTATAATTCCCCACGGTGTGTGGCCAATAACGAATGTATTATAAAGGATGCAGAGGCAGGGGTAAATACGGGCTTGTAAACCAATAAAAAATAGAAGAATAACTGTCGGTGTGGCCAATGATAGCGATCAAAAGTCTAAATTTTACAAGATGGATGGTCGTTATTTTATGGCCCACAGTAAAAACGTCAGATGAGAAGGGTCAAAGTTGTTTTGTAAAATAAAATTATGGTGGGAGAGGCACTTCATAGACTATGGACAGAGGCTGTTTAATAAAGAACCAATTGGGGCAGGAACCACTGAAATAAAAACAGCCCACTGCCCAATGAAAGTGAGGGGCGAGCCAGAATGCCCCCCCTGAAAACGGACAACAGCTCCGCTAAGGACGGAAGGAATTGGAGAAGAAAGAGATCGATCTCAGACTTGGTTCCTCAGAGTTAGATGATAGAGACTCTCGTCTGCCCCAGAGTCTTGGAGAAGTGCGAATATCCCGCTAAGATGTTCCTATGCTAGAGATGATTCTGGGTCCCTGTCGTCGATGCTACCATCATCGCTGCATACATCAGCTATAGTAAGTGCCTCCCCAATAGACTCTAAAAATCATCTTTGACAATAGTTTGCCTCTGCTTCTGGGTTCTCAATGTTATAAATGTTAATATGAAAGAGATTGTTATATTAATAGCCATGACAATTTCATTGAAATTTGTGCATTATCAAATAAATGTATGTTTAAGGCCAATGTTTTGTCTCTCTTGCTTGTTCCAACCCATGTATGCATCCATTGTTTTAAGGTAATTAAATACCCAATATATGTGGTGCCGTGACCAGGATCACAGATATTGGGTATTTAATTACCTTTAAACAGCCTCTGTCCATAGTCTATGAAGTGCCTCCCCCACCATAATTTTATTTTGCAAAACAACTTTGACCCTTCTCATCTGACGTTTTCACTGTGGGCCATAAAATAACGACCATACATCTTGTAAAATTTAGATCGCTATCACTGGCCACACCGACAGCTATTCTTCTATTTTTTATTGGTTTACAAGCCTGTATTTAACCCTGCCTCTGCATCCTTTATAATACATTCGTTATTAGCCGCACACTGTGGGAAATTATACCATTTCACTTCTACAGTTACTGTCAGGATAATTAACAATACTGGAACATGTTCTAGAGGAGGTTTTCTTTGAATCTCTGAAAATGATTAATTTTGGGTTTTAAGAATTTTAATAACGGAAAAATTTAAAAACATTTAAAATAAATTTTAGATGGCGGCTCATATATAGCCTGAGAATGTGGAGCATGTTGATTCTAGACAGTTTTTCTGTAAAGCTTATGAATATATATGGTAATCTGTAGATCTAAGGCATGTTATCCTTTTATGTAAAAATGATTTTGATAGCAAAATCAAATGTGCAGAAAATGAAGAAATTTTTATTTAGTAGCAGAAAATGTCTAAATGATGTAAAGCGTCCATAAAAAAAAATTCAGTACCTCGTGTTCAACTTCACATGATTAGATTTGCTGGTATCTAAAACTGCATCGCATTCAGTACAAGCCATCGGCAAATTAACGCGAAGAGTTCGGCTTCAGGATAAAGTTCTGAATTTTAAATTCCTACAGTGAAAAAGTTATCAGGGTTCCTTGAAATAATGCAACATTTAAATTATCATTTCTTTGATCTTTTGAATTTTCTTTTCATCAGTCACACCTAATTTTAATAACATTTAGACTTCGTTATGAGAATATATCAGTACGTCAGTGATAAACCATCATAAGTGAATTTTCTTCATTTTCGATATTTTTATTGTAAGTGACTCCTTTTGGATGGAGCTTCTTTGAGGAAAACTGTCCTGTATGCAAAACAAGATCATGGCTGAAATATATACTTATAAACAATCGCATATGTAAGACCTGATGAGAGGTAAACCCTCATAAAGCTCTCCTGAAGAATGGGAAAATTCACTGAAGAAAATTCCCTTATGATGGTTTACCTCTGACGTACAGATATATAACACGCTAATCTACAATTTTTTTTTCTAACACACGCTGATACACCTTCTGTTTCAGAATACAAAGGTTCGACTTTCGCTCTCGATATCGTCGCCATGTCAGCCCTCCGACCCTCTGATAATACCACGCATGCAACCATTGTGATAACGATCACGAAGGACAACTTCAGCAACCCCAACTGTTACCCTCGAGAGCATATGTGCTTTTCAACGCCAGAAATTCAACTTCAGCTGCCAGAAACCATTCCGTACGGAACCTCGCTTGGAAGCTTGCGCCCGATTCCCTATCAAAAACTGTGCCCAAGAGCTGAAGTCCGGTACTCGCTGGATGCAGACGGTGAGTATACTTTGATATGAAAATCAGTGTTGGCTCATAACCGTTTTTCCTAAGGAGATGGGAAGAATGCATGCTCTATTATAGCGGAAGAAAGAGTATTACAAACAAAGAGAAGAGTGTATATAGGCTTACATAAATCCAAACAACATTCTTAATATTGTACAGTTTTGCAGCCTTTTGAAAGTGGGACTTTTATTATGGACACCCTGGGGTGTCCATAATTTCAAAAGGCTGCAAAAAAAGAACAACCACTGGTCAGAATGACTCAAATTTGAACTGAATATACTGGAAGAAGGGGAAAACGATTTGGCATAATAAAAAAAAAGCTTCCAAAATAACACAGCGCCATTTATTGATACATTTTGGAACTTTTTTTTTATTATGCCAAATCGTTTTCCCCTTCTTCCAGTATATTCAGTTCAAATTTGAAGTCATTCTGAACAGTGGTTCTTTTTTTGCAGCCTTTTGAAAGTGGGACTTTAATTATTGACACCCTGTATATATATATATATATATATATATATATATATATATATATATATATATATATATATATATATATATGTGAGTGTATGTGTGGGTGGGTGTGGTGTGTATACATACACACATACACACACACACATATATATATATATATAACCACGATCACTCATATTTAAGAGAGCTACATGCGAATATGATCTAGCAATGATCAGGTGTACATTTTAAGATCCTTCGAGAAGGGATTTTGCCCCTTTTGCCCTTTCAAACAGCAGAAAATACTCCCTAAAAGAAAACAAAAAGTATTCATTTTTGTTATTCTTCTGCGTATCACTTACAGAACGGCAAAATTGACCTGAACTTCTAAAATCCTGGTTAGCAGGTGGTAGAATGCCATAGGGAATTCGTCCTATTTTTACAATTCGCCCCGAAAGCAACGAGCACAGCACAAACCCGGCTGTAATTTCCGGTAAGAAAAGGGACAATGCCAAGGAACACGGAATTCATTACTCTGTCTTGTAAAGGAAGAATCCTTTCAGTTTGAACTGCAAAAAAATCAGCACTGAGTTACAATAGCTTTTTTTAAAGCCCTTTAACGGTCAAATCAACAATTTTTTTTGTAGATGCTGTATAGTTTTCGAGGTATTTATTGCATTGTCTTGTAAAATTGTGCCTTACAGGGAAAGGTGCTTCTGTAATTTTATTATTACTCTGACGTTCTTTAAATTTATTTCTATTTTAACCAAAGTACTTTAGATACAATGAGTTTACATATAAACTTCTACCCATCATTTCTATAAATGAACGTTACTTAAATGTATTAAAATACCACCAGATAGATTTATTTGGTCGAGAAATATTTCTCTTTTTTAACCCGGATTTCATAGTTTCACTTCTTTTGTTCCACAAAGACAGATAATTGTTCCTTAATTGCAATTAAAATATAATAATGTAATCTTCCATTAAAAGATTCATCTCTAAAATTCCCAAAATTATTCTCTCTTTTTCCAAATAAACTATATTGCTAACATGAGAGGAAAATTAAATAGATCTGTCTCCCCCAAATTAGTTTTAAAGTATCACAAAAGAAAACAAACCACGTGATCAGCATTTATTAAATTATATCAGCATTTCAAAAAATTAATCTTTAAAAATTCCCCAAAAATCAGAAAATGGAGGTAAAGATTCGAAAAATATTTCATTTTAAAGGAATTTTTATGATCTTTCTCGTGATATAAATTTTATAACCCTCAATTTATTATTTCAAATGCAAACGTAAAAAAAGTTACTAAAACAGTTTAAAAATTTAATTTAAAAAAAATCTAAGAAGAATCTTTCAAAAATCTTTCTTAGTGCACCCCTGCACTATAAGAAGAATTGCCATGCAAAATTTCAGCCCTTTAGGTCCAGCGGTTTGGTCTGTGCGTTATTCAAGTTAAATTGCTTGAGTTTCGAGCCAGATGTTACTTCCTTTAAGAGAGCCTCGGAATTGTACGCACAAAGTTTTATTGCGTAGTTAAAATATTATATAATATAAAGCTATCATAAAGTAAACTGAATAAAAAAATCAGCAAAAACACAGCACTCCACAATGTCACAATTCAAAAAGCAAATGACTTAAAATAGGCACTGACCATCAAGATAAGAATAATATAGAGACGGCAAGGTCTCTGGGATCAAGTTAAGGGAGGCGATGTCGGTCCAGGTAGTGTAATATCCTTATCTTTATACGCCGTTTCGGAGTTTCCAAACATCTGTTAAATCATTATGCAGGCATTAGACCCCCAATTCTATGAAAATTCAAAGGAAATTCTACGTTTATGCTTTCACAGTTTACACAATCGTGGCTACCTAAATAAAAAAAATTTAATATGTGAGTAACCAAGATTATTTTATTGCTTTGAGGTCCCCTGGGGCTCCGGGAACCCAAGGATTGTGCCCCCACCGCCTGTGCGGAAATCCGCCACTGATTATTAAACAGAAAATAAAACTCCTATATAGAATAAAATTGAAACTAAAAGGGGAAATAACCAAAAATTGTACCAAGATAATATTTTGAATTGATAGTTTGTTTTGCAGATAGCAAATTTTATGGTTGTTTCTCTCTCTTCATTAGTTATTATTATGATGTTCTTCACTTTAATTCTATTTTAATTACCTTTGATATATTTTAAAAATAATAATCCTTCAAACAAACTTAAACCCAAAGTCTTAAACCGGAACAGATTACATTAAAGAGACTGGAAACAATTTTGTTTTCTAAACCTAATATTACGCAACTAATCTATTTTCGTTCTATTTTAAAAGTATAAAATTATTCTCTAATAACAATTAAAAGGTGATAATATAATGTTTCAACTAAAGATTCCTTTTTTAAATATCCTTATTAATTTTCAAAAAAAAAAATTCGAAGCTGATCCACGAGATACAGATTTTTCAAGATATCCCGGTAAATGTCTTCTTTACGTGGTCTGTTTAACTGTGAAGTTGCAAATAATACGTTCGTGTATATATATAAAAAAAAAAAAAATATATATATATATATATATATATATATATATATATATATATATATATATATATATATATGTGTGTGTGTGTGTGTGTGTCTGTGTATATATATATATATATATATATATATATATATATATATATATATACAAGTAAGCGATATCTTCCAATTCTGTGTAGCAGTGAATTTCTCTATTTTACTCATGTTACACTTGAAACTTTTTAACAGTTTTTTAAAGTGTCTTTAAACAGAAAAAAGAAATCCTAAGAATTAAAAAAAACAGAAGCATAAATAACCTTAAAAGCGCATCAAGGCAAAATTTTTGAATTGTATTTTTTCTGAACTTAATTATTACTATGAAATTCTTTAATTCGATTTTAATGAACTGAAGTATTAAAATAAAAAAGATGACACAACACACAAACACTTTTTTACCCTCATTTCTAGGCATAAATTTCATATAAACATATTCAACTACCGCCAGATGGCATTACAGGAACAAGAGAAAAAAAAACAAATTTCGTTTCCAACAGTCATTGCGTAATTAGACAACTCTTGATACACAGAGAGAGCGAAAATCGCTCTTTAATTGCAATTAAAATGTGATAATGTAATCTTCCACCTAAAGACGTCTAAAATTTCGTGAAGAGCGTCTTCTCTTTCCAAAAAAAGTTATAACGTCAACGTTAGAGAGATAATGACTTTTATATTTTTTTCTCTTTCATCGCATTTAATCTTTAAAATGTTTTATTACTACACAGGAAATAAAATCCATAAAACTTGGGAAAGTAGAGAAACAGAGAGACATTCTCAACGTCGAAATCCGAATGTTAGCTTTGCAAGTCGGGAAACTGGGTTGCTTTTTTCTCTTCATCGTTTCTTGGATAATCTATTTAACTGGCCCGAGGTAGCCTAAAGGTAACGCGTTAGGCTTGAGACTGGGTTGCTCAGTTAGAGTCCAGACGACCACTGACTATCCCATTGAATACCTTCGTATCTAGGCCGGGTATGGGCACGTTAAATCTGTAGACTGGAAAGTCCTTCTATGAGGTCAGGGAGAGTGGGCGAAGATAGGATCTCCCAGATGTCACCTTGACGGTAGGCGGTAGACGTTAATAATTTTTTTTTTTTACTTTTCATCATTGGGATGCGAAATTTTGTACATATATACATTTCACTATTAATATGTAGAATACCTTAAAAGAAATTTCCAATCTCATTATAATTTTAAGATTTTTTAAAAATTTGAAATTTATAATAAACATTTTAAAATGCTCCTTGCTACTTAATTGTTGAGATATTTCCTCGATTTTACATTTTAATTACTTTAAACTGTATAACAAGCAAATCTAGCTATCAATTATATAATTCCTTGAAGAGTTAATTTTTGAGAGATTTTTTTCTGAATTCCATTCCGATTTTCATCAGTATTTTGCCTTTTAATAAGTTAAAAATCAAATTTAATTACCTTAATGAAGTCGAATTGTAAAATGCATACCCAGTATTTTGTAAATAGTATCAGGATTCTTCCTGACCAGTTTCATGAATTTTAAACAAAAATTAAGTAGCATGGAGCATTTAAAAAATCTAATATTCTTAAAAAATCTGTTTTGAGAAAAACATAATTTAAGTTTATTACTACACTTACCTGTTATAAATTAATTTTTAGAAGCTTCATAAAGGATTTTTTACTTGAAAAAACTATTTTGGTACCATTTATCAGCCGAAACATAATTTTTTTTACAATAAAGCAATCAATATTGCAATGAAAAACTTTGCTCAAATAAGTTAAAAGTCAAATTTAATTACCTTAATGAAGTCGAATTGTAAAATGCATACCCAGTATTTTGTTAAGAGTATCAGGATTCTTCCTTATCAGTTTCATGAATTTTAAACAAAAATTAAGTAGCATAGAGCATTTAAAAAAATCTAAAAACCTCGAAAAATCTTTTTTGAGAATTTGTCCACCGTTTCCCTAAGAGGAGTGCTCCGTCAAATTTGAGGTGGCACTAGAGGGGGGGGGGGGGTTTGATCACCTGTACGATGCCCCATTTAAAGCAACCAACAATTCTATCGGTTAATGTGCGAATGTCTCCATTATTAAGTGCCCCGCATTGGCAAACAAGAACAACACATTCTATTTATCTATTTTTTATTTTTGTAATCTATATATATAAAACAGTTCCGTAACTGACTCATTCATTCACTGACTGACATACAACGCACAGACCAAACCGCTGGACCTAAAGGGCTGAAATTTTGCATGCCGATTCTTCTAATAGTGTAGGGGTGCACTAAGAAAGATTTTTCAAAAATTCTTCTTAGATTTTTTTAAATTAAATTTTTAAGCTGTTTTTTAAACTTTTTTTACGTTTGCATTTAAAATAATACATTGAGGGTTATAAAATTTATATCACAAGAAAGATCATAAAAATTCCTTCAAAATGAAATTTTTTTCGAATTTTTACCTCCATTTCCTGATTTTTGGTGAATTTTTAAAGATTAATTTTTAGAATTTAATTTATTAAATGCTGATCACGTGATTTCTTTTTCTGGTACTTTCAATAAATTTATCGTCACGTGCATAACAACTAAATAGACAAAAAAATACTTTTTTCTCTTTCTAATGCAGCAGACGATTGGATATTATCCAAAAAAAATGCATATAACCTTACGATTTTTTTATAAATATATATATATAGATAGATATATATTTACATCAATTGTATACATTGATCATCGCATTTATTATAAATATATATATTTATTTTTTGGCATAAATTGCATACGTTGACCGTTGTATTTAATTTGAATGTACTCCGTAAGGAAGCGCGGGTTTTCAGCTAGTCTGAAATATTTAGTGAGTGCAAATCAATGCTTTTTCTTCAAATATGTATTAACGAAGTATCAATATCCCTTTCACAGCCTTAATGACAGTATCCGATCTCGACGGCAACCTGAAAACCACAGGTTGGTACGATTACGAAAAGCATTCCAGCGTCGAATACAACATCAGCTGCGAAATATCCGAAGGAAATTCGAGCGAGACGTACTATAGTGTTTTGCAAGTGTTTCTTCTGGACGTGGACGATAACGCACCGTACGTTCAAGAAAATTCGAAGCTCATTCACGAGATAGACATTTCACAAGTTGTACCGGTAAGTGTCTCCTTTACGTCGCCTGTTTTACTGTGAAGATGCAAATAATACGTTCGTATATATATATATATATATATATATATATATATATATATATATATATATATATATATATATATATATATATATATATATATATATATATATATATCTGTGGCTTGGTACAAGAAGTGCCTAAGTTAGTTATTTCTAAGATGACTTTGTTTGCTTATGCCTCTTTAAAGAAATATTATTTTCAATCTAAGAAGAACTCAAGTCTGTACAATGGTTTAGAAAGCACTTTTAAAGCATCTGACAGACTTGAGTACTTCTTACATTGAAAGCAATATTTTTTTAAAGAGACATAAGGAAACAAAGTCATCTTGGAGAAAACTGACGTAGGAGCTTCTTGTGCCAAGCCACAGATATATATATATATATATATATATATATATATATATATATATATATATATATATATATATATATATATATATATATATATATATATATATATATATGTATGTATGTATGTATGTATGTATGTATATGTATATATGTATGTATTTATTTATTAATTTACCCTTTTAAAAGAATTTAGAAAACCGTAGGATCAGCCTCACTATTTATAAATTATGCAATCAGCCTATATTGCATTAAAACAAGATTTTTGATAGCGACTGAATATTTCAATTGAATATTTAGTTGAAATTAAATATTGAAATTTTTATTATTTCATGAATAAAATATTTATTATTTCAATTCAATGTTTAGTTGAAATGAACTATTTGCAAATAAATTTTGAAATTTAGTTGAAATTTCAATAACGCTAGAATCAACATAGATTGAATTTTAATTCGAAATCAACAGTAGTTATTCTCCATTATATTAAGAAGCTATTTTTCCTGCTTTCAATTAAGAATGCTTTTAATTACAACATTTGAAGTTGATTTGGCGTCCTTAGAAAATAATCAATTATCTTTCTTTATTCTGCTTTATTTTAATGTCAGACAAAAATTATTCACGTCAACTTCTTTCAGAAATAATCCTCTTAACAATATATAATTTTTACGCTTACTGCTGACATTTTTAAAATTATTAAAAACGAGAATTATACTAATCTCGTTGCTGTAATTAGTTCCACAAGAATTATTAGGAATAAAATATATGTATTTAATGGTAATTAATTAATTAGCCTAATTAAAGAGAAGCATAAATTCATATTTTTAATTTAAACTTTTTTATACTGCAAGCATTTTAATGGTAATTAAAAATTATCCTACTGAGGTCGAACATATAATAAGTATAAATACGTTTCTGTTATTTCAAATTTTTATTTTTTATCAATGATGGGCAGCAAAAGATTGCATTTATCCCACGAATAAAACTTAATTTTTGTGCGACATATGATAACAATGAAATGTGAAATAAATGCACCTTTTCTCTCGGTGGTTCTAATTTAATTAAGTATATGTTAAAATCCAAAACAAATGGGGTCTATAACTCCGTAGCCTTAGTCCCAGATTTGAACGAAAATTGTTTTAATTTTTATGCGCTCATTTAAGGGATGCGACATTCTTACAAGATGGTGATAATGGGTGTGTGTTTTGTTCATCGTTTTATTTTCGTATTAAATTGCAGACAAAAAAAGGATTTCCTTTCTTTCATAAACTTTAAACCATGTTACCCAGTAAGCACCTTTATCTCTGAAAGTAAGTAACTGTCATAATTAACAAATTCCTTCATCCATACAATGATAAAAAAGGAAATTTGAAATTTGTGAACCCACAACATTTCAGGAAACTTTATTTTGTATAAGACCAGGAAACATTACACAGATCTGCAACTAAAAAGCTGTTTGATTATTTTCAACTAATTTCCATGTATTTTGGTGTGCTGAATACGAATAAAAATTTTTAAAAAATCCTAGACGTCAGGATTTAACAGAAAATGCAAAATTCTCTTCAAATTTAGCAAATTTTTCTCAATTTTTGGTATTTTATCTTAGGTTTTTTAACTAAATTTAAAGTCAAAATTAGTATTAATTAATTCACATAAGTGCATTTAAGGTATACAATGCCAAATAAAACATAACTTTCAAAGAAAAGAACTTTCAGAGTGAGCTAATGGAAACCAGAATCAACATATTGCAAGCTGATCACACAGGCTCTGTCATGCACGGCCTTGATTCAATTTTTTACTTGTTCGCGCCTGTTCACACTTTTTCATCTCACTTCGTGTTAGCTCGTCATTCTTAAATCGCATTTCCCCAAGTTAGCGTTATGTCTCTGTGGAAGTGTATTAATTCGCCTGACAGTTTATGTTTCATTTGTGGTGAATATACAGTGTTGAAGCAACAGCTGAATATTACAGACTTTGTGAAAATATAAATTTCGCATACTTCGGACTAAAACTTGGAGATCAAGATAAAGTTTGGGCACCTCATAAAATGTGTAAACGATGTGTTGAGGACCTCCGAAATTGGTTCTAGGGTTCCGTTAGCTTTCCGTTACGGGATTCCCATGGAATAGCGAAAGCAAAATAACCATAGTAAACACAGTTACTTTTGTTCATGCGATGTGAAAAGCTATAATTCCTAATGGAAGCATTCCATTTCATACCCCAATCTCCACTCAGAAATTCTTCTCATCCCCCATGGCAAAAATATACCAGTGCCCAAGCCCCCTGTTACCTTGGAAGAGATACCTAGTTCGCATGAAGGTGAAGTCATACCTGAACTAGAGGACGCATCAAGTTCTGACTTTGAAGATGATGCAAGACCAAAAAAGTTTTCCCAGGTGTAGATGAGTGATTTGGTAAGAGACATGAATCTTCCAAAAGATACCGCTGAGTTACTCGGTTCAAGGCTCAAAAGCAGGAATTTGTTGTTGTCCAGAGTGTCTTTTTCACGGTTCAGACATCGTGAAAAGGAATTCGTTACTTACTTTGCCCAGGAAGATAAGTTGGTTTATTGCATCGATGTCGAAAGTTTGACGGATCAATTCAATATCCAGCATTATTCAACGCAATGGTGTCTTTTAAAGGATTTTTCAAAAAAAAGTCGGAAAGCAATTTTGCTTCATAACGGTGGTTTTTACGTTTCCATCCCTGTAGGTCATTCCGTACACTTGAAGGAAACCTACGAGAACTTGGTATTGGTTCTTCGTAAATTTAAGTATGAATACTATGGTTGGCTAGTGTGTGGGGATTTAAAGGTCTTGTGCGTGCTACTCGGGCAACAAGCTAGATAAACCAATTACCCTTGTTTTCTGTGTCTATGGGACAGTCGAGACCGACAAAATCACTTTACCAAGCAGAGTTGGCAGCCGAAGATGCTCACAGTTGGTCAAAAATATGGCCTCCGAGAAACTTAGGTTCCTCCACATAAAGTTCTTTTAACCAACTCTCCATATAAAATTGGGGTTCATGAACCAATTCGTGAAATCACTTCCAAGAGATGGTGAATTCTTCAAATATTTGGTCACCAAGTTTCCAGGCCTCTCGGAGGCAAAATTGAAGGAAGGTGTGTTTGTTGGACCAGACATTAGAAGGTTTATAGCTGATCAAGAGTTTGTCAATACCATAACAGATTCTCAAAAAGAAGGGTAGATTGCATTTAAAGAGGTCGTAGTGAAATTATTAGGCAATAAAAAAGATCCTGACTACAAAAAGATCGTCGGACGAATTTTGAAAGCATTTCAAGCTTTAAACTGCCTGATGAGTTTGAAAGTGCATTTCCTCCAATTCCATATTGACTACTTTCCCGAAAATTTGAGAGCTGTGAGTGAAGAACATGGTGAACGATTCCACCAGGACAGTAAAGAGATGGATCGAAGATATTGGAGAAAATGGAGCATTACAATAATGGAATACTACAGTTGGATGCTTCAGAGAGACATTCCAGATCCTACTCACAAGCGTAAATGTACTAAAAGGAGACTCACAGGGAAGAAGAAACTATTTTAGTGTGTTTTTTAGCTCATTTCAGTTTAAAAATGATTTTCATGTAAAATTTGTAATAAAAAATTATTTTTCAAAGTTTATTTTAATTTATTTTGAAGAATTGCCTTATTTAACATAGTTACCTGAATTGTCAGGAAACGTTATGTCCTATGACAAAGCGGAGGTCATTTTCAGATTCAGCGTACAGGAAAATATAAAGAATATATGGAATAACCAAAACAGCTCTTAAAATTTTTTTAATGCAGACAAGTGTTATTAACAATACTAATTACTGTTGTTCTTGTTTAAACAACCTACCTCCTAACCTGTGGCACAATACTAGACATACCTTTGTCATATCGCCCTTCAGTAATAAGATTATTAGGTAGTTTAGATTTCAAAGGTATAAAACCGACTGCTGTAAAATGTTAAAGGTCAGTCTATTAGTGCCTTTGATGTCTTGATGTTCTAATTTAATTACTTTTATGATTTTCTTATTCTTTTACTTTAATCTCTAGTTTCAAAACATAACATTTAGCTTTATTGTTGACACTACAACAGAAACTTCATGCTGAGCAGTGAGGGATTGTAGGTTTCTTTATCATTATAAATCCAAAATATTGAAATGATACTTGAACTTTGTATTTCGAAAATTTTCTAGGTGCTATGAAGTTCAAATATTTCCTTTTCCGTTAGTCTTTCTTAAGAGTCGCGTTTTCCATGTGTTGTAATTCTTAAGGTATTAATTCAAGAGAAGTGTTTTATAAAAAAATCAAACCAAAGGAATTATGTGTTATTCATAGCTGTGAAGAGCAATTTTCAGAAAGATGACAGCTTTTGCAATGCCCCAAAGTCAAATACATCTACAACCATAAATATTTTATTATTGCGTTAAAATTTCAAAATCCAGTCAAAAAAGAAAGCTGCATGCATCTGCAGTCTAACAAAAAATTTCATTTTTCCTCTAGGGCAAACCTCTACCGACCCAACTAACAGTTCTGGATGCTGATTCCGCCGCTGTGAATAACATTACAGTCAGCTTAAACGATCCTCTAGAGCTTTTCCATTTGCGAGATCCTGTTTTATTTCACGGAGTCAACGGAACTCACATGCTCATAAATACTGGTATATTTTTTTTGTCTCTATCTAAATTTTATTTTCTAAGGTAACTCACTTTTAACTCACTTAAAAAAATTGAATATGCAATTTTTAACGTAAACTGGTTGAAACAAAAGGAGCTTTCATAGAGATCTTGTTTTGTATTATAGAAAGCATTTTGTTAATAACTTCTGGTACATCATTATATATATATATATATATATATATGTGTGTGTGTGTGTGTGTGTGTGTGTGTGAGTGTATATTACTTTTTCGCAATAAATATCGTAATAGGTTAGTCTGTTCATAGTTTTTCACTAGAAATACCACGAAAGAAATGAAAATTTATCATTTTAACGATCCTATTCTGCCTCCAAGAATCATTATAAATCATTATATTTCTAAGTACTGGTATGTTTTATTTACCTCTTTTTTTCATTTTGCAATAAATGTGGTCTTGAAAACAAAACTTTTTCTAGTGAAAAAAAACGAAAGACAAATGGAGTTTTTTTCATTTGAAAGATCCTGTTTTGTTGAAAATTGTTCGCAGAAACCACGTGTTCGTAATGCTGGTATATTTTTATGTTTCTCAAAATGGTGTATTTTCATTTTTTTATCATAAATCACATAATAAAAATAAATTTTTCCACAAGAAATTCTAAAAAAAACTAATTACATTTCAGCGATCCTGTTCTGTTTTATCTAGACAATGAAAACCCTAATCAAATATTTGAAATCCGGTCTATATTTATCCTTCTCTAATTTAATCAATTTTACAATAAATTACATCATGAATTACTAAATAAAGGTGTCATCCGCTTCCCGACGCTAAGGGTTCCTGTTAAATCATAATTAAGCCGAAATGCCGTGAAGCGAAAGAGCAATTAACACTAATTTATATGGGAATAATTTATAAGTGTTGCTAGTCCCCGAAATAACTTCACAAATCATACCGAATAGCACTTGGAAATTGATAAACATAAAATAAAAGGTAAAAATTCGGTAAATACACAGTTTATATAAAGAGGAAATTACTTATAGTTTCGTGTAGTTTCATTTATTAGACTGGGGCAAACAAGAAGCACACTAGATGAATGTGAGAAGGAGGTGGTAAATATTATGTTTTAGACTGCCATAGGCGAAAGTAGGAGGAGATGATAGCAACTGGGGTAGGAAAGCAGGAGAGTGAACTATTGACGTTTCTTAGCTCATCAGTGGAGGTAGAGATCCCTTTTATCTAAAACTACATCGCTCTAAAACAAACCCTGACTTTTTTTTCTTTTCATTTAAAACGGAACACCCCTGTTTTATTTTATCGTGTAATAGATATAGATACTAAAGTAGATATTTTGTAATAGCAAATTTGTGAAAAATTAAACTTTTGGAAAGCGAGGTTATAACTGTACATATATTGGTTTGGGTTTGGGTTTTTATCCTATACACGACTCCGACCTTTTGGGCCACGAGTAGACGAGCAGCCCAATAAAAATAGGATCTATAAAAATAAGCACCAAAGGTACTGTTAATAACGTAGAAGTAAAATCTGTTATGGACAGCAGGACATATTATGAGGTGCTCCCCAGTCATGGGTTCGCCAAGGTCACAGAGAAGACAGGTAGCTGCATCCATCACTCCAATTCTGTATAGATGAATCTGCAGGTAGTCGTGACCAGTAGCAGGTCTAAAGCGGGCCACGCTGACTTTTATAGGCAAAGAACTGAGAATTATGTCTGATTTATTCAAACTGGTGTTCCATATTTTCCCGGAAGCTTTCTCCCTATACAGGCTGAGATGGTTAGATTTAATCGATATATATATATATATATATATACTGTTTCATGTATCGCAAAGGCAAAGGAGGATCTGGTTGTGAGTATATACATTGTATTAGAGACAGGACGAAAGTTAGGCTATTCAAATATTACTATATTGCGTTTTCCAAAAAGGACCTTTCGATGTTTTCGATGACCATTGCATTCCCCCCCCCCCCTCCTACTCCTACGAAATGTATATCTGACTACGTTTATGTATAGAATATACATTTTTTGGTGCATAACATCTTTCTCGTTGGAGAGATCTAGTTCACGTAATTGATAAACTTAATAAAAGTAACTAAAGGAAAGGCAAAGCAATTTGCATACTTTTAAATTTAGTTTACCATTATCTTTCTCCAATACTGTAAATTCCTACAATTAATCAAATAATGGGCAGGATTTTTTAACACAGTCCATATGTTTTCCATACGAAACAACCATAATTATGAGCACTAGTTGTACTTGATGAGGTTCAGGAATTCAGGTATCGAAGAATACCTTTAAATAATCTTTCTATAATTTGACTTATATCGGTAATAAATCCCATGGGAAATATAAAGTATGAATTTTTCATGCAAAGTAATTTGAAATCGATGTACTGAAATAAAATTTTCATAATTTAGAGATAAAATAGTTTTATTTCATAACAATCACCCCTTCTCATATTTTTCTCTTGGCGTATGGAGTCATGCTATATGTCGCAACTGGGAAGCGTCTGTTGTTTCTTCTTTATGCTACTAAAAGTGAAATATTTTTCAAATGGAATTGAAAGCCTAATATTTTAATAATTTTATGATTTTTTAAACTTTGTTTCATTTTTGTTGGGTTCTTTTCTTGGGAGAGGGAATTGCATATTTGAATATATGTTTTCCTTTTTCATAGAAAAAATTATTTGCAGTTAATGAAAATATTTTAATATGAATTTTTATTACTATTATAACTAGATTGAGAAAATAAGTCATTCAAATGATATTACAAAATATTTTAAAATTTATTTCTATTTTAATATTTCCAAACCACTTGAAAATTCGCTATTGTATAATCTTAAATGTATAGAAATTCAAATAATTTGTATAAATTTACTCTTCAAAAGTTTATTTTTCAAGATCGTATAAAGACTTTAATTGGATATAACTATTCATATCGTTAGAGGAAGTTTGTGGACTTAACATAAAGTTTTTTTTGGGGTATTTCTTTATGGCTGCGTAAACACTCAAGAAATTTTATAATTTCAAGAAGGAAGTTTTATTTTCTTCTGGGTTTAAAAAAAATAAAAGATAAATTTCGTTACGCTCTATATATTTTCCTTTTTTCCTAAGCAAAAACAGATGGCTACAAAAGGCTATTTTTCCAGTATTTCCTATAAATTTGTTTTCTAACTATGCTGAGAAGTAGAGAAAAGTTTCGAGCTTTATTTTGTGTAACAAGGGAAAAGTAAGCTATCAATCTACAGCACCAAAGCACAGCTGATGTTCTATCTAAAGACAAATTGCTTTGTAAATTGAAACTTACACAGAAGTACTTACTAAGAAATAATGTAGGGCTTTTAATAATTTAAATATTTCTGGAAAAAATATCATGGAAAATATTTTTAGGGGAAAAGTTTCTAACATTTCAGTTTGCATGTTTGCATCGTTTATACAAAGTTTATGATCAGAAGAAAAATATGATTGTATTATCCCTGAAAGAGCTTTGCTTTAATATGTGAAATAAAATCTTTATAATTTGTGAGATGAAAATAAATAATATTTGAAACTCAATAAGCGTACATAAATTATTTAATATCCACTGTCTAACAGAGCGCCTTTGTGGAATTCGTTCTAAATTCATCATTTGGGAAATTTTTGCTCGCGCTGCGGTAGTCAAAGTAGAATATAAGAAATATTTTTCTTTGAAAAAACGAAGCATACTGTTCCCCTTTAATGCTAAAATATACAAAGATTATTAATAGTAACAAAGAAAATTTCAATCATAATGATTAAAATTTATATCTATGTATCTTATTAAAATATATATCTATGTATCCTGTTTATACTATCAATCCGTATTGTATCGATTATGTAGGTTTAATTTGATAGTGCATTTCAAGGCAAAAACAAAAATAATTAATAGCAGTTTTTAGTCATATTAACTATTATAGACACTGCCAGCCCAAATTATTATTTGTTATTCGTTTTAAGGAGAGTTAAAACAGTGCATCAGAAAGTTTTATGAAACGAAAGTACTTTTTTAACCTACAATTTTGAAACAAATAAAAAAGGGAGCTGAATCCTTGAATGTTATGCTTCAAAAACATTCAGAAATTTCTCTTAATTTTTTGTTATTAATTAATGAGATTAGTTATATAAAGAATATCATTTAAGACTGTGTATGTTAAAAAACAAAATTTCGAAAGATCATTGGAGCAAAAGAACCACGTAAGGCAAACATATAAATTTCTGCAAACGATGTATGTATAGCAAAGATGGATATTTGAGTAAAAGATGATGAAATAAAATCTGTTTATTATCAGCGAAATTTATATATGCAATGCAGGTATGCCAATTATTACATCCTTTTTTTTCTGCAGCTCTCGTGCCAAAATCTCCTTTCTACTTTCCAAGGCATTCGTACAGTGTGATAGTCACATTTACTGACAACAGTCTAGTGTCAAGTGACCAGGTAAGACATAGTATACTCGATAACATATATAGCACACTAAATACAATATATATAGCACATGTATATGATATTGTATAGAAAACGTCATGATATACTAATGAAGTTTCTGTAAAATAACATCTACAAATGAAAAGAATGTGGTAATGGCAAATCATAATGTTTTGATTATTTACAGAGTAAAGATGTCCAATTCCACGTACGGATTGTCAACCACACTACACGGGCGACACCAAAAACTCCTCTAGAGGAAGATTTTGAAGTTGTAGCCAACGTATTCCGACACTCTTCAAGACATGCCAGAGTATGTGTTACATCATCATATTTTAAAACTTTTGAGTTCAACATGAATCACTGTAACAACGTGTTGATTAGATAAAAGTTTAGCCGTCATCTTTTGGGCGTTTGCATAAGATTACGAATTGATGTTTTAAAAAAGTGCTTGACAACAGTTGTAATATATTTTAGCAGGGCTAAAATTTGTGAAATTTTAAAAACATGGTCTCTTTCTGCATATAAAATTTCATTTTGTCACCAGCGGTTTTAAAGATACGCCTTAAACTGCGCATCACATTCTGTACGTCTATCGTCTTTCTGTCAGTCTATGTATGGGAGAGAGTTAGATGACAATGCTGATGCCTTAATTTTAAACTTATATAATATACTAGCTGAATACCCGTCCAGCTGAATACAGAGTACATTAAAATTAAATACAACGGTCAATGTATGCAATTAATGCCAATATATATATATATATATATATATATATATATATATATATATATATATATATATATATATATATATATATATATAATATATATATAATATATATATATAATATATATATATATATTATATATATATATATATATATATATATATATTATATATATATATATTATATATATATATATATATATATATATATTATATATATATATATATATATATATATATATATATATATATCGTAACGGATATTTTTATAGACAAAATAATGTAGGAGAAAATATTCAAATTAAATACAACGGTCAATGTATGCAATTAATTTATACGTTTAATATCCATAAAACATACTAATTGGAATTCTTAAAAAAACTTCCGTCTCAATTAGTCTTGTGGTTAAATTTTATCCTTTACCGCATTTAAATATATTTTTTGTCAATTTATTTCGTTGCTATGCACGTGACTATAAATTAATTTAAAGTATCACAAAAAGAAAAGAAACCCTGTGATCAGCATTTAATAAATAAAATTCTAAAAATTAATCTTTAAAAATTTACCAAAAATCAGAAAATGGAGGTAAAGATTCGAAAAAGTTTTCATTTTAAAGGAATTTTTATGATCTTTCTCGTGAAGTAAATTTTATAACCCTCAAATTATTATTTTAAATGCAAACTTTAAAGAATGCTACAAAAACAGTTTCAAAATTTAATTTAAACAAATCTAAGAAGAATTTTTCAAAAATCTTTCTTGGTGCACCCCTACACTATAAGAAGAATCGCCATGCAAAATTTCAGCCCTTTAGGTCCAGCGGTTTGGTCTGTGCGCTATCTGTCAGTCAGTCAGTCACGGAACTGTTTTATATATATAGACTACGTTAGTTCAAGTGCGAGAGATTAATCCTCTCAGTACTATTAGAGATTAAAGTTAGAAGAGGGAGGGGGAGATAGATATTTGCAGATTTTCCTCAAGTGAAAATTTCGTGTCTCTAACCTTCAGTGTAAGGGCTGATCAAACTGTAGCTGAAATTCCTTTTACGAATGATGCAAACCAGTTTTCGGATAAATGATATTATATGAGGCATTGATTCTCATAGGAACCCTTTAATCGTTAATTAGCTTAAAATTTCTTAAGGCATTAAATATTTGTAAAAGATATAATACCTATACGCAACTTGTTAGAAGAAATGTTTGATAAAATTATATACGTTATAGTTATAACGTAGGTTATAAAGAATTCTATCTACAACAAGTAATGACAGGCCTCTTGTTCCTATTCTGATTCAGATAATTCAACCCATGGAAGTCAAATCACACGAAGGATACTTTTTCCGACTTCTTGGAGAACCAGAGGAAGAATTACTGGGAATTACTGGAGGATTCTTCGGCTCAAAAGTATTCGGCGTCACTCCTGAAACTGGAATCGTGTACGTAAAGGATGAAGCTGCTCTAGCCAGGAGCTCAAAAGACTTTTTCGAACTGCAGTTGACGTGGAGAAACAGGGAAGAAATGGATAGGAAATGTACCATTAAACTTAAAGTGCTGGATGCAGGTAAGTTGACATAGACAGAACCTTAAAAGTACATAGGTCAAAACATTGCTGTCAAAAAGAAGTACGAATTGGCTTACTGTAAATCTAATTATACACAGAAACAGATGATTTGTATAAATTCCTTTCCCAACCTAATGTCAGTCAAAAGTTATAAGTAAAAGAAAATTTAACTTTTCTGTATACTGTCTTACACAATAGGCTTAGACACAACCGCTTAACGTATCACTCAGATTCTAAGAGGATAAATGTTTGGAAAGTGTAACGCAGAATGATGTTGATTCAAAGGGAACACAATAAATTCCAGTTAATTCAAGAAATTTTACAGAAGCTTGCAAAATGGTTATTTTTCTGTATGTCTTCGGGAGACATTCGCCTTTTGTTATTCACCGCAGTCATTCTGGCTACTTTTCTATAAGACCACCATTTAGTTGAGTCAGCATTGCTCCCTGTGAGGGAACAACACGGTAACGACCAAGCTTTATTCGGGATTTGAACCCAAGCCCACAGCGTGGAAGAGCACGTTTTGCAAATTCGAAAGTGCTCAGTGGTAAATCAAAATAAAATAGTAAAAAAAAATCTGATGCACAGCTGAACTTTACAAAAACCTTTAACGACGCACACAAACAACATCGAAAAAACGTAAAGGGAAATTAAGGGTTTAAAAATCCAATCAATAATACGAGCATAGAACTCGTTCGCCCATATGAACACTCATTCCATATCAAACCCTAAATCAAATATATTTTAGGTAGACTGGGTACGAGATTATCTCAGTCAAGCAGCGCCACCAAACATCGTCTATAATTATTTAAACACAGTAGCGCTACATAACTGAAACTTTCTCAACACACGACTCTAACCACTGTACCATATGGGTGGCTGCAAAAGGGTATACAGTAGGGTAAATTCACGTAGTTATTACTGCGCGATTACCGATATATTTTACCCTCTATTTTTCAGCTATCGCCAAAACTTCCTCATTTCACTTGACAAAATATAGTGTTTTCTTTTTATAATTAAGTAACAGCCGATTTTAATTTCCTGAAAACAATCAACTTCATTACACAGAAAGTAGTACATATTAAGCGGTTGTTAATTATCCATGGCTAAACAATTTGTTACAATCATTGCTGCTTTAATATCGGGAAATAATATGTATATATATATAACATATTGGCTAGCAATATTTCTACTAAATTTGGTACTTTAATATAGCAAAGCCTATACACTTTTAACTTTTCATCGTAAATATTTTGAAAGGTAATGCAATATCTTTTCAATATTGGATCTTGTGAATGTTTCTAACCAATCACCAGTTTGACATTAAAATATTTACTTATCTTTGGCAGTATTTAAAACCATTTAACAATACTGAGAAATATTAAAAAGGTAAAATTTAACCAAAATACTGTAAACCAATTTTCAGATAATGCGTAAACAACCCCATGCAGGTTAGATGGTGGAAATATCCATTAAAAACCTATAAGCTATGGAAATACTTATGAAAACCTAGATAATATCTATCTATCTCTCTCTCTCTCTCTCTCTCTCTATATATATATATATATATATATATATATATATATATATATATATATATATATATATATATATATATATATATATATATATATATATATATATATATATATATATATATATATATATATATATATATATACAACTGATATTTTATAATGCAAAAATATTTGATACACACACACTATATACAGCTTCTATTAGTTAATGCATTAATATTAAAACATTTCTTTTTTTTCAGGTGATCCAACAACAGTTTGTGGTACGTATTTAAAATTATATCCAACTACGACCCCTTTTTTTTAATTTTCCCCTCTCTCTCTGTCTCTCTCTCTCTATCTCTCTCTATTTCTCTCTCTCTCTCTCTCTGTTGTTACATGATATATCTTTTATTAATTTCTAACATTTGAAAAATGTTATAGGATCTTATCAATTTTGATATCCATGCATCTTAAAATCAAAAAATACTATAAATGACTCTTAGCGCAGAAGAGTAAAAGGGCGATTCCTTTTTCAGAAAAATTGGTTTTCCTCTTTTATATAACTAACACCATTTATTTCACTAAAAACAATTAGATCCACTAAATTAAAACAAAACAATACGGAGAGATTGAAATTATAGAGGGAAAAAAATTGTTTTTATGTAACCTACAAAACAAGACATAAATCATTTGAAAACATTTTATGACTGCAAAAAGCCAGTTCTTTAAATATGCTGTACACTATATCAAAAAAACTTAAGACTTTTTTTAATATTGAACAATTTCATGCGCGAAAATACAATTTTGTTATTGTTTTGACAAGCATGTCAAAAGTAAATATACTTATAAAGCAAATCAAATCAGACATTCCCGATAAATGTTTAGAGTTGTTCTTCAGCTTTAATGAAAGCCATTGTTTCCAAAGCGTGACGGACAGATTTATCTATCCATAGAAAACTTTTCAATATCAATATTAATCGTTTTTATTTATACAATGTACTTAATAAGTATTAACTTCACTGTATTAATATCAGTGTAATACCTTTAAACAGTTTTAAGCCATTTGCACACTCTTGTAACAGAGCCTACCTTTTTGAAATGTGTTTAGGTCATTTTGCTCACACGTCAAGATAACCTTTGTATGTTTCACGCCACCGGTTAAAGTGTAAGGTAAGAATCAAATATTGTAAATATATTGAGATGGTAATTTTTCTAGATACTCAGTTTTAGTTTGACAATTTCAAATTAAAATCTATTGTTCGCATTTTTGCAAATTTTACAAAAATGATACCTACATTTTTATATGACATTTTTGCCAATTTTACTGAAAAATGTTGCCGAATCCCCCACCGTCTTTGTCGCTAAATATTAGCTTCTAATTAGCATCATGTTAGTGGATCACTACCGAGCTATCGTGTCAGATATCTTATCTGCTATCCTATTATTATCTGAAAGGAGGTCTAAGGTTTTATACAATTAGTATAAATGTAAGCAATTATCTATTTACAACTCTGTTTCAATTTTCAGGCATCGAGCCAGGACACCATTTTCCTACGTGTGCTTTGCACGCAACATCTGAGAGCTGCACATCCAGCTGTGGGCGTGGGGCCGTGGATGGATTTTGCCGCTGGCGGGCACATGTCCCACCGCCCTCCTTCACATCCCATTATGCGACCTGCACTCCACACTTGTCAACTTGCCCTGATGGCGTATGTGACGAGCTAGAAGAGATTGACCCTATGCTTTGCCCACAAGATTGTGCTGGTAAATTTTCAAACTATTTCAGCTGCAACAATTTTCTGTTGGAAGCTAAATTGCAAGTTCATTATTTCCGACTGGGTACTTACAAATCAAAAACTGGGTCTACGGAACATGAAACATACTCTTAGTAAATTCGATGGAAAATTTTAGATGAGTTTCCGAACATCAACATTGTTTCCCACCCAACGATATTCGTTACATAGACCAAGGGTTGTCAGCTCAACTTCAAATCGGGTTCCTAGAACAACACACAAATATACCTTTTAACATAAAAATGTACCTCCAACAGATCGCTTAGTGGTTATCGTCGCAAGATGACACTTTGTGGAAGCCTGCGATATATAGCGATATATACGGCTGGTGTGTACTAACCCTACTGGATTCGCTCACATTACTGTTAACATATGGAGAAAATGTGTATTCTATTTACAGCTACATAAATGCTAATAATCCAGTAAGACTGGTATTTTCAGGTAATTTTTCTGCACCTTGCAACAGGATTCATTTTATAAATTTCGTCCACCAGAGTAATTTACGAGCGTTTAAAACGCGCTATACCAGAATTTTACTCCCCGAATAATTTAAATTTAAAAATATTAATTTCATTCTTTTTAAATGAAAAATGCCCCAAAGTGTTGAATTTCTTCCTCTATTACGGAGTACAATTTTTAAAATATGTCTTTGAATCCAAGTCGCCAAGCCTTGGAAGAATTTTCTCCATAGGTTAACAGTGAGGTGGGCGAATTCAATAGGGTTAGTACACAGAAGCTTTAACCCAGCTAAGGCAAGGAGAAAAATAAGTAATGGTTCAATTCCCAACTAAAGCATGGAGTTTGCTAAGCTGTAGCTTCATAAGTATTGTTGGTTTTCCTAACTGGTGTTATAATATAGTTGCGAAAAAATTGGAGTAGTGAATGGTTGAAAGTCTTCCGGGCCTAAGTTCTTCCGCGTTCAAAAAAATATATACGTATAAAAGTTTTGCTATTACTTCATAATTTTCGAAACGGGAAAAAGAAAACGGGTTGTTGAGAGATCAATATTTTTTGTTAGCAGTGCATAATATTTATAATGTACTTCCAAAAGTCTAGTTTCAAAATAATTTTTAAAGTAATTTTCAATAGAAATTGCATTTTGTTAAAAATTGCTTCTCAACAAAATTTACAAAGCTATTGTTGTGTTCTAAAATTCCGATTAAAAGCTTATTTAGATTATTTTTAGAAAAAGTTCTGAAAACAGATTTGGTTTTGAATGTCATATAAATATAGCGTATTCTCTTTATGTGTAGTTGTTCACAAATAATATTTTAAGACAGAAAATATGTTTCCGTTTTAAGATCTTATCCGCAGTTTCTTATCCACAGGCATTTATTTTATTTACTTATTTTCTAATGCGGAGGCACTCTGTCGTGAGACATTAGCCTTTTTTTATTCACTACGATTTACTGGCTACTTTATTATGGGAGCACCCTATAGGTGAGCCAGCATGAGCCCTATGAGGAAAACGACACGTAAACGACCAAGCCTTATTCGGGATTTGAACCCAAGCCCACTGAGTGGCAGCTCAGAACGCTAACTACTACACCATGTGGGCAACCCGCTGGCGTTTATCTTGCACGGATTTTTTTTTTACTAAATCTTAGAAATGTATTGTGCCAACTGTTTGTACCTTTCAAAATGAATTCTGATGACCCTTAAAATATCAATAATATTACTAATAATATTATATTCTGCAAAATCACACATTTTGCAAGTGAAATATTAAAAAAAATCCCACCTTTTCTTTCTGTAAAACACGTGCATCCGGTAAAATTTAATCACCTCTTATTAAAAAAGAAAAGTCTTGAGAATTTCAACAAAATTTATTTACCGCTGATTTAAAAAAAAAAAAATCTTGTATCTACCTAAATTGCGTGCAGTTGCTCTAAAGTATGCTTAACAATAACTGTGTTTCCGGGAGATTTTAACCATTACCTCTAATCATATTACAGGAAACGTGTGTAAAACGCAACACAGGAACACCCAGCTTCTTAAATCCGCAGTAGAAATAAAGGCGTGGCAACTAGCTTTGAACTTAGGAATAGTTTCATCAGCAGTTGATGAACTATTCATTATTCCGAAACTAGTTGCCACACCTATATTTTTATTGTGGATTTTAAGAAGCTGTATGTTCCTGGAACTTTTAATCAACTTTAAATGCACTCTTTAATATACGTATAGGGTAGATTCCTCGCAAACATGATGTAAATGGAAATTTAATACAAACCAAAAAAGGTTAATAGAATGGATTCCTGATGACAATTATTGGACATGCGAAATTAGTTTATCCATTGGTTTTAATTCTGTTGTGCTTATTTCGGTAAATAGTGTATGTATAGCCATTATTTCCATTTGGATTTAACCGTAACTAATTCCGGAATGTTCAAAATTATTGGATATTAACGATAATCAAATCTTATGATTAAACTATACACTTGAGGAAAAAAATGTTGTTTTTCACTCTTAAAATATTTTCTAAATCTTTGTTTTAACGCTCGTCTCATTTGAGTGTTTCGAAGCTAATGTTCATTGATATTCCAAACATTTTCACATTCGCAACTCTCTTAAATTTTGAGATATTATAAAGACCAGGGCTGATTTTTCCATTTTCATTGAAAATACGAGTGCATTTTTAATCATTACAGTGAATTTTTAATCATAAAATAAGTAAATGGTTATATGAAAAATAAAGTCCACTGTTTTAACTAAAAATAAAATATTTAAAAGCTACTGATATGCAATCAAGTTTTCTCCTATCCGAAATCCTTAATAGATTACCCTAGTTGATAGATAATAATCTACAGGTCAAAAATTGATTTTAGAATAATGTTAGGGACGTTTTTGATGGAAGTGGTTTTGTCTATGACATTAATTTTTGAACTGCCGTATAATAGCCATACCGTTTATCCAATAACTAGATAGTACCCGTCAAAACTTGACGATAAATAATTGAACAGTTCCAATAAAAAAAAAGGTTCATAACCTTGTTAAAATATTAGAATTTTTTACAGAATATTAGCTGTTTTTCTATCCGATGTTATAATTAAAAATGTTGTAAAAAGCCGAGTTTATAATTTAAAAAAACGTCTTCTTGGAAAAAAAAGCATGCTTACCGCTGATTTTTCAATCCGACTTGCACATTCTAACTAATATGCTATGTATACAATCTAACTAATATGCTATAAATATGCTATGTATAAATATAATAAGCAAAAATAAAATATATAAACTAAAGAAAATCAGATTTAAAAATCATACAAATTACTCACTTGCAAAATATTTTTGCAGTCTATTTAGGCAGCGCTGCAATCGCGTTTCATAATTTTTTTTTTTACTTTCATGAATTTTAAAGCTGTATACACGTGCATTAAATAACAATTAACTTAACCTACAAATTTGTTAAGCAAATGATTTTGGTGTTTTTAATTTCTGTTTATTATTGTATTTTTGCACGTGAGATTAATATAGGCTGATAAATTTGTGATGCTGTCGCTCCGGAAGCGTTACTTGACAGAGGCATACACAGAACACGGAAACTATTAGGGGAATAGCCAAATCGTTTATCCGATAGCAGCCGTATCGTTATTCAATAATATCCATATCGTTTGGCTATTATTGAATATTTTTAACTGAATAGCCCTAAGTGTGCAATGGTTTCGCATATCTTTTGTTGTTTTGTCTGAAATATAACTTTTGAATTTATATGTGAAAATATCAACTTTTTTTTTATTTAAAGCTAATGTCCGAGGGGAGGCCGTGCAAGGGTCCTCGGGAAGAGGAGTGGGGCTGTCATCAGCGCCCTGCACATGCACTTCACCGAACACTTGCGTCTGCATTCGATTCTATCCACGATCCCAAAGGGTTCGACGACCTGCTGCAAAGAACAGGGAGAAAGGATCAGACGAACCTAGAACTGTTCCTGCTCCCCCTCTAGAATTTCAAGACGGTGAGAATGTCAACTTATTTTGTTTATTTTTTTAACGTAAAATTACGTTCCTCCCAAACGGTCCTGCGGAAAGAAAAATTTCAGACGCTAAAACCGTCCGTCCATCCGTCCTCGTGAGTTATAATTTTGGCAGCGCGCCAAACCCAGTCTATCGCTTGGACAAGGTAAACAGAAAAGTACCAAGATATGAAAATTTTGACGTACATATATATATATATATATATATGTACATATATGAATATATATATACTAGAAGGTAACCCGTCATTTTGACGCTATAATACTAATAATGACGTCATAATGGAAAAAGTATATGAAAGTTAAAAAATATCCCGAATTATCTAACAATATTGCATTTAATCCACACCTTGTAAAAGCAAACCCTTTCATTATTTTTTATTTATTTAGTTTTCCATGCGATTGGAGTAGTAGACTGCCATCCAACCCGTCATTTTGACGTCATAATACTAATAATGACGTCATAAAGGAAAAATTATATGAAAGTTAAAAAATATCCCGAATTATCTAACAATATTTCATTTAATCCACACCTTGTAAAAGCAAACCCTTTCATTATTTTTTATTTATTTAGTTTTCCATGCGATTGGAGTAGTAGACTGCCATCCAACCCGTCATTTTGACGTCATAATACTAATAATGACGTTATAATGGAAAAAGTATATGAAAGTTAAAAAATATCCTGAATTATCTAACAATATTGCATTTAATCCACACCTTGTAAAAGCAAACCCTTTTATTATTTTTTATTTATTTAGTTTTTCATGCGAGTGGAGTAGTAGACTGCCATCCAGTTTTTTACAGCTCACTACGCGATATGAATACTTGAGCTACTTGATTCATTCACATTCAAGTTTGTTTACTTTCAGAATTCATCGCAAAAGTAAACAGATTTTTAAAAACTGTTAAATATACAGCTAAAATCATCCAATTTCTTTAGTTCTGAATGTTTTATAGAAAAATAGGCTGAACAAACGTGATTTGATGGAGAAAATATTAGTTTTTAGGTAAGAAAAAATTCTGATCCACATCTGAAATTGAAATTAGGCCTAACCGGCCGTTTGTTTACTAAGGGCTTCAATTGAAAGATGAGTACAGCCCGGAAGTGTTATACAGAGACAACGGCTATTATATATATAATACGTACATATATATAGATACATATATACAATGTACATACAAAAGAGGTAAACAACGATAAGTAATCCTACGTTAATAACCCACTGTAGTTTCGTTAGAAGAGACTATATGAATTTTTTTATCATTTTGCTTGTAAAAGGAGGGCTAAATCTCGAATTCTGTGCAGTACTCTTAAGAAAAGTTTCAAGGAAATCGAGTATTTCTTTCATTCAAAGCGAATTTCCTTAACATATTTGTCGTTTAATTTTCGTCTTTTTCAAAATCTGTTACTAAAACAACAAGCTCACTCTTTTTCAGTTATTACTTGTTTCATAATATTAAAATATTTACTAAACTCATTATAAAATTAAGCATTGTAGGTTCACCTATCTATTTCTCAATGATAATGGGATATTAACAGTTAACTTCAATTTTAAATGGATAATTAAATCAGTGTTGACTTTAACAGTTCCTCCTAAAGTAACTAAACACGCTAAAAACTTCTTTGACAGAAAGAGATGTTGTATCTAAATTTCAGTATATAAGAACCAAAATAATTTCACTTCCGCGTGATATAGTACTTTTTACATTCAAAAACATTTTGTACAATTGAGCAATGCATAGGTAAATATTTGTAATCTCTATGTAAATTTGTGCTTCAATTACTAACTCAAAAAATTACCCATTAGTTAATGAAGATTCAAAATTTCTAATTTTAAAAGAATTTTGAATGGTTGAAAGTAATTTTTCTTTTACACTAGAAATGGTTAACAATTTTTCAAAGTAATCTATCGTTCAGCTATAATTTACCTCGAAGTAATTCATACTTGTGAAACCGTCATGTTTGAGTATTATATTTAGTTTTTTGCAATATTTAAGTGTTATCTTAAAAGTTTTACGCATAATATTAAATATTTAACTTTGCAGTTAATGAAATCGTTTATAATTTACGAATGATAAAATGAATGCATTATTTAGCAATTAAGTACTGATTCTTTTCACCGTATGAAAGAAGTTAGCTTGAATGATTTTCATAATATTTTACATTTAATTATGAATATTTTACATAAGTACTTCAACATCTTTTACGGGAATACTTGAAATCAAAACCATTAATAAGTTTGATGGAAAAATAAGTCTGATATATTATTTATAATGCATGCAGCAAATGTTGGAGGAAAACAAATAACTCGCCTTAATCAATCCTAAAAATTGATGATTATACTTTCAACTAAATAAAAATGTACACATACATACATGTAAATATGTTGTTGTTGTTTCCAATGCCCCCTGATCGGAAGTATTCCAGACCAGGTCTATACAGGCAAGCGGGCTGAGTGGTACAGTTCCGGTTTATAATGACACCACAAGGATCGGAGTCCGATTTAGCCAGGTGCCACCTCAATTTTGACAGAGTACCTCCAAGGGTGATCTTGGGGATCGTACCTCCTCTCACCCTCACTGACAATCATAGAAGGACTTTCCGGTCTACGGATTAACGTGTCCTGCCTAGACACGGAAGTATTCAACGGTGCTTGTCACGGTCCGATTCAAGCACCCTCAGCAGTGAAAGCCGACGCGCTACCATTAGGCTACCTCGGGCCGTCACATATAAATATAACTGTCCTAATCGTGTGAGTTATTTGTGTAAGAGTAGTCATCATCAGCAGGTTCAAGAATGATTATCATTTCAACCATCCACAAATCACCTTAATGAAAGAAATAACTAATCCTTAGTACACTAATGATGTCACCTTTAAATCCGAAGAAATTGGGGGGGGGGGGTTACAAATTTGGGTAAAATGCAGAAGAGTTTTTTCATGTACAGTATAAAGCACAAACAAATCTGACTTATTCCTGACATTCACTCTCGGAATAACTCCCGTTTACACGTAAAGTGGGGCCACTTTCCAAAAACTGAAGGTTTTTGATTCCCAGTGCCGCATAACTCTATGGGCAAACAAGTTAAACATAAACAGTGCAATAGGAAAAACAAATTTTCTGAATCGATTTATTTTTAACACTTAAAATCCATGCCAAGTCTATCCGTTCACAGGCGTTTGATAGGATTTTTAAAATGGATTATGGTCGAGGTGGTTTTAGAGGAAAATAATTACAAGATAAAAAGAACTTTTTATATACCATGTTTTTAAATTTTCTGTTGAATCATATAAACTTGACAATTCTATGTATTAATAAATACTTTTTAAAAAAATTTTTTGACTAATTATCCCGTCAACTTGAGAGAAAATGAAGTTAATTGGAAGTTAACTTGCATGTAACTTTGCGTTCCCGTTCCGGCCGATAGATGGCTGCACCAGTCTACAAAACAAAATTAACTGAAAATAACTGAAAATTAATTTAATTCTGCTTAAAGATGGCTAAAAGTATTTAAAAATGCATTGTTATTGTGTTCTGAGCTATTCTAAAAGTTTCAAATGACTAGCTAGTCGGGACGTTAGTTAAAAATCGATTGCAAGATTTGTACTGGACAAACACACACAAAAACACACAAACAAACAAGAAAGCAAGTTAATAAAAACATGGTAATAAAAATGTACCATCGAGGACATCGATTAAGGGTTGAGAATTACAAAAGTTTTTCTGTGGCATTCAGATAGGTTTAAAGTTCTAACTCTTAATAAATTATTAATATTCCTTATTCTCTAAATTTATATTTTAAGGATATTAGGATAGACCTTCTAGACGGGCGTATAAAGGATAGTAAACCATTATGATATCAAGTCATAAAATTGAGATAAAAACTGAATTGAGATATCTTGCTTGATTTTAAAAGTAGTAGGACAAATCATAATTTTTTTTATGAATAAAAAGCGGTGAAATCCTCTTTTGTGTCGATTGCTGGTTAATTTTTCGAAATCCCCGAATTTCATAAGACAGGATTCGATCCTAATGCACGAAACAACACTGAATTTTGATCTCACTAAATACAAAAATTGTACAATCATATGCGACGTCACATTTGTGATCAAAGCTTTCAAATACCTAAATATATTATTCAAATACAAGTAAATATAAATATTGATCAGGATATTTAACGTCAAAGGTTTATTACCTTAATTTTTCTTCTTTGTAAAGCGTAGGATTTTTAAAAATATTTAATTTTTTTCTTCAAAAAAATATTATATACAGGGTGTCCCAAAACGACCGCATAAACTCTGCACAGCTAGATTTCTCGTTGGGAGTACATAAAAACTGCCCAAAGAAGCGTTCCTGTACGATCCATAGTTTACGAGAAAAATACGAAAAACAAAGTATGACGTCACTGCCGGTGCAAGAAAAAAACACTTTATTGGACATATCAACAACAATATTTGCATATCTTTCCAGACGATAATGTTTAAAACGTTCGGGGATCGCCTTCTTGGACCATATCTGTTGCCTGAACGGCTCTCGGGACAGTCGCACTTGGTGTTTCTCAATGAGGTCTTAACCGAGTTCCTCGATGACATACCATTAGCAACAATACATGGACTTTGGTTCCAGCATGATGGGGCTCCAGCGCATTTCTGTGCTCCTGTACGTGGTTGGCTGGATATGGAATACCCCGGCCGCTGGATCGGACGTGGGGGTCCGGTTCTATGGCCGCCACGTTCGCGAGATCTTACACCATTGGATTTTTTCCCATGGGGCCATCTCAAGGAACTGGTGTATCGAGACGTAGTGACAACACAAATGGACTTAGTTGCTCGTCTGCATGCTGCTTCTACTTCGGTGAACCCCGCGATGCTGCAACGTGTGATGACAGCCATTCCACGGCGTGCTCAAGCCTGCCTCGACATGCACGGCGGACACTTTTAACATCTGCTTTAAATTGTGCATACTGTTGATATGTTCAATAAAGTGTTTTTTCTTGCACTGGCAGTGACGTCATACTTTGTTTTTCGTATTTTTCTCGTAAACTATGGATCGTACAGGAACGCTTCTTTGGGCAGTTTTTATGTACTCCCAACGAGGAATCTAGCTGTGCAGAGTTTATGCAGTCGTTTTGGGACACCCTGTATATTCCATTTTCTAGTATGTTGTTAGGTTAATGGTAAGAGAAAGATTTCCCACATCATATTATAGGAACTGGAGATTTGTAATTCCAAGTTATTTGTCTCTCAAATTGGAAGAACATAAAGATGTTTACTACTGAAATCAAATGGGTTTTTTACAACAGATTCATTTTTTATTCATCTCAAGATCTACTTTTTGTATTAGTTAAAACTATTTTCAACTAACTGGCATTTCCCAGAATTCTAGAAGAGCAACATATTTGGGAAAGAAGAAATCAAACAATAACACAGTGTTACAACAGAGCACTTGTTAAACAGCTGCAATAAACTCTTACGCTCAGGGACACTTCTTAGACTAACTGAGAATATATAAGTTTTTACATTTTGGATCGAAATTTTATGAAAAGGTGATTGTAGGTTTTTAGTAAAATCATCAGTCTTTTTACAATGCAATATTCAACAAATTTATATGTGTACTTATGAAGTAGTTACTAGTTGTAGATGTGTATTACAACGTTGTTCAATGTCCTGAAACAATCAAAATAAATTCCAAAAATTATTAATCGAAATAAAAATGGAATTAAATCGGGGTGAAAGACTGAAATTAAAAATATAAAACCTCGAAATTCCTTCCATGTTACTGATTTATTAAAATCAATTCATTACGAGAAATATAGTTGACTTTCAGACTCGATCTGGTTACAACAGACAATAATACAGAGAAAATTAGTTAATTTGGGGCCGCAAAATTGTTTGAAACTGTAAGAGTGTAAACAAAAATATTTCAATAGAAACTTTCATAACTTCAGATAAAGAGAAAATTAATGAAATTCGTTTTTCAAAAGATTTTCAAAAAATTAGAATACTGGCAAGATAAAAATCACTTAAATATATTTTAGTTTCAATAAAAATAATAAAAAAAGTAATAATATAGCCACGAAGGTATTTCTTATAATATCTCTTCCGTTTCCTTTACTCTCAAGAAGTCATGAATGATGACCATTCATTGTAAGCTTATCTTCGGTGCTATCTATTAGAATTCAATAGCATTTTGCCTAGTAGGTTTGTCAGTTCAATGCATGAGCTTGAACAGCAACCATAATTTTTTCGCTCCTATTCTTCCGATAATTTTCTCTTTTATCCAATTTTCATTAGATATATACTTATATCGGGTGATTCAAAACTTTTAGGTGTACAAACTTTTAGGTGAGGTAGAATACTCAAAAACAAAACAGAATCACACAGGAATGTATGACCAGAAACGCAAACCTGACGCTGGAGGGCGATGTTTTCTTAATCGGACCATGCCTCTTACCAACCCCACTGGACGGCTGGAAATATCGCATTTTTCTGGAGGAGGTAGAATACTTAAAAGCAAAACATAATCACATAGGAATGTATGACTGGAAACGCAAACCTGACGCTGGAGGGCGCTGTTTTCTTAATCGGACCATGCCTCTTACCAACCCCACTGGACGGCTGGAAATATCGCATTTTTCTGGAGGATGTAGAATACTCAAAAACAAAACAGAATCACATAGGAATGTATGACCAGAAACGCAAACCTGACGCTGGAGGGCGATGTTTTCTTAATCGGACCATGCCTCTTACCAACCCCACTGGACGGCCGGAAATATCGCATTTTTCTGGAGGAGGTAGAATACTCAAAAACAAAACAGAATCATATAGGAATGTATGACTGGAAACGCAAACCTGATCTGCTAGAGGATAAACATATATGCAGAAATGTTCGCTTTTCATTTATGCATCTTTGTTATACAATCCTATGTGATTCTGTTTTATTTTGAGTTTTCTACCTCCCCTAAAAGTTTGTACATGGAGTTTTGAACCACTCTGTATAAATATATCAATTAACGTTTGAAAGGCGTGTATGAGGAATTTCAAAAACTATTTCATACCTTTTTACAGGAACAGTGTTTTTTACAAACTGATCAAATCTTTCAAATAGCGCTTCTCAACCTGGGGGCTGCTACCTCCTGTATTGTCGTGGTTACATGTAAGGGGGGGGGGAGGGTTGCGAAATAATTTCAATCCTATAGCTCAATAATTTGAACTAATCGCTCATGCAGTTATTTATTATTGCTGTTAAGTTTCGATTTGGGGGGGGGGGGGGGGGGCGAAATGATCTTTTTACTTTTCTTACGGTTGGGAGGGTGGTGGTGTTAAAAAGTTTGAGAACTGCTACTTTAAAATAAATGCATAGTTCTTTTTTTTCTATCTCACGTATTATATCGCGCTTTATAGAGCTGTCGATTAGTATATCCATGCACTGGATAGTATACATAACAGATTCAGTTTCTATAAAAAGTAATTCTACATATTCACATAACATTGCAGAATGGAGTGAATGTGGGACCGGCTGTGCGGCCATGATTGCAGTAGTGTCTTTAGTCATCACAGGATTAATTGTGTCTGCAACCCTGCTCGTGTGTAAACGAAGAGGAATAGGTTCTAAAGGACAAGATTTTCAGACTGTAACCACTCCTCTGAACCCAACTGTGGCGGGCAGGCAAGACGCGCTCAATGTAAGTTAACTTTTTCTTCAGAATGTTACACATTGTTACAGTAGTTAATCTGTTCTCGCACTATAAGTATTATTTTTTTTAATCAGAATATTAGTCGAGGTATTTCTTGTTGCACACTAGGGCCGGAATTAACTTGACATATACAACTTATATTTCACAACTATTTCACTGTTTTCAATATTTTTTTTTACTTTCATGTGTGATAACTAGGTTTATAATCAGTGA
The DNA here is from genome assembly GCA_907164885.2 of Dolomedes plantarius. Taxonomy (NCBI): domain Eukaryota; kingdom Metazoa; phylum Arthropoda; class Arachnida; order Araneae; family Dolomedidae; genus Dolomedes; species Dolomedes plantarius. The sequence goes on along the minus strand of OU015496.1, from coordinate 170,176,036 downwards.
AAGATTGTCCTGCTGCAAACGGAAAGTAAACAACGATTTGTTTTGGGTGAAAAGCAATTCTTAATTTCTAAGAGGACAAACTCCAAGTAAAAGCTCTAATTGAAGTTCTTAAAATGGATCTAAAATTGACAGTTTGAAGGATCGAAGCTGAAAATGCATGAACTTCTAAATTACTGCTTCAGTAATCTTATGTACAGCATATTCACACATAAAGTTATACACTAAATGGGTTATTCTACATTTTATGAAAAGAAATTTATCTGAAATTAAAATACGTCATATACAACAATTTAACTTTTTAATGCATGAATTCTCTTCAAATGTATTTTCTTCATCGTATTAGATCTTTCAAGCTTCAAAAACTTGCAAATTAAAGTTACGTCGAAAAATTTCTGTGTTTATTGCAGGAGCAATTCATGAAGCTGGAGGATTTCAAAAATAAAATGGTTAGGGAATGTATAAACAGTTTGCATCTTGCAGTAAACTTCATATGAAAGTATAAAAACATTAACGTGGAGCATACAAACTTTAACCTACTCTTTCATGGACTTTGGAAGCGCCAATTCTATGAAGCTCGTAGAAAACACCTTTGACTGTAATATGTTTTAGAGCGAACATATGTACAGGATTTGTATAAAAAGTATCGGGAAAAGTTTCGGAAAAAATTTTTTTTTGAGATATTGCTACAATTCCTCAAAAATCTTTAAAACACATCCCTTGCGCGTCGACACACTTTTGCCAGCGGATTTTCCACGACTTGGAAGGCCCCTTGGTAGACGAATTCCGGAACGTCCTTAAGGATACGCGTGAAAGCTTCTTTGACGGCACTTAGGTTCTCATGGTGGTGTCCGTTGAGGGTGGATTTCACTTTTGAGAATAGGAAATAGACTGCTGGTGCCAAGTCGGGACTAAAAGGGGGTTGGGGAATCGTCGCGATGTCGTTTATCGTCAGGTACTCGGTGACCTTGGAGCAGGCGTGGTTGGGTGCACTGGGACGAGTTTAGTGCAGATCTTTCGCAACACCAAATTTTCAGTGATAATGCTGTGCATTGTCATCTTATCAATGCCAATTTTATCTGGGACTATGGACACACTTAACCGACGGTCTGAATTCAGCACTTCACGCACTCGTTTCACGTTGTCGTCGGTTCTTGAGGTCGACGGCCATCTTTAAAGAGCTTGTGCGACTTAGAAAATGCAGTTTGTGACATGCTTTCATCCTTGAACACTTGGCGAATCATGCCCAACGTCTTCGTACCCGATATTCCCAGTCCAACACAAAATTTGAGGGCGTACCAATGATGTTCAATCGTTCGCTTCATTTTGCGCTTGCACCGAGTCACTCGACAGGGGTCCACTGAAAACACGATCTAGCCTAAACGAACTCTCACAGGTGACTGGTGCTTGATGCATCTTGTAGGTTACATCTCCCACCACCGAGCATGCACGGTACGAGCGTGCTCCGACGTACAGTCACGTCAGGAAAAAATTGTTTCCGATACTTTTTATACAAACCCTGTATGTACGTCTAAATTTATATTATCTGATTTCTTCGATATTTTCAGTCTTGTTGTATTGTAGGAGAAATTACTTTTTAAGTAACTTAATGCGTTCCCATTCTTAGGATGAAGACCGTTTGGAATTTCCCAGGAGTCGCCTGTCCCTTGAAGAAACTCTTGGAGAGGGAGAATTCGGCCGTGTGGTAAAAGGCAGAGCCTGGGACATTGCTGGAATTCCTGGAGTCACAACTGTTGCTGTTAAAATGCTAAAAGGTATGTAAATCCTTATACTTGTCATCCTCTTTGTTTATTATCACCATTCCGCTTTGAACAGACCTGCAAATTTTGAATGCGTTTTCTTACCACTATCACTTAATCTGTTTCAAGAACTTCCGTGTATATACACTTGCTTATGATTTTAATTTCACTTAGAAATCTCAGTATTTACGCGGCTGTATAAACACTAATGCTGAAATAAAATTTCGAATTTAAAGTTACATTTTTCTAAGCATGTTTTCAAATACCTATTTACGCGTCTGGGGTATCGACTGATTTTTTCACGTAATAGCGATCGTTAAGCTTTCCTCGTAACACTTTAAAATACTTTGAGGTCTTACTCTGTTAAGTCTATATTAGATATACACATTGAAGCTTTCTTGAAGTTTATATTTTAAGGAGATCAAAACCCAAAACTGAATTTTTTTCTTAATCGCATCAGATAAGATCAAATAATTTCAGAAAGTGAAATTACGTCAGAAATTTCAGTTGCATGAGACCGAATGAAGATATTTTTCTCCTACCTAAGACTGTGTCTGTAATTCTGCGCTTCCATACTTTTTCTGCAAAATTAATAACAGTTCGTAACCTTGTATGGATTGAGATAAAAGACAAAGTTTGTATCAGAACGCTCTTTGAGGCAAGTTGCTTTACTGACTCGAGGGAATGAGAGATGGTAAAATTTTTCCGGCCCTTAAGCTTAAGAGGCCCAGGCTAGCTTTAATGCAAGTGTCCAAAGTAAAATTTAAGAACTCATTGAAAATTCTCGCCTCGGACGGCGAGTTTTGTCATTAGTTTCAGTTTTGGACATCATCAGTTCAGTCATCAGTTTTGGACCGCTAGTGTCTGCCGACGTCAGCAAAAGTTTTAAGAAGTCTAAAGTGACCAATGTATGATCCTCTAATTTGTCTGTCCATGAATCTCTATGAAGAAAAGAATGCTGAAATACACGTTGCTAACCCTTTACTTTCTACAACTTACAAGTACATAATACTCTCATGAATGTTATAACTTTACTAATTCTGGTAACTATAATGTTATTCGATATGTTCGTCTAAAACCGGCAGGTACACAAAGCAGCTTTTTAATGTAATCCAGAATTGCATGATAACCCATTACATCGGATTGGTAATAGTGTTACTATTACAAAAAATAGAAAAATACTACACATCATGTAACTATCAAACTTTCAGAATAAGATAAGACAAATAATATTCCATAATAATCCAGATAATTTAATCCAGAATTGAATGATAACCCATTACATCGGATTCGTAATAGAGTTCCTATCACAAAAAATAGAAAAATACTGCACATCGTGTAACTGTCAAACTTTTAGAATAAGATAAGACGCTTCCGTGAAAACTTACTCTAGAAGATTGTTATTTAAAATATTATATAGGAATCTTTTTAATTAATATCCATTTCTTCGTTTGTTTGCACATTATGCTAATATAAGTAATAACATAAGCTATAACTACTTTATAAGGAGTGGAGAATCCGGCAACATTAATAATTAGCTGGATTTTGGAGGTATAGCTTACTTGATTATGGGAGACTGTCATTCCAAGTGTCTATCAGTATCCATAATGACAGCTTTAGGGTCATATCTCAGAGAATTTGACTTCCGCATGAAAATATAATGGAAGTATGGCTTCCATACAAGAATATTATGGACGTCATTTCCTCCGAAATTAACAGCCACTTTGCAATTTTCTTGATTAAAGTAAAATTCTTATTCCTAGATAAGAGAAAGATTATACGTAAAATCCATGATCTTTAATATTTTTAAATACCTTTTAATTTGCTATATTTAAAATTACACCTTTGTATAGTTTCTAATTAGTTCATAGTGCATAATTAACAGTTGTTTTTTCAAAAATTTGGTTTAAATTATTAGTCGTTATGTCCTGATTTTCAATTTTAGAAGGAAGCTCAACATCTGAGAAAAGCGATCTAGTTTCAGAACTGAATCTGTTGAAGGAAATTTCTCATCCAAATGTAGTACGACTCCTAGGAGCTTGTACTGATGAAGGTAAGTTTTACTATTAAACACAGTGTTACTTCAAATTGAATAACACCTGTATTTATTTTCAATGGAGATCGAGACACAAAATTCTCCTAAAAGCAAATTTTCATTTCCTTAGCTTAAAACCCTCTATAGAGTTTTTAGAATTCCACACAAACCTCATGTTTGTAAGATTATTTCGTAGACATGTGTAACATTTTTGTGCTTCACTGTCCGTGCATTTCTTGCTATTCATATGTACTCTTAGACTGTCTAAGAATGGAATTTTTCATGCTTTGCCATCTTTAAAAAGAATAAGCCTAAATTTCGTTGAAAGATATATAGGGTTCCCACCTCTATCCGTTACACCCCGATTAACTTCTAAACAGTGACAGCTTAGGCCATAAAGTTGGTATCTAGGTATAAAAAGGCTATGCGCTACTCGATGACACAACTTGCAACGCCATCTATCGGCAAATTTTGGAATTAGCTTTTTTATCTCAAACACGGTACGAGATACGGGAAAAAAAGTCAATTTAAAAGTTGTTCAGCATCATCAATTTATACACTTTGCGCCTATCAATATTTAAAACAGAATGTAGAAAATGAACATTTGTTTGGTCACTTTTTCTAAAATTGTAATGTCATAAAGAGTTGAAGAAAGAAACCGAGACTCTTCCCTATCTTCAGGATCATTTATTTATGTTGCTGAAAATGCTATCCATTAGCCACTATACACATTTGCACTCTAGACTAGATTTCTCGCTGAACATTGTGCAACATGGAAGGTGTTACGGAGGCACAAGCATCAGTAATGTTCAACAAGCATCAAACAAATGTTCATTTTTTACATTCTGTTTTGAGTATTAATGTACGCAACGTGTCTTTTCTTACTAAATCGATGATATTGAACAACTTTGTAATTAACTTTTCTCCCGTATCTCGTACCGTTTTTGAGATAAAAACGCTAATTTCAAAATTTGCCAATAGATGGCGTTGTAAGTTGTCTCATCGAGTAGCGCACAGCCTTTTTTCCGTACCTAGATGCCAACTTTATGGCCTAAGCTGTCACCGTTTAGAAGTTAAAGGGGAGGTAATGGATATAGGTGGGAACCCTGTATTTATCGAATTTTGTACAACCCACCTTTGTTCTATTTTCATCAAACTATCATCGTAATTTTTGATTTGCAGTAAAAATTCCGAAAATGTTTTCTCCATAAAACAAGAAATCAGGAGACTCAAATCTAAAATATTAAAAAACCTTATTAAAATCATTATTAATATTATCATAATTAGTATTACTATTATTTATTCTTATTACTATTACTAACGCAGTGCACTTTTATTTTTAACATTCGGCCAATACATACCGCGAATTTGTTGTAAAGTTCATGAGTTTAAAGGTTAACCCTTTAAACCTAAAGGGTTAACCTTTAAACTCATGAAAGGTTTAAAGGTTGCCTCACAGAGCACGTAACATTTTTTTGTAATAGTTTTTGCTTGAAAGCGTTCGTGACCTCAAATGATAAAACAAACAAAGAAACACATTTTACCAAGATCTAAGAGGTATCTAAACGTATATAAGGATATATAATACGCAATCACATTTTAGTTAAGTTTAGTTCTGCAAAGCGTAAAAGTATAAAATAATTTCGATCACTTAAAATTTTCTATTATTCAGCATTAAAATGTTAAATCTGATAAATATTCTAAGAATAAATCGATTTAAAGGCGTGCTGAAAGACAAGCAAACCATAATACTTTAAAACTCCAAAATGTCTTTTATAAAAAGAAAACTCACCCTAATGTATGTATGTAAAAAACAATAAACAGAAAAAGAAAAATAATCAACTTTATTCTTTTTAAGTTTGTTATCCGGACACAAACAAATGATCTGTGAGCTACACATGCACACAATCAATCAATCAATTTTATTATATATATATATATATATATATATATATATATATATATATATATATATATATATATATATATATATATATATAAATAATGGGGGCAAAATCATTTTTTATAACTACTGTTTAATAATAGGTGCAATGTTCTTTGGTTTTAACTCCGTTTAAAGGCGACGCCAAATTCCTTTGCAGTCATCTGAGCCAAAAAGGTTTTCTTTGTTCTCATTAGTATACTTTTCCAAAAATCAATAGGATTATTTACTTACATTTTAGGAAAGAGCGAGCGCATCTTCCAGTTGTCTTCACTAATGTATGACTTTACTCTCGGTATTCTACCGGGATACTTAAAACCTTTTAAAATATGCAAACTCTATTTGCAACCACTGTATATATATATATATATATATATATATATATATATATATATATATATATATATATATATATATATATATATATATATATATAAGGGAAAGTATATAGATTTCTCACTCATTTTCCGACAATGCTTTCTATCAAAATTTATTTCTGAGCATCAGTAGGGCGAAGTTCTGTAGTTCCAGTTTTAATATTCACAATTTTTCGCCAAGCAGGCATTCGTTCAGGTCTTGGCTCAGACATATCTTTTCCTGGGTTGAGCCTATGCGGCGATACATTTCCATTCGCCTATTGAATTCACCCATAGTAAAAGGGCCAACAGGTTTCACTGTGAATATAAGTGAAAATTCTTTAGATAAACACTTGTCTCTTTCAAACAATCGTATGGTTCATGAGAAAGAAAACATTTGGTTTTCATTAGAATGCAATTCTCGTTCCCGGAATTAAATTCATTAGAACGAAACTTCTCGGTGCCAGTTTTAAGATTTCCTTGTACGAAACACTTTGGCTAAAGTTTTGAAATTAATTGTAACGGTGCGCTTAGGCTCCATTCTAAGATAATTCCATAAAAATCCATTCAGTTCTATTTCCAAGATTCCTTAGAACTTAATCTTTTCTTTTGGGTAAAATTTTGATAACGTTTTAGGAAAGCCTTGGAATTAAAATTTTTTGGATCAAATATGGCTACATGTCGAACACTTTTCAGCTGTTCTAGATTTCTCAGGTTATTTCTTGTAGCAGCAATCTTATAAATAAATTGTTTTGTTTTTGGAACGTGGGATAGCTTAAACCAATAACGTACTTTACACATAAAGTTCCTGATAATTCCTATTGCGTACTGATTTCGTTTGGTATGGAGCGCTACGGTCAATTTTTTGAGAGGGGCTAAACACGAGGGTTAATTAGACCAAGACCTACTGCTTAAAACTGATTCTGAACGGCTACTGACGTCCATGCCAGCGGTGGGAATCGAACCCAGAGACTCTAGTGCTGATTGCCAGAGCCCTAAACATTCGGCCATCGTCCGGGTATTACGTACGGAAGGAGTTATCAGTTTACTGTTGGGTAAAATTAAAAGAACGTTAAAATAAAATTTTATAACTATAATAACTTAAAGACTTATTTTTGAATATTACGGTGCAAGGATATTTTTTAATCATTTCAGCATTTTAATTGCTATCTTGCTTAGGAACTTTCTACAATCTTTGTAGAACATCCAATCAACAGCAAGAGCTTTAAAATAATATACCTTTATCGAACAAGGAGATGTGAAAGAATTACTCAAGCATAGGCTAATGTTATATTTAACTATACTGACTGTACTTAAATGCAACTCAAAGAGCAGGAGATCGGGTAATCATGACCATTTCTTACAGATGGTCCCCTCTACGTCATTATGGAGTTCGCTGAGCATGGTTCTCTCATAACTTTCTTGAGAAAGATGCGAGCTCGATATCCGCAAGTACAAGGAGAAATTCGGGAACTGATATCCTTCGCATGGCAAATAGCAAAGGGTATGGAATATCTGGCTGAAATGAAGGTAAGTCAGGATGCAAAACTTTTTGGGGCAGAGATTGGTTAAAAATACTGAGAATTCCAAAAAAATACAAAAATTAGAATATTTATCATAGAAAATTAGTTTTCCGGAGTAAAATTGTTAGAATTTGTATCAATTATTGACAACCAGATTTTTAAAGCTTACAAAACTATAAATTAAATCCATGTGATATTAGTTATTAAAAATAGCAATTTATAGCAATTTTTGAGTAATTGTTTAAAATTTTAAGAGCTCTGTAAAATTATTTTCCTTGATCTGAGTGAAGTTTTGAAAATTGGTAGTTATGTGTCGTTATGAAATCTAATTGTTTTGAATGGTATGAGTAAATCCAAATTCGATCTCCCATTACGTTCAAAAATATTAATAAACAATATTCTAGGAGTTATCATTTAACGTTGTACGTGTACAGAAATGGTTTTGCGTATGTTTCATTAATTTGTTTACTTGCAACATTTAATGATTAACATTTCTATACAGCTATGCCATCAAACAGTTTTGTGATGTACGAAATAAAATAACTCTTTACCCTGACTTTAGTTTCATAAATTATTACAGATGAGCTTTCATTAAAGCTATTATTAAAGTTTGAAGACCGTAATATCCCCACATTTCAGTAAAGCTTTAAGAATGAATGGTTTTATGGGATTGAGATGTTCAGATTAGCAAACAATGTAAATAAATGGCCGTCTATGAAAAGAAAAACATATACAAGCATTTTTATTGTAATTCAGTACACCGAAAAACATTTATATTTATCATTACAGTTATGATTAAATTTTTTTCCAGGTTGTTCATCGAGATCTGGCTGCAAGAAATGTGCTTGTTGCGACAGGCAAAGTCATGAAAATATCAGATTTCGGTCTAAGCAGAGACGTCTACGAAAAGGATGCTTACTTGAAAACTACTAAGGTAGAGGAATGTAGTAAGGTAGTGGTAGAAATCTAATTAAAATAGACCTTATAACATTAGTAAAAGGAAACGGCTGCAGACCGCTTAAGAAATGTCTATAATTAAAGCTTTTTTCTAATAGCATGAAGGTATAATGTTTTGAGGCATTGTTTTTACGTCGACTATAGTCAAACGGAATGTGACCCAAAATCCTGATACCATTGACTAAGTTGAACAAACGTTAGACATCTCATCAATATCGTCTAGCCAGAGGTTATCTAACTTAGTCCAATATCGTCTATCTTCCAATTAAGGCAGCTTCTTTTACCATTAAGGCTGCTATGTACTAACCCCATTGGATTCGCTCACCTCAATGTTAACCTATGAAGAAAATTTGTCCACGGATTGCCGACTTGGATTCAAAGATTTTTTTTAAAAAATTGTACTCTGTCATAGAGAAAGAAATTTTACGTTTGTGTATATTTTTCGTTTTAAAAAAATACAATTAATATTTTAAAATTTAAATTAATCGGGTAAAAATCTGGTATAGCGAATTTTAAACGCTCATAAATTCCTTCGGTGGACGAAATTTATAAAATGAATCCTGCAGTGCTTTGCAGAAAAGTTCAGGCTATCTGACAATACCAATTTTATTTGATTATCAGCATTTATTTACCTGCAAATAGTTGACAAAAATATATTTTAAATAAAACATTTGGGGGCAGCGCTTAACCCCCCTATAGAGAGAGAGCCATTACAATCCCTCAAAATGTCAATCCTAAGGGGGGTGAAATTCTCGAACTGTCAACTGGACTCCTCCCACCACAAGAGTCTGCAAGAAGAGGAAAAGGGAAATACGATTTTTATCTTAGTACATAGCAGCCTTAACCACCAACTACAAGCCAAGGACTTGTATGTTTTATCAACGGTTCAAAACACAACTTTGATAGCCTATTAAAAAAGAAATGAATTACAACGTTATAGTAATTCGATCCTTATTTACTTCAAATGTTATTTACATTGCGAATACTTCAACTATAAAGCAGAAATCAAACAAACATTGAAAAATGCGAAGTATCAATTTTGCATCATACTCAAACAGACACAGGATAATACTCTAAAACTTCTAAAATCCGAAAACCTCGAATATTCAATCGTTAAAACCACAAAGAAATACGCAGTTTACAAAATAAATTGCACAAAGTAAATTAATTATATGAAATATATAAACTATCAATCCAATATACTAAGGGAAGTAAATACCAAATATCACGCAATAAACATAAATGCAACTTAAACTATAGTCTGGTCAAAAAATAATCATATAGGGTATAAATGATAAAACTGAACATACAATGTCCATCAGTAAAAATTATAATTCCAAATATATCGTCTGTGTTCTGTAAAAAGGTCGAATGCCCATAGAGATTAACATACATATTCGCCCTTTTTATAGAACACCGAGGATATAACGACTTTTTACTCCGAAAACTTGTGTCAAAGCATATTTCAAACCTAGTAAATAATGGCAACGTCGATCCCCATCGATAGATACACCAACCTTCAGCGTATTTTAGAAAAGGCAAGAAACTAATCACTTGGAAAACAATCTCAGGTATACACACACAAAAGAAAAAGGGAAAAAAAAATATATATATATATATTTATTTATTTATTTATTTATAACAAACGGTTAACATTAGAGGCATGAGAAAAACACAAGACACACTGAGATTTCAAAGCTCATAATGTAGAAAGTATCGACTAACTTTTGCAACTAAACTTATGGCAACTCGTGTTCCTTACCAAGTACATTCTTGATTGTCTATTAGATGTAAAGCCATGAGAAATTAGTTTTGAACTTTCCCTCTATACACTTAACGCCTCGCTCCTTTAATTCTCTGTTAAATGGTTCTTTTTGCCCCGGAGAAAATTAGCTCTAACAGACAAGAGCTATTGATGGCTTATTTGTGGATTCGGCATAAAGTTCTGCCCATCTCTCAATCAGAATAAAGAAAGGTGGAAAAGACATGTTGAATAACAATCAACTTCGCTCAACCCAAAAAGTTATCAATGAAAATTTTTAATGATGGCAATTAAATCTCATTATTACTTTTTGAAAGTGTATATATACAATATTACATTAAAATTTCTTGCAGACACTGATTATGAATCCCGAAAAAATATGCAAATTCGTGAAACTATTTTTCAAGCTATTACGATAAATTTATTACATAAAAATACCGGGGTCCCAAAAATGACCGACGATTTGAAAAATCAATTAAAGAAAAATGGATGGTGATAGAAATGCACGGTTTGTTGCATTCTGCTTAGGTAACTAGGGAATTTATTCTCACCAATTTTCAAAATTAGTTACAAAGTTTGTCAACAGATGGCGCTGCTGACTGGGAAAACAATAAAACAATGTTTTCAAAGCAAGAAGCATACGTAAAGTAGCATGGATTGGCCTCCCTATTCGCCAGATTTAACGCCATGCGATTTTTTTTCTTTGGGGGTACTTGAAAGACCAGGTGTATCGTCACAATCCACAAACTGTAGATGAACTGGAACAGTACATCTCTGCTGCTTGTCAGAACATTCAAACTGAAATGTTTGCACGGGCGTCTGCGAATTTGGACCTCAGACTGCAGCCCGTTGTTGCTGCAAACGGTAATTATTTTGAAAACATTGTTTTATAGTTTTCCCAGTCAGCAGCGCCATCTGTTGACGAACTTTGAAACTAATTTTGAAAATTGGTGAGAATAAATTCCCTGGTTACCTAAGCAGAATGCAGCAAACCGTGCATTTCTATCGCCTTTAGTTTTTCTTTAATTGATTTTGCAAATCGTCGGTCATTTTGGGGACACCCGGTAAGTTTAATGTGTTATTGATCTCTGTTATATAAATTAGACAAAATTTGAAGAGGCTAGAATATAATTTTTTTTGAAAGCCTGTAGACAGATCTTGTGAAAGTTTTTCATGAGATCTTCTTCCCAGATCTTATGAAAGAAGTACTTTATTTTATGATTAAATACTATGAGAATATTAGAAATAATACAATATATAAGTGTCAGTGCCAAGCTTTCAAGGCCTCGTGTCAAGCCTCGATTCAAAAAATCAATCATGAGGCACTGGAAAAAATGGCGATTTTCATAGATGTAATTTTCAAATATAATCATGTTTAGCATTAATAATCATAGAATAATTCATGACAAAATATATTTTTCAGTTTGTTATGGTAAATAAAACATAAGATATCGATAGATAAAAAGTGTAACATATGATGGATTAAATGCATCAAGTATGTGCATTCAAATATTTGACAATACCTCTAGAAGAGAAAATCCATGTTTGCACCATAATCTCGGATAAAAAAAGGTCTTATATTTTGGTCTGTTAAAATAGAAAATAACTCAAATTTCTCAAGATTTAATTCTCTAAGTTTTTTTTATTCTTCAAGAGTAACTATAAATTTTCTGGAAAACGATAACTTTCCTGAACTTCTAATATTGATAAAATCCATCTTTACACCATAATCTCGCATAATAAAAGTTCATATTTTGGTTTGTTAAAATAGAAAATAACTTAAATTGATCAGGATTTAATTCACTAGTTTTTTTCCTATTCTTCAACTGTATCTATAAATTTTCTAGAAAAAGAGGGATTTAGTGAAATTTGTAATATTCAACATATTTAATGTTAACAAATATAATTCATAGCACAAAACAATCTAAATACTAGATAATTATTTTGTTGTCATGTCTTTTCAACTTGAAACTAAATTGTCAACTTAAAAAATTCCTTGCATATACGTAGAAAAATCCTCACATTTTCTTAACTTTGCGGTTTAGAATCTATGATCTACTGATTTAATTGTATATAATTTAGACCGCATATTTCAGGAAATGGTTCATTTGAGTTTTAAGATATTTTAGCTTGAAGTGCTTGTTTCGATTTGACTGAGTTTTCAAGACTTCAGAAATACTAATTATTCTTTTAAAAATTTTCAGGGCCGCGTTCCAGTGAAATGGATGGCTATTGAATCTCTTCAAAATCATCTGTACACTACTAAAAGTGATGTGTAAGTAATTATAATCAACCTAAAAAAAAAGAGAGTTTTTTATTTCTTCATGTTCATCGAGCAAAGTGCACGTAGTTTGAATACCTCAGCTTAGCAATGATCTGTTATTTAATCACTACCAACAAATAATTACCAATGTAAAATTGTGCCCTAAACGTGTTCAAACTTGCCAAGATACATGAGCTTTTATTTACATGTGATACAAGAATAAATGGCCCAGAGGTAGCCTAGCGGTAGCGCGTTGGTTTTCGGTACTGAGGAAGCTCGGATCAAATCCCGACAAGCGCAGTAAAATACCATCGTGTCTAGGCTGGATATAGGCGCGTTAAATCCATAGACCAAAAAGTCCTTCTTTGAGGTCAGTGGGTAGGAGAAAGTACGATCAAAGCATGTCCCAGATGTCACCCCTGGTGTTGCTTGGTCAAAGTTGAGGTGGCACCTGATAAAGACTCCGACCCCTGTGGTGCCATTATAAATCGGAACCGTACCCCACTGCCCGCAAATCGATGGGAACCTGGTTTGGAAGGCATTCTGACCAGGGGTCATAAGCAACAGCAACGACAACAACAATAAATAAAACAACTAGACAATTCATGAACATTACTGCGTATAAGATAATCAAAACGTAACAAGAGGAACTAGTTTATTCTGAAATTAAATATTCTTGGCTCCGAAAACTTTGTCAAAACTGTCCTAATCTTGCGTTGTATCTACTAAATCTAATCTTCAACGAAAACACTCTACTTATATTAATGAAAATCTCATTATCTAAATATTCATTCTCACCGTGCAATACGCTAAGAACAATTTAGAGGTAAATTGTACCCTCGGCAATCGTACTGCTTTCCAGTTTATGAAGAGAAAGTCAAGATGAAGAATCAAGATTTTCTTAAAGATTACTAAGCGCTGCAAAACAGATTGCAAACATGATGCGAGATTTAATTTCCTTAAGTATGGAAGAATTAACATGGTATATACCGGTATTTAATTTCAGAAAGATAAACCAGATACAAGATAATTTCGTGAATATTAGATATTTAAAACAACTTAGAATTAGCTTCAAACATTCTTCAACAAATTATGTAAACAACTGAATTCTACATGAACAAACACGTATTCGTTGTTGACATCATTATTATATATACCCTCCTTTAAATATGAAACATGCAGACTTAGCCCTCTTTTCTATAGAGTTACTTTTCCTCTGAATATTCAATGCTAGATACCACAGAAATATTAAACACACTGTGAAAGATATTACATTCATGGCACTTTGATTCGAATGGTAAAATTTCTTCCTTTTGATTGCTATCTGTTAAGTTTTACACTTTATAATTTCGTTAGTGTTCTTATATTTTGTAAAAAAAGGCGAAATTTATCCAATAGAATTTTATATAAATCATTCTTTACAAGAGGAAAACGAGTCTGCAAATATATCGCTTGCACACCACTAGCAACTGTAAATTGGCACGTACACCAAAATTTTAGTCGAGATGGTGTAATACATTTCACCTATCAGAAGGGCCACCCAGAGCCTTTACGGGACCTGGGGCAAACTTCTGTTGGGGGCCTCAAGAAATATGATTAATCGAATAATTTTTTTTTTTTTTTTGAGGGGGGGGGGGGGCTTTTTTCGGGAGATTATTTTGAATTCTGAAGTACGGTACAAATTTCAGAATTTTCTTTCGGAGGAAATGGAATAAATAAATTTTTTAAAAAATTTTTGGGGCCCCTCCGGCAGTTGGTGGCCTGGGGCAAAGTGCCCCAGTTGCCCCCCTCCCCCTTGTGGGCGGCCCTGCCTATCAGTGCTTAGTTCTTATACACTATCTGGCCAAAAGTATCCGGACGCCCAGTGGTACGATCTCGGAGAGTCCTGAGGCATATATTAATATGATGTTGAACCTCCTTTTGCATCGATGACAGCCTGCACACGTCAGGGGAGACTTTCCACCAGTTTTTGATAGGTGTCCATAAGAATTGACATCTAGGCGTTCATCACAGCTGAAGTGAGTGCTGGCAGTGAGGATGGTCGATTTGGCTGGCTACGTAATCTGCGTTCTAATTCGTCCCAAAGGTGTTCAATGGGATTTTGATCGGGGCTCTGAGAAGGCCAGACAAGTTTTTGAACACCCATGTCTTCAAACCATGCCTGCGCAAGTCTCGATGTGAGAATGAAGCAGTTATGCTGCTGGAAGAGAAATGGGCCTTTCCCGAAATATTACCATAGAGTTGGGAGAGCAGCATTGTCCAGAATGTCCACATACATCTCAGAGTTCATGTTTCCAACCACAGGAACTAAGGAACCCAGGCCAAACCACGAGAAACACCCCCACACCATGATGTTGCCACCACCAAACTTAACAGTCGGCACAATGTAGTCAAGTAAGAAACGCTCGCCAGGCATCCGCCAAACTTTAGGAGCCTTTGGTCCTGTTCACATAGGAGTTCGTTGCGTTGCGTTAAGGAAAAGATGACGTTGAGACGAAAATAAACCAATCATAGGCATCCAAACGATTAGCAATGAAATTTTTAACACCTATGATTGGTTTATTTTCGTCTCAACGTCATCTTTTCCGTAACGCAACGCAACGGACTCCTATGTGAACAGGCCCTTACTTTCCGGGGGTATCCGGGTACTTTTGGCCAGATAGTGTATCAAGCATCTATTTTTTAACATACTTAAAAGTATACCTTAAAGATGAAATTTACTATTGATGCAGAAAATTTCAGTCTATAAATATATTTTTCTCCGAGGTTATGTCTTGGGTGGAATTTTGAGTAAAATTACTATTTTTGTTACTGCGTGATTGGACCCAAATCAATTCTGATTGGCCAATGTATAATGCCATTTAAGGTCATAAGAGATTTTTTATATTCCACTGTCTCTTTCTGGATTTTTATAGCACGTAAAGTGTTAAATATGTAACTGAATGCTTGGTGGTAAAAGAAAATTAGAGTAAGAGCCTGTACACATAGGAGTCCGTTGCGTTGCGTTAAGGAAAAGATGACGTTAAGACGAAAATAAACCAATCATAGGCGTTAAAAATTTCATTGCTAATCGTTTGGAAGCCTAGGATTGGTTTATATTCGTCTCAACGTCATCTTTTCCTTAACGCAACGCAACGGACTCCTATGTGAACAGGCCCAATTTCTCGGAACTACAAAACTGAAGGAAAAAGTAGCTTTTCTCGTCTTTTAACATGCTTTGATCAATTGCTTTCATTTTTTACAGCAATTCCGTATATTTTTTGCAAAAGTAATATAAATTATCCTTTGAGAATTTAGACGATGACAATTCCATGATGCCCGGTATAAAGGGCTTAATTAAAAAAAAGGTGATTTTAAGATATTTGATAGTATTGAAAAATAAAAAATCTTTTAACTTGTATAAAAGGCTTAAGTCTATTAATTTTGTATACGAAAGTACATTTCTTTGTACAAAGACTAAAGTCGAAATTATTGTTCAGCGTTTGGTATAAAAGCCAATAAATTTGTGTATTAAATCAATGTTTTTTCACTTAAGCCCTTTATACCGGGCACCGTAGAATTTTAACACTAAATATCTGCAAAGGAAGAATTTCATCTTCATTTCTTTACGGCTTCGTTTTCTTATATAATGTAAAAAAGCTTATTGCACGTATGTATTCAAAGAATGTTAGGGATTTGTAAGCTACAGAACTTCCCTGCAAAATATTACCAAATCAAATTTTGGTTCACTTAATAATGAAAGCATATGTATTTGAAAAAATAGCCGATTATGTACTAAGATTTTAAAATCAAATTTAGCAGCTGTAGAATTGCAATTTCAGTTTAAAAGAAGAAATCAGGAATGTTATTTTTTTATTTTTTATTTTTATTATTTTTATTTTTATTTTATTTTTTAGTAAATATTTCGATTTGGTAATGTTTCTAAAGTCTTCAAACCTGAAAAAGATAAAAGAAAATAAAGAAAACAACATTTTTTACCAATATCTTCCAAAGAAATTCGCTACTAGACGGTACCTTTTATAATGACGTACTAAATACTATTCAGTTAATATTATTTGTGTATGCTTTTAAAATTTAGAAACAAGATGAAAAGCACAACTCACTTAATTTGTTAAAACACTCTAGTCATTCACCAATGGAACTAAAAATAAAACAAAACAAAAAAAAACTGGAATGAAAATTTAAGTTTACACATCTGAGATAGATCATTACACTGAAATCCAACCCTATAGTTGATCAGTAAAATAAATTTCATTGTAAACACTACTGATAATGATCGAATGACTTTACACGGTTTTATTATCTTGCTAGTCTTTCCTTCATTTTTGCATCAATATTTTTAATACATACACATATGAACAATTTACTCCTTCTTTACTTACCTTTTACATACTTAACTCCGATTACGTATCTTAAAAAGTAAAGGAATAATTAAAGTATTGACTCCTGGTAATCGTGAAGAATGCTACACGTGGTGCGGTTGTACGAAAGTACGAAAATTTTCCAAGAAGGGGAAATAGAAACGAGACAGCACGATGCGAGCAGTATTATAGACTGGACGGTGATGATGTATTGACGTACTGAGAGAGCGCGGAGATTTCAATTGAACTGTGATGAGCCCGCTTCTTCTACTTTATGTATGATGTTCTACGGAAGGAAACGACTGTATATACTGTCCGACCACAGTACGAAGAACCACGGTTGGCATAGTGCCAAGACGATTCTATTCACGCTGTAGGTAAGGCTGCTGAGCAAGGAGGGGGAAAAGTCTCGTAGTCTCTCGACATTCTTTAGAATCGGTTACTAACTGCGTTTGCTTGCTTTTTCCTCGTCTGTTATTTTGATTATTATATTAAAATTACTGGATCCTTTACCCAACACAACTGCTCGGAATAAGCCGTTCCGTAGTGATTGTAAATGTATAATACACAATGTAATTAAATTGTGTGATAAAGAAGCACTAGAAGGAAATGTTATTGTTCCAGTTTCGCAATCCCTAAAGAGAGCTAGAGAAATGACCGGGATATCAATGTCCAGTGTAAAAAGAATACGCAGAGAAGCAAAGGGTGAAGAAACTCCAAAATTTGAATTTCCGAGGAAACGTCAGAAAAAAAGAACCACCGAAAACGTAGCTTTAGATAATTTTGATTGTGATGTAATCCGAAAATATCCACTCCTATAAAACTCCTATTTTTTAAATAGATTTGCTTCTATCTTTTTATTATTTTGAAATTATTATTCACATATTCGATCAAAAATAAAGTTTTAAAAAATAACTTTAAAATTGCGGACGAAAAGCAGTCTGAAATACATTCCGTATTTCATAAACAAACACATCCGAAAATATGACGTATTCCCCTATTTTCTAAGTAGACTAGCTTTTATCGCGCATGGGTAACAGCTTCCAGGGACCTTGCTTCCGTGGTCGGACAGTAGTGATCAATGCAAATATTTCATATTAAACTAGACGTAAATATAAGCCACTTCTCCATTCATGATTAACTTTACGAGACACTTATACATCGGGTCACAACGATCCGGTTTAGAGTAACTATTTTGAATTATACTTAATAACTTTATGATGTATTTTTGTATGATTTTTTACCAGTATCTGATGTTACCTTTTTTAACGCAGGTGGTCTTTCGGAATTCTGCTGTGGGAAATTATGACTCTCGGTAAGTTGTTACTCGTCTGATTAATTCACGATTACAGAAATTTCGAAAACTTTTGTTATAGTTTTCGCAAGACGGTTATAAACAAGTCGTCTTAATTTATTTCAGGCGGCAATCCTTACCCAGGAGTACCAGCCGAACAACTTTATCGTTTGTTAAAAGAGGGATATAGAATGCCAAGACCAGACGACTGTCCTATTCAAATGTAAGTAACCCTTACTAATCAATACCTGTACTCGAAACGCATTTTCTGCCTATAGCTACGACATTTTTATGGACCCCATGAGTCGGGAGGAGAGGGAAGACATTCCTCGCTCTTGTGAGCATCAAGAGTCCGTCGTCATCCCGGAATGAGTTTTCCCTCCTGGCATGGCGTAATATCTTGGGGCACCCTGCATTCTTACTTAAATAGTTGTTTCTTAACTTCGGTGCAACAAGCACTTACTCCCTTTGCTGTTTTCACTGAAACATCTAAATTCAATGTGAAATGTAAAATTCTGTTTTAATTAAGCGTAATTAGGTATCTGCTCAGTATCATCTACAATTTAGGCCCTTAAGTTACGCTAATTAATCTCGATAAATCTGTAATGAAACTACCTCCTACTTGATGATTCTTACTCATTTTAATTTTAAGCACTCCTTCAAAAGCATAAAAAAAGTTTTTAATGAGACTGAAGCGTACTTCGTGCAAACAAATTTTGTAATCGGTATCAATACAAATGCAGTCCACATATTTCGCTTTGCATTGTTTAATATCATGCTCAAATGAAGAGAGATATGATGAGGAATCACTATCTTTTGTTTTTTACTTAAGTTTACTTCCACATCGTCGTTCTTCGGCAAACTTATTAAAGGAGTTTCGCACCGAGAATGCTTGAGAAGACGTCTTGAGAAGAAAATTAATATATGCAAATATCGGGCGTTTTACAATCAAGTCATTAGACTTCTACCTTTCCAGTATTTCTGAACAATAAAATCAAAACCATTAAGTGCAGTTCACGTGTCTAAATGTTCGCCATTCATTTGTGGTTCGTAGTTACATAACGTACAATTTGTTGATTTGTTTGTCCCTAAGTCCTGTTCTAAAAAGGCGAGCATTGAGGCAATCGTGTCCAGTAATTAGACGAAACAGGGCAACAGCAGAACCACGAGGAAAACCCGGAATTGGAGATTTTGGAACAGCAACTTTCTCCCAAGCCTTTCCCCTAGCTTTATTAGTCATTTCAAGTTTATATGTTTTTCCAAGTTCCAGTTTAATTAGAAGTTTGGCAGAATGGAAATTCATAAATAAATTTGGTTTTTGTAGAATCAGGGTACCTTTCTTCACCAAGAGGTTCACATTTTCATTCCCTTCCACACCACAGTGCACAGGGATTCTTGAAAAGAAAATAATAGTAAGGCAATGAGGGAAGGAGATAAATGAAACTTAAGATAAAACCAAAAAAGGAGACTGTCTTAGCTGAAGCCATGTAAACGTTCAAAGAAGTTTGCCGAAATTCAAAAAACAGTAGAGTCCTCAGGACGGAGAAGGGGGGTGCAATTAAATCGAGTAAGTACCATTATTCGATAAAAAGTTTGTTTTGTTGACCCTCTTGAAATTAGAGTTCATGCAGTGGTGTTTTCTTTAGTTAGTTACTCACGGCAGCTGCTATTGATGAAATTTTAAGTGGTCATTTGTTTTGTTTGAAATGTCTTTGTTGGTTGTACTGTTTAGAATAATAAATAAAACTTCTGTTTGTTCCCGTGAATTTCTGTTTTCAATCCCACCACGTAAGCCATGGAAGAAACAAAAGGAAATATAAAGGAACTATATAGACTGTGAAAGAACTTTTTTTACCTTGGAAATAAATCCAAGATTGTACATAACACAATATCTGATTACACTTAGTGTTAATATCGTTCTCATTAAAAAAATGTATCTATATTATAAATTATCTTTTGCTTCTGCTTCAGTTACCAACTCATGACGATTTGCTGGAGAGAGAAGCCACATGAAAGGCCGCATTTCAAGGACTTGGTCCGCAAACTTGAGTTCTTGCTCAATGATTCCATGGTGAGTATCATAAGCGATCAGATTACATCTGGCCGTAGTGATCATAAATATGATAATTTTTCTTTTCATGGTTTTAGCAATACCACCGTTAAGTAATTATTAGATATGGTAATTAATCACTGCATTAATAGTTTTTTTTTGGTATGGTAGTTATTCATAGGTGCATAAATAATTCCAATACCCATATTCAAAGTTCTCGACGTCAAGAAGTTAAGTAGTTTTCTTTCTTTACGTCGTATATTTCATATTTACTTAAAGGTGTCAGGTATATAGAAAATATTTTTTAATTTACTCAATATACTTGACACCGTTAAGTAATTAAAAGTGTCAGGTAACCTTTAATTACTTAAAGGTATACCTCAGTAAGACACCTTTTTAATTAAATATTTTTTAACTTACGTGTGGGGATATGTTTGGAGTGATCTTTTTTCTATCAAATATGTCTTTGTATAAATATAAATATGCATATAAAAAGTACTTGAAAAATTTGAAACTTTCATTTTTTAAAAGTTTGATAGTTAAAACATGTTTTTTTATTTTATATTTATAATTAATCGGTAACTTTATTTGCATGTTATTTCCCTTATATGCATAGCAATTATTCCAAAGTAATTGTCATCGAGATTTTTAGAAATTTCATTCATAAAAGCTTTAATCCCTTAAAAAAATTTGATTACGTACAATAAATCATAAAATGTGGAATTAATAAAATGAAAACAGAGGAACGTTTTACAAAACATCATAGAGATACCTCGTGAGGATATATATATATATATATATATATATATATATATATATACCGGATGGTCATAAAGAAACTTTGCCGATATATGGACCTCTAGCGGCTGTTACGTTCAACCGATCGAGATGAGATTTCAGATATAGTTATTCAGAGGTATGAGCTCGGAATTCTGTGAATGGCAACCAAGTGGCGCTCACGATTACGGTTATAGGTACAGAAACTCGACATTTTCAACTAGAAACACCCCTTTTTATCCCATTGCAAAATGCTCAGCGCATGCGAAAACCCTAAAGAGCGTTGGAACGGTACGTGTATCACAAAAAACGGACGCGTTATGCACGCACAAAAAACCAGCTCTGCGAACGGCCTACAAAAACGATATATGGACCTCTAGCGCCGTTCCGTTCAACCTATCGAGATGATATTTCAGATATATGAGTTATTCAAATCTATGATCTCGGGATTCTGAGAACAGCAACACAGTGGCACTCGCGTTTACGGTTATAGATATAGAAACTCGAAATTTTCAAATAGCAGCGCCCACTTTTTCCCGTCGCAAAATGCTCAGAGCACGCGAAAACCCTAAAAAGTGTTGGAACGGTACGTGTATCACAAAAAATGGACCCGTTATGCACGCACAAAAAAACAGCTCTGCGAAAGGCTAACAAAAACACGATCAGAGAGCTTTTTATTGGTTTTCTACGCTGAATATCTGGCTAACGGCGTTCTGTGATTGGTTTCTAGCCTTTGTCATATTCAAATTTCCTCTGTCAAATTTCCTCTGTGATCGTGTCTTTGTTGGCTGTTCGCAGAGCTAATTTTTGTGCGTGCATAACGTGTCGGTTTTATGTGATACACGTACCGTTCCAACGCTTTTTAGGGTTTTCGCATGCGCTGAGCAATTTGCGACGGGAAAAGTGGGCGTTGTCATTTGAAAATTTCGAGTTTCTATACCTATAACAGTAACCGTTAGCTTCACTGTGTTGCCTTTCTCAGAATCCCGAGCTCATACCTCTGAATAACTATATCTGAAATCTCATCTCGATAGGTTGAACGGAACGGCCGCTAGAGGTCCATATATCGGCAAAGTTTCTTTATGACCACCTGGTATATATATATACGTATAATGATATCGGACTTTCACGCACGATAACCTTTAACGTTAACTTTTAACTATGTAGAAGAAATGAAACACGACAGTGTAGACCTAGCCAGAGTGATGAGAAGAATACTATTCCAGGAGAGTCGTTGACACATCGGGGAGGTAAAACCACAGGGAGGAGAGGCATTGAAGGGACGCGCAGAACAGAGATGCAAAGCATATTATTTTATTCCGAATTATTCTGCAGTCAAATATTATTCAGCGAAGCACAGGTATCTTTACAACTGGACAAACACACACACAATAGTAACGCCACGGTCACTGTCGGGGTGCATTCAGAAGGCAGACTTTACATCGTAATATTGGACAGCAGCGAATCAGTGTGAAGACAGGATAAGGTTAATAAGAGAAGCGAGGAAGCAGAGAGCACAGAGGACAAAAATCCTCTGTCCTATCTTTTAACCATGGGGGCGCTAATGTGACGCTAGGTACCGGGTGTTTCAAAACTCGCCCCCATCAACCTTTGTGGTTGAGTTTTAAAGACAGATGAATTATGTTAACAAACAGAATAAAGGACAAACAAAGCTTGAACGATGAATTTTATTGTCAGACATGGTCAAACATGGACTTAGGTGTCAGACATGGTCAAATCACAGTAAATGTTCAAAATGATGTCCGTTTTCCTGGACACACAATCGAACTCTTTTTACCAGATTAGTCGACACTTTACGAAGTGTGTGAGAAGTAATGTCCGATATTGCATGAAGAATGTTACTCTTAAGTTGATCAAGTGTATGGGGATTATTGCTGTAGGTGACTTTTTTCAGATATCCCCAAAGGAAAAAATTCGGAATTTACAAGTCCGGTGAACGTGGTGGCCAAAGTCCTTTGGAAATGACACTATCATCGAAAAATTCAGTTAAAATTTCCATACTCTCCCGTGATGTGTGACACGTTGCACCCCTTTTGGTTTTTAAGCAACAAGGATTACCATGTGGATGTGCGCGAGTTTTGAAACACCCGGTAATTCAAGATTCGAAACATGCTTTGCAAATCGCGTGGTTTCTGAATCATTCTGAATCGCAGGCATCTGACTTTCAGCGCGTGCCTTAAGGAACAAACTAATTAATTAATTCGTTTATTTCTATATTAATTTTGAAAGAAACACTGTACTTTAGTGAAAGTAGAATAATTTAGAATACGCGTTAAGTAAAAAAGTTGGGGCGAAACAGTTAATAATGGTGAGGCGTTATTATTACTTATACATATATATATATATATATATATATATATATATATATATATATATATATATATATATATATACAGTGGAATCTCGATCTATCGTTTTACAAGGGACCGATTGAAATGAACGATAAATGCGGGAAAACGATAGATGCGGAAACATAACAAATCAATATGATCGTTGGGACTGGATAAAATGAACGACACATACTGAAAAAAGGATGGATCCGAAAACGATCGATCGAGATTCCACTGTATATCCTTTTAATCAAGATGAATAGGAAAAAATTGCATTCCTAAGTAATAAAACTTAGACGCACAGTCTTGAAAGAAAAACATAATAATTTTATAATTGGCAATGTATTTATCGTTATAATGTCAATGTATTTATCGTTATAATGTCAATGTAAAAATACTACCTGTGTTATTTGATTTGTATTAAAACAATTTTTTAAATCAAGGAAATTAAAATGCACTTCTTTTCAGAATTTCGTGTCTCAGACCTCCCATAAACACAATTTATTCGACACTGTATGAGACTAAGGGTTCTGTATTACGAGTCTACTTTGCTTTACTTTTCGCATTTCAATATTATTTATCATGTATATTTTTTCCTCAGCACTATCTACCCTTGAGAGAAGAGGAGCGCCCGATCAAAAGAATGAGACCGACAGGTAAATTATTGTTATAAGTATTTCCGAATTGAAAATATATAGTAAACTGTAGAAGTTCCCAATAGAAGATGCCAAGAGAATTTGAAATTAAACGGGGATGCAAACTTAGCGAGAAAAGAAATAAAGTACCAATTAGGTCAGTGAAAGTAAGAAACACTCTAAAAATGGAGGGTTCGTAATTTTAAAAATTAAAAAATGTGATTTTAGTATGATAAGATACCGCCTTTATTCAAAGATTTGATTTAAAATGGCTCATCATTTTCAATAAAAGGCTTTGCTTTCTTTTTAACTCACGGATACGAAGTCAATGGAGTGTCTTTTAATCTCTTAAAACCATCAATGGTCTTTTAAAAGGTTTACAAAGGCTTGTTCTCAATTCCGAAACTATTAGTGAAAGGATATCTCTAAAATTACAAATTCTGGTTCTGTGACTGAATCTGTTCGAGGTATAGATTTCGGATGTTTAGTGATATTTCAGA
The DNA here is from genome assembly GCA_907164885.2 of Dolomedes plantarius. NCBI lineage: Eukaryota > Metazoa > Arthropoda > Arachnida > Araneae > Dolomedidae > Dolomedes > Dolomedes plantarius. The sequence goes on along the minus strand of OU015496.1, from coordinate 170,151,473 downwards.
TTCTTCCGCAAGTAGAAAAAGACGACAATAAATTATTAACTTCGGAACATTGATAAAGTTTCAGAAATTTTATCAAGTAGTGCTAGTCTCTTTTAATAATTTGTGCAGTCTATAAATATTTTGCAATCTTATTATGAATATTTTAAGTAAGTATGTAAGTTCATTAATATCATAATTTGTTCCTTATTAAATTGTTACTATGTAGTTATTTACTTTTTAAAACTGATACTTTTTGGTAAAATACCCTCGTTGCTAATAATATCAATGATAACACACCCTTAGATGACTAAAATAAGCATATTTGTTTCTTGATGAGCGTCCACTATAATATGTCTATGATGCCTGGTATAAAGGGCTTAGGTCAAAAAAATGATTTTTAGATATTTGTTAGTATTGATGAAAAAAAATCTTTTGACTTGTTTAAAAGGCTTAAATCATCAATTTCGTATACAAAAGTACATTTCTTTGTACAAAAGACTCTTTCAAGAACAAGTCAAAATCCTTGTTCTGCAATTGGTATAAAAGCCAATAACTTGGTATATTTAAATCACCATTTTCGTCTTAAGCCCTGTATATCGGGCACCATAGATATACATTTATATTAAAATATTAATTAAAAAATTTATCCACAGTTATAATCTAAACATTATTGTATTTTCCCGAGACCATTGAAGAAAATTATTGTTGTCAAGTAAATGTTTATGACTCTAAAAGGGCAACCAGTCTGCGCCAAGAACTCATCCTTCGAAGGTAAAATGATGACAATAATGGGTCAGTCGGGGTTTAAGGAGCTCTAACCCAAGTTCTTAATAGGAATAGAAGTAATGAGTCAAAAAAGGTGTTCTCACCAGTAACTGGCCTTGGTCGGAAGGTATCAACTGTTGCCTAAACCCGTAGATTCAGTGAAGAAACACGATTCTATTTACAGGATTCAGTACCACTTGTAAAGAATCAGAACGGTAGCACATTAGGGAAGAGTATTTAGTACAAGTTAGGTTGCATTATTGGTGTAATCTTCGGTCAGGGGTGTTGCATAATTATGTAGTCAGTTGTAATTTTTGTCCATTTGACCATTTAGTTGTATATTCAGGTATTATAGAATAAGCCATCTATTTCTATAAGTTTAATTCCTCATCTTAGAAACCGAGATAGTTATCAAGTTACTTAGGTTCTAAACTTAGGTTTCTGTGCATGGTTTAAAATGGATTTGACATAAGCTCAGAAGGCTAACAATATTGTTCGTATATTCAGGTATTCATCTCACCATTTAGTTCTATGTTCAGGTATTACAGAAAAAGCCATCTATTTCTAGATGTTTAATTTCTCACCACGGAAACCGTGAAAACCTAAATTTCTAACCTAAGTTATCAAGTTACTTAGGTTAGAAATTTAGAAATGGATTTGGCATAAGTTCAGAAGGCTAACAATATTGTTTGTAATCTTTTAATAAATTGCTGAAGAATAAATTAAAAATTTTGCCAGTTATTGAACCCTCACCCAATTACCTCTCCAATTTCAGAGGAAACATCACTGATGACACAATTAACCTTTCCTAAGATGTCTACTGTTGCAATTGGTCCTTACGAAAATCGGCGGCTGTTGTCCCCAACAGAGTACAGCGTCTGAAGATGGATGTCTTATGTATTTATATTTAAATCTTCTATAACACACTCAGCTGTCCCGCTATGTTACAAGTATTTGTGTGCAGCTGAACTATTTCAAAACATGTTATCAATGTGAATCAAAAATGTCTAGAGACATTTAAAGTTAGCTACAAAGCAAAAGTGAGAAATATCTATACTGTGGGCCAAAAATTATTTTCAGCATTTGTGTGACTTGTTTGACATTAATTTCATGAAATTTAAGGAAGTGTGACAGATTTTTGTTCCTGATTTTAATTGTTAATAATTTTTCGTTTCTTAAAAGTTTTGCTACTACGCACGTTTAGCATTACATGTGCATTCTAGTCGAAATTAAATTTTTGCATAATTTTATATTTAATGCTGAACTCTTTCAAATACATCGTATCCAAATTAAGGTTGACCAAAGTTTATGATAAAATATATTGAAATAAAGCAAACCTATTTTCTGGTAAATAATGGACATTTAATAAATATTTTCTATCAAAAGGGAAAATGTTTCAAAGATGAAGGTAGTGGCTTTGTAAATATCGTTCTTGTTAAAAGTACGGTACTTCTAGTTCAAAGAGGTTTAAAATTTAAACAACTTTGCCAAACAATGACTTAATTTAACATACACACTATTGTCTCAAAACCTTGTTTACCTTAGCTTCTATTTAGATAACAGAAAACATCCATGTTTCTAGAAAAGATTATACGTATAAGATACGGCATAAATATTATATCTCTTCTTTATATAATACATAATACCAACATTTCAGTTTTTTAATTTCATAAATTACAATGTTTGTACATCAAGACAAGCACAAAGCCATTGCCTTTCATCAGAACATGTAGTACATTACCTTATTTCTTCTAACTTGATTAAAAATAAGACTTTTAGCAATATGATCTGTATATAACATGTAGCTTGTATGTATAATATTCAACGTGTTAACATTTATATACACAACTGTTTATCCAAAAGTACTGTGCAATTTTTATTCACCGTTTTGCTCTAGTATGCCATAGAATAGTGATCTCCATCATCTCGCGTTTTCACAAATTTACATATTGAAAGTAATGCTATACAAGGCAACACATTATATTCGAATAAATGAAATACTAAGTGGTCTAAAATGTAGTACATTTTTTATGTATTATTATAGAAACTTATTAGAAGTGACATTCTAACATTAACAGCATTAATAAGATGTTTAAAGTTAGAAATGTTGATTCGAGTTTTGAAACTTGCAGATATTCTCCTTATGACTAGTTTCGTTTCCCATGCACTTTCAGATATAATATGAATATTTCTCTTTCTTTAATGAAGTTGTTAAATATTTTGCAGCTCAGCAGAGGTACCAAAAACATTAAATAAAATTTGCTGAAACATACTTTACCTTAGAATTGATGCGTCATTTCTGTGTGAGTGTTCTGTATAGAGTCATCGTCTGTAATTAATAATGTCATTGCCTGTGATCAATAGAGTTAAATAACTGAATAAAAGACATGGATCTATTTTATATATTTTTATTTAACTCTATTGATAAATTCATTGTAACTCTATATAAGATTAAATAAGAATTTATCATTGTTACTAATTTTTAATGCTTTATTTGGAATCACTGAACTTAATCAATATTAATGTTCTTCAGTGCGAAAGGATTACAGAAGATTCAACCCTGGGGATAGGATTTTCGTACTATCTCTTTGCTTTTTATATATTCATTAATTATGGGTTTATAAAATATAGATGAAGTTCTCTTTTTGGATAATTTTTATGTTCCTTTAATTTCTCCTTCGTATATTTTGCCCTGCAAAAAATGTACAAAGTACACTAAATACCAAATATACTCAATGTAATATATACTTTGAAATATACTTCATGTATTACTTACAAGAAGTGTCAAAATTTCTTTATCGGTGAGTCAGAGTTAAAAAGAAGTCTACTAAGGCTCATTTTCAGAGGTTTTGAGTCTTTCTAAAAATATGACTTTCATTGTTTGCAAAAATTAAGTAAAATGTTCGCATAAAACATACAATTTCTGATAGCTGATCTTGACTTGAAAGGAAGGCTTCGCCTATATTAGTGAATCCTGTAGTGAAGAAATGAGTTTCAAGCATTAAAAATAATTTTTAATTTATTATTGGCAGTTAGAAGATTTAAATTTAGTTACCTAAATTTTGCTTCCCAAATCCTGGAAGGTGTTTGGTTCCTTACGTAGCGAGTTGGATTGACTTCAAAATTGTGAAGAAGAAAGAGACCAGGCGAGATTTTGGTGTTGTAATTTTCACTTCCTGCCAATGTGAGATTGATTTTTACTGGGTGACAAAAAAAGGACTTTGCTGGAGTTGCGAAGTTTGTCCATGATACTCCTTATATCGAAGAGGAGTATTAATACAATTTTGAATTCGGTTAGTCTTTCAGAGGCTAAAATTTTAACAAAATATAACTACGTAAGGAATTACTGGCTAAAAAATGCTTCCTATCGGTTTTCTGATATAGAAATGAATTGGGCTAATAAATTTGCTCGAATCTTCATCATTACGTTTGCGATGAGAAAGCCCATATTTATTGTAAACATCGAATATCAAAGCTATTATAAATGATAAAAAGTATCAAAGTTTTGTACATTTCATAGAGAAATCAGGGTTGCGTTTCAATATTATATACGAAACAGTTACTCTGCTTGTGTGAAATGCTTTATTACAAGGTTATTTTTATGCGCGATGCTAGAACTCACTTCAATATGCCAATGTTTGTTCACAAGAGCTCACATTCTGAAGATATCTCTGGTTTGAATGGGTGAAAGTTTGAAACAATGTGTTGAATATTTCAACATTTTAACTTCGTGTCTATAAATATATCACTGGAGAGATTTTTGAACAAGGCATGGAATTTATGTAGTTGAATGCTTTCCTTCGATAAGTAAGTGGTAACACGGATCATTCGTGTCGGCAGGTGGTGTGAAAAGAATAAAAAGTTGGTACAAATAGTTGAGTCTCGTAATCCGAATTCCAGTTAAACCAAAGTAAATCTTCGAATTTTACCACTGATTTTTTTTTCTTTTGTCTCGTAGCTTTTTTTTTCTAAAGATGTCTTTGGAGTAACATTATTAAAAAAGAATAGTTACTGGAATCCCATGAAGAAGATATATTTTGGGAACAAGAAAAAATATTATGAAGAAAGGAGCGTACGGTAGCGCTAGAGACTCCCTTTAAATATAGAGATAAGTTACCGGTATCATTGCCAGCATGTATTCTTTTTACAAGTGACTGGAAATATTTGTGCTTGAAAAAAAATTACGAAATAATAAAAGATATTTCATGATTTTTTTCGACGATGATTCATAAGTCTCTCATGTTTTGCATTTAATTCTTTCCTCTTTAAAAATCATTCCACGAGCTTTAGTTTTACATTTAAAGACGCTCGGGCAGCCTTCGTAGTCGTCTTTTGAAATTCCCCTCAATTTCAGTTTTCAGTAATCCACGATTATTCTAGCTTCGATAGTAAGAACTATGTTGATTTTTCGGAGGTTTCTGTTTTATATGTCATGAAAATTTTTAGTTATACTGTAAATATTCAACACTAGAACTGTCATACCTTGTTTACCTATGTTAAAACCAATCATGTTGACAAGCTTTTGTAGTTCTTGTCTTACATTGGGGTCTTTATTTTGGAACACGGTCTTGAACCACAATGTACAATATACGACTATATAATACTGCAACCTGAAAGATCTTTAAATATTTCCTTCATATGTGCTTGTGTTATATTTCTTTCATTTGTTATACACTCTTCAATTATAGTAAGTAGTTTCTACATTATAATAACACGTTGGAAAGAGGTAGTGCAAAAGTAATTATTGAATGCTTTTATCTTCTTTAATTTTTACATACGTTTAACTGAAACATTTATTATTCCCACCTCTGAAAATATAATAAATACTATTATGTAACTGTTAGATGTTAAAATAATAAATTCAATAAAAAAGAAGCTAAGCATATCTTAGGGTGAGCCAAAAGTTCGTAAAAACTTTAAAAATTTATAAAAAAGGAAGAAATTATGATAAAGAAGTGCGGTTTGCAAGAAAAGGCTCACAAGGAATTCGGACTTTTTTTAGCAGCAAAATAAAAATTTCCAGTAGTATCCTTGCTTATGAATAGAATTATGTAGATAAGTCATTTCGAGTGAACTACATGATGTTGGTGAAAAAATTTCTTGGTTAAAATTTACTTGCAAAGGCTTAATTAATTAATAAACCTATGATTTTTTTATTTAGATTTTATATTAGATATTCTACCAATAAGAAAAGACCAGTTTAAAAAATAATCTTTGTTATTTGTGATACAAATGTGAACAAAATTTGGATGTTCGTACCCAGTATTCTAACTGCTTGTTTTACAAATGGTGAATCGTAATTTTTGACAAAACATCTTCTGATGTACAAAATAAAAACACACAATAAGAAAAAAAAGAGAGTAAAAATGCAGGGCAAAATTTTTTAATAAAATTTACATTACTTGAATAATATTTTCTAAATGACATGCATGGCAAACTTTTCATTCAGAAAATCCCATAACTTATTAAATAAAGAAGTATAAAAACAAATACTTAATTTGAATTGATCGATTGTAGAAATTTTGCCTGTGTTGTATGTATACTTACAATAATGGTTATACAACAATACTTTAATTGAGCACTCCCTCATAGGAAGGATCACTTATGCAAAGATAAACCTCTCTAGCATGCCGAGCAGCAATGGACCTAGGCTTCTCCCTTGTTATGGGCTTTGCGCATGCTTTCACCCTTCATGGGTCTATGGAGGACAACTGCTGGGTACACTGGCTATGTATATCTTTGCACAAGGGACCCCTACCATGAGAGCGTGTTCTATGCATTTCTTTCATCTTCAAGGAATTTTGCACCGCATTTCGTGACAGTTGTTTCCGTTGTGGGTGACTGCCCCATTGTCGGTCACCAGTACAAATTTAGCGAAATTCTCTATTTAGAATTTCTTCCCTCCCTCCAGCGCACATGTCGGCTATGCTATGCTGAGCCCATAACAGGGGCGGAACCTAGGTCCATGGTTGCTGAGTGTGCTGAAGATATCTCTATATGTGTTGATAATATTTTAATTCCTACAAAAACAAATCTATTGTAGAGACAGACATATTTGTGTAGGTGCTTCGTTAAGTTTGTTACTGGAAATATTTTTTCACGTTGTTAATATATGTTTTAATATGTCTTCGTGTTAATTTAAGTTCATGTCTTAACTATGTTGCTGTTCATGGTAATAATTTTTTAATGACCTTTATTCAATTATTATACAATAGTTGCTCATGGTAAATACTGTGTTGTTTAATTTATTTACAATTTAATACACAAAAGATAACTTTTGTTTGGTTAAACTATGTAATTATATTGGAAATCTTTCCTTACAGAATAAGTATAAATGCAATCGCAAAATGATATATTCATTCAAAATAAAAATAATATGTGTTTAAATTTTTAACTCACTGTGTCTGTGTTTTTCCTTAACTCTTCCAGATACTAAACTGTACCATGCATGTCTGCGCTTTTATATGCATATATACTATACACATATACAAAACTATGAATAGGTGAAACGGAAGAGAAAATGAAAATTCATATATAACAAATGCAAGTCATTCATAGCTTTATAGTGTGTCATAGAAGGACCCGAAAATACATAGACTGGTGCATCAACTTCTTAGTCTGTATCTGGGAAGTAATTAATACCTTTAGTTTAATAGGGGATTTCTTTGGGGAAAACAACAACAGTTAAAACATGAAAGCTGTCAGCAGCTGATTTTGTGGAAGTTAATAATATTTACATCCTTTGCTCTGAAATCTCAGCACGTGTTAGTGACGTATACAGTATTTATTCGTGTATAAGACGCGTGCGTGAATAAGCCGCACCTTAATTTTTAGACAACATTCGGGGAATTTTTTTTAATTCCGTTGTAGACTCAAAGTAGCATCGTTTAGCGAAATGTAGCAATGTCGCACATTCCTTAGAGTTCAATGCTCGCCTAACAATATCAGGTACAGCATCAGCTGATGGTGGTGAAACTACAGTGTAAAAAAGATGATTATATATATACTAGTACACTTAGGAATTATTTCGCACGAAGATATCATCTGACAGTGACGGTGATAATGTGTCAGATGCTGATGAATGGGTACATAAAACTATTTTAATCAGGTCTGAATACGATAGGTTTTAAGGTATATAGTTACTAATGTTTTATGGTGGCAAAGTGTTCTAAACTAAAGGGTGTTTACTGTATTTAATTTTAAAATTCCATGTATAAGCCGTACCCCATTTTTACCGACCTGTTTTATGAAATAAAAGTGCGGCCTATGCGCATGTAAATATGGTATTCTAGGCCAGCTTAAGGTAGCTGAAAGTGTTGTGACAAATAAAAGCCAACTGGTCGTCAGGGATTCGTAAGTTATGTCTATATTTCAGCTGGAAAAAAAACCGTACCATATTTAGAACAAATGAGCCTATGACAGTCCTTGCTGGGTGAAGACTGGGCTAAACTTTCAATACGCTAGCTGATTAGAGTATAGCAAGTAACCATAGGAGCGGTGCAGTCTGTAATTCACCTTGTAAAAGCTTCATCTAGAGGACTGCTTGGACTAATACATTCGTATTGTCTTGCTCACAAAATGTTGCGTTCTTGAATATTTTCAAATTCAGTAATTTTCTGTAATGTAGTTCAATAAATCATCGGTGAAAATATACATACTGGGTATAATGATTGTTTAACGTTCAATGGATGATATTAACAGAGAACGGTCAGAAAAGTCATACATTTTCTCAGCTAAAACATGAGGATAGGTCTCAAACTGAGCAGGGTGGGAGGCCTCAGCTATCAATGTTAGAACTTGAAATCGAGCTCGAAGAAAAGAACCATTCACATGCTAGAAACTTTAATGACTACTAAAAATACTAAAGGTTAACCGAATCGAGTGAATCAGATATACTCGATTTCTGACAGTGTTAGCCTTTTTAGACTGGTCCTTGGAATAAGACAGTTTAAATTATTTAATTACGACTGGAAAAAAATATTTAAAATCCCTGGGTGACATTATAGTGTTCTTTGCGCTAAACATTTGGATCTCAAACAGCCGCATAAGGCACAAATTCGAAAAATCTACATTGTCTTTTATTTGAATAATTTTTCCATTCAAAATGTACAAATTTATCATTGAGCTGCATATGTGGTTCTCTGTGAAAGAGGTATCATATATGAGGAATTTATGCAAGAATAAAATTCATTTGCTGTTAAAAAGAAATCGTCATGAATTATTAAATCTGATTGTAACGTAATCTATTTTAAAAGAGAAATAAATAATCCCAACTATAGCTCTGATTTAAATTTAGGATTAATTAGTTTCTTCCTAATTATCTCTGATTTATTCTCTAAACTTTGTGTTAATAAAATAACATCCTTTACATACATTTAACGTATAAACAGACAATAATTTTAAAGAGACAATAATTTAAGAAGATACTACATATAATTTTAAATATAAAATGACAAAACAATTTCACATACAGTTATTTTAAAAGCAATTTCAACAATGCATACGTGAAAGAAAAAAGATTTAACATAAGGACATTTTTTTAAATAAGAGACTAAACGGATGTTCGGATGTGTGTTCTTCTGTAGTTAGTTACTTTACTTTGACACATTCGAGATAGCATCTTTTCTTGGCAGTTCATTGTTGGCATGATGATGTAACTATTGGAAGGGGAAAAAAATTCCAGGAATAGACAAGTGAATAAACAACTCTGAAATCAATTATCCATCGATTATTTTTGGTATCTAAAAGGGCATTACCCTCTGGAACGTCTAACAAACTTTGGTTGAGCCACTCTTAGAAACAAAGGACAAACAATATCGCAAAAACAACAAATTGAAAATGTACTTTTAATGAATATTTCCGTAGAAAGATGCAAGTACATACTTTCTTATGAATAAAAGAGATAAATTTTAAAATAAGAAAAGTGATGACCCAAAAAGAAAGAATTCCATTTCCAAGCATATTTCATTGGTAGTGTAGTTTTTACCGTCACTAACATAACTATTAAGCAAAGGATTATTCAAGCACTAAAATAATTGCCAAATAAAACTGCAGAAAATAATTATTTAATGATTTGTAATTCCGTTAATATGCAAACAATACAAAAATCTTATCATTTGTTATATTTTATTAATTTTATTACCCATCAATGGTTGTTTTAGAGCAGTGGTATTCAACCTGTGTTCCGCGGAACCCTGGGGTTCCGCGGAACATTATAAGGGGTTCCATGATGCTTTTTAATTATTTACCCATACCAGTGTACCGCTGGCCTGACTTTAGCGCACAAAGCTGTAGGGGCTGGTCTACTGCGCATGAAGGGGAAAATAGCATCATTGTTCAGTTCTGATTTACCTTGTAGCGCACATCTCGATTTATTGCCTTGAGGCCGAATATAACTTTTACAGATTAACTGCTACTAAAGGTAAACAACTGAAATTGATATTTATAAAAATTATTTGTGAGGTCAATTACTATCTGATTTTCAAAGAAAAGGTATTTTAATTTTTCAAATTAGACATAATTTTATATCGTTTGTTTGTCCTTTCGTTTTTTCTATAATACGAAAGGGTAGTAAAATAATTGTGCTTTATCGAAATTCGGAGAAAAACCTGAACGAAATCGTTATTATTTTTTTTAATTCGGAACGAAAACCGAAACTCTGAATGGAAAAAATAACCGTTTGATTTATAATAGAATTTTAACTTTTATTGCAAATTACAATTACATAAAATTTGGCTCAAGTACAGTTTCGACAAACACATTTTCTATAAAGAAAATAATTTTCTTTATAATTTATGAATTATTGTTTATTAATTATTTTATAGGAATTTGTTTCCAAAAATATAATGGATAAAAGGTTGAAGACCGGAAAATTAAAAGGTAATTATAATGAAGAAATTGCGGAAACCGGAAATGTTTCAAATCAAACCACTTCTGAACCTTCGACTTCTGGACTTCTCTCTTTAAAAAAAAAGGACGTAACACCGCCAAGGAAGTTCCTTCGACAGAAAATAGTCATAAAAAACGCAAATACGAGGACTCTTATTCAAACTACGAATTTTATTAGACTGACAATGAAAATGAACCAAATGGATTGTGTGTCGAATGTGAAAAGGAAGTAAATAACAGTAGTTTTAATCCAGAAAAATTACAAAGCCATTTAAAGACGATGCATCCACAATTAAAAGATAAAAACATTGAATATTTTAAACGAAAACGGGACGAGTTTAAAATTTGAGGGCAGGAATTTTCAAAATATATGTTGAATGATAACAAGCAGGGCCGCCCAGAGGGGGGGGGCGCAACTGGGGCACTTTGTCCCAGGTCCCCAATTGCCGGAGGAGCCCCAAAAAAATAAAAAAAAATTATTTATTAGATTTTTTCCGAAAGAAAATTCTGAAACTTGTACCGTACTTCAAAATTTAAAATAATCTCCTGAAAAAAGGGGCCCCTCTAAAAATAAAAAAAAATTATTCGATTAATTAGATTTCTCTTACTGCAAAATAGTCTTCGGAAAAATAGTCTTGGGGCCCCCAACAGAAGTTTTCCCCAGACCCCGTAAAGGCTCTGGGTGGCCCTGATAACAAGGCATCATTGGAAGCTTCCTACCGCATTAATTATTGAATTGGTAAAGCAGGAGAAGCTTTCACGATTGGAGAAAAATTAATCAAACCTTGTGCTAAAGATTTAATTATGTGTGAAATTGGGGGAAAATTTGCAAAGGAAATTGATAGTGTGCCACTTTCTGATACAAGTGTTGCTAGACGTATCAAAGATCTATCATATTTTTGTGAGAAAGAATTAATATGTCGTTTAAAATAATCTCCATATGGATTTACATTACAATTAGACGAAGCTACCGATGTTGCTGGTTTGGCAGTATTAATTGTTCGTGTACGTTATGTTTTCGACTCAACTGTTTACAAGGATTTACTCATGTGTACACCTCTTCCAGGTGAGACTACAGGTGAACAAATTTTTGAAACGATCAACGGTTATATGAAAAAGCATAAATTATCTTGGGATTCATGCTTCCATATTTGCACCGATGGTGCAAAATCGTTGCTCGGGGTAAATAAAGGGGCAATATCGCGAATAAACGTTAAAGCTAGTCACATACAACATTCTCATTGTTGCCTTCATCGTCATGCTCTTGCAATTAAACGAATGCCCAATGATTTGAAAGAGGATCTTGATAATGTAGTTAAGATTGTCAATTACATCAAATCAAGAGATTTAAATTCCTAGTTATTTAAACTACTTTGTGAGGAATTATCTAGCGAGCATAAGACATTACTTTTGCACACAGGGGTACGATGGCTATCTTGTGGAAAAGTTCTAAATCAATTCAATGAACTGAAAGATGAAATAAGAATTTTTTTAATTGAACATAAACATGAACTTGCGGATAAATTAAACGACGAACACTGACATTTTTCTCAATTTTGAATGAAATGAATATTTCATTGCAAGGAGCAACAACAAATATTTTGAAAGTTAATAACAAAATTGAAGCAATGATTTCGAAGCTCGATCTATGGAAAACATATCGGAATAGAAACGATTTGCAATGTCTTCAAAAACTGACTGATTTCTTGGCATCAAACAAGCTTTTTCTTAACAGTGCAGTTCAAAAATTGATTGTAGAACATTTATCCCATTTGCAGAAAACTTTTACAGATTATTTTCCGTCAACTGAATTGTCATATATGGGGATTCAAAATCCATTTAAAAATTTTAATTTAGAAGAAGATAATGATCTGCCGTTAAAAGAAAAAGAACAATTGATTGAAATATCAAAATATTACACGTTGAAGGCGAAATTTGAACCAGAAGAATTATTTAAATTTTGGTTGGATGTTTACAAATAATATCTCGAAGTGTCTGATTGGGCTGTGAAAATGCTCATGCCATTTGTTACTATATACCTTTGCGAATGAGCTTTTTAGACATATGTTAGTACAAAAACTAAACACAGAAAGGCCTTAGATGCGGAACCTTAAATTCGTTTGCAGATTACTACCATTTCTCAAGATTTGGAACAGCTCTGTAGACAGAAACAGGCACAACTAAGCCATTATTTTTTTAATAAATTATGTTTGTTCAGTTTTGTTTGTTTCAAATTAGGACCATGGTCCTAAAATATTGATTCATTTTTCCTATTTCGACAATAAAAACACGAATCAACATGGTTTTACGATTTTGTTAAATTTCTGAAATTGAAATATGTACTTTGTATATCAGAGCGAATCTTTACTGTTTTCAGTAAAACAGTACTAAGCATAGATACCATTATTGTAACTTTTTGCTTTGGGGTTCCAAGAAAATTTCATTTAAACTGTAGGGTTCCACAAACGTAAAGATGTTGAAGACCACTATTTTAGAGTATTGCATATTTTCAGAAGGTGATTATCGTTAAAAGTATGTTAAATATATCGTTAAAGTTATTGTACAGTAGTTTCTCTCTCACCGAATAACCTTCACACTCAGCCTAATACTTCTTCCTCTCAAAGTCAGTCATTTGTTCATATGTTGCCTTCTTTTGCCATGAGGCAGGTTTGTGACCTTACGGAATGATACGAAAGCTTCGACGCAACGTTTGGGATTTTCTTTTAAGGGACTACTTTTATAACTTTAGATCATATTTGCCAGAAAATGAGATTTTAATTATTTACATTTGTCATCATAAATTTCCTGTCTGCCAAATTTCAAGTTAATCCAATCACTCTTTCTCAGTGTTGCTATTTCGATGAACAGCAATGTACAGGGTGATTTTTTTAAAACTGACACTACTCAGAGCCACCTGTAGCACGATCTATCAGCCGAAATTCCTCCAAAATTGATAGAGGGACTAAGGACGACAAGGGAAAGAGTTTCCACGAAAAAAAAAAAAAAAATTCCAAAAGTCGCCGATAGGGGAGAATCTGGCTTTGTGGTTGTCGGCACACCCGAGAATTTGCACAAAATGCAAGTAAAACATCAAAGTTAAAATTCATGACTACATGTTCGACAGCAGCGCCAGTATTTTGGGCTATAAAGATCGGTGCGGAATCTCTTGCGCCATCGCTTTACAGAAGAAAGGGTCATCAATCGCTTTTTTCCCATTTGCATGGCCACCTCGCTCATCGGACCTAACCTCACGTGACTTCTTTCTGTGGGGTTATTTAAAGTACAAGGTGTATTTTGGTGGAGTCTCTAACTTGGCGGCCCTAAAGGACAACATTTCCCGCACTATGATGTACATTTCTGGTGACATGTTACCCTCGGCCGTTGAGAACGTAGTGTTCAGGATATAATGTGTCGTCCACCAGGATGGTCACATTGAAGGAGGGAGAAGTGATTTTGCTACATAAAGCGGTGTTGCAGTGAAATTTTTTTTGTTATTCCTTTATCTGCTTATTACAACATTTTAGGTATTCACCCCTTATCTTTATAGCCCGAAATACTAGCACTGCTGTCGAGTACGTAGTCGTGAATTTGCATTTTAATTTTTTACTTGTGTTTAGTGCAAATTCTCGGGTACGTCGATAACAGCCGCACGATATCTTCCCCTATCGGCGACTTTTTGAACTTTTCTTTTTACGGAATCTCTTTCCCATGCCATCTTTAGGGCCTGTTCACATAGGAGTCCGTTGCGTTGCGTTAAGGAAAAGATGACGTTGAGACGAAAATAAACCAATCATATGCCTCCAAACGATTAGCAATGAAATTTTTAACGCCTATGATTGGTTTATTTTCGTCTCAACGTCATCTTTTCCTTAATGCAACGCAACGGACTCCTATGTGAACAGTTCCTTAGTCCCTCGATCAATTTTGGTGGAATTCCGGTTGATAGATCGCACTACAGATGGCTCTGACTAGTGTCAGTTTAATAAAAATCACCCTGTGTATACGTATGTATTCAGTAAATTGATACGTGCGTTTAAATTAAAAATATTTTGCAGTAGAATTAAATATATTTTAGCTCATCTTTTATGATTTTAATCAAAATTTACATTAAATTTCATTGCTTCAGCTGTAGGAGTATTTATCGATAACATTAATAGCAGTTCCAATTTTAATCAAATAATCATCAGGCACCGATTACCTGCGACACTATTAAATCGAAAACTTATTGCAGCATTTCCGAAATTCATTGATATCTATTATCTGTTAAGACCACTCCGATGAGATATTTCTAATGATTTTCTAATTGGAATCCAATGTAGGATCGATGGATTCACTGCAAGTGATGATTATTCAAACACAGAGCTGTCATCGTTTATCAGTCTCGAGGAAATTGACCGATCCGTTTGTATATGTGCTTTGAAGGGGTGTGGTGTGTATCATCACCATGTTGGTAAAATATTTCTCAGCCATTGTTTTACGTAACTGCCACTGATTGAACACTGTTCATTACTTTCCTGTGCGGTGATATGAAGTCATGGAAACATATGAAGTCATATGAAGTCATGATATTCATATGACTTCATAGAACGATCCAATCCCCCCCCCCCCCAATTTACCTGTTTTAAAAATGGACTTGTAATTTTTTCTATATAAGTATCGAATTTCTAATTTTCAATGGAACTAAACTAAGGAAACTGTCTTTACCAGAACCAATTTCAAAACTCCCTTGCTCTTGTTTATCGTACCATTTGAAACTACAATGCGTGTGAGGTCACTATCCTATGTCATGTGTATGCCTGCAGAAGAACAAAACAAATATGCAGAGTCTTCCTCCTATATGCCTATTCGTCCTATAGGTAAATCGTCTGCGATGATGCAGCGCATCCGCAAATAAAAATGAAGAAACTTTTCTGCTGCACAATTCGTTCTTGTAACATGCTGAAGATTGGTGCTGATGTTGGAGAATAAAGTGTTTTATTTATTTAATGGGATTTCTTTATCGAACATATTACGCCCCATCTATCAAGTAGTGACCCGGATCGAAGGAAAATTTAGACGCATTTTACCATAGTTATTGGAATCATGGGAGATTCAACTGATAGTAACGAAACATCGGCATTTTCGCATGCTGGTCAACATGCAAGATCGAAGGTTAACAGAGTAGCTGTGAAATTACTGTCATTTTGGGACAAGAATCCAAGGTTATGGTTCACACAGATTGAAGCTGAATTTGAAATCTTGGGGAAAGACCAAACAAGGACAAACACTATGTCAGCGATATTGTGTTAAAACCTCAGTGCTTGAGATTGGTGCTGATGTTGGAGAATGAAATGTTTTACTTATTTAATGGGTTTTCTTTACTCTCGTATTACAGATCATCCTTCGCGTGCAATATCAAAGATAGTATGGAACGCTTTAGGAGATTTTATCGTGAAATTTCAAGGTGACTGAAGGTCCTGGGTTACAAAAGTATTTTGTTGAAATGCCAATTACAGTTAACTCACTGGGTTTCAATATGTTTGCAACTTTGTTCTAAGGATTCAGTTTTACATTATAAAACCAACCACTTTTCTTAAAAAATTTGGCCTCTTGGTACAGAAAAATGCGAAAAATTCAGTCAACACCTCAGATTAATAAAAGTAGGAAGGATGGTGGGTTATTAATAAGAGACCTGGAAATTTCTGATAGCACAATCAATATACTGACTGCAAGATACATTCTGGAGGAAAAGTGAAGATGTATCTTTCCTCTGTTTACTCGTACCCCTTCAGGAGATTAAATTTATATGAAGAAAATTTCGAAGAAGGTCGGCATACCAATACGCCTCCTGGTTATTTCAGGTAGCTTAAATGAGATGTTTACGGCAAGATATACGCTGGAAGAGGGATACAAGAAGAGAATTCCCGACAAAACGACAAAAATTCTATTTATTTTAATACCATGTAAGGAGTTTTATTTCTTTAAGTACTTACTTCTGGTGATAACAATGTTTCAAGGCAGAAAATATCCGTCATTTCGAGGGAAACATTTCAATCCTTCTGTTTCTCAATCAAAAAGAATACGACTCAATATCAAGATTATATTCTACGGCAACCTACATTTATCTCTTTTAATAAGAAGACATAAGATTTATCTCTTATAATGAGAAGAGTCCTAAAGACGCAACTGGTGTATTTTAAGGCAGAAAATATTTCTCATTATGAGATAATTTCTATCCTCCTGTGCTGCGAGTAGAAAAAGCATTAGGCAAGAAAAAGAATATTTTCACTAAGGCGTTCTTTAATGATCCTTTATTTTAGCAAGAAAAATAAAGACATATACATCCTATTTTACGGCAGGGAACATCCATCATTTTGCAGGAAACATTTCCATCCTCCGGTGCCGTGGATCTACTGGCAATACAGACATCAGAAGCTGGTCATAACGGCCGTCACGGACATACAAAATAGGCCTGTTTAGACAAGCAAAGGCAGCCGCCAGTCCGACCATAACGCATCCAATCAAAACCATTGCTAGACCCACTCCGAAATTGACAGACGTGCTATGGGCTTGAGATCTAGAAACTAACAGACGTAGTTATTAGACCAGGCAAAAAAAAAAACTTCAAAAAGTGAAACAACCTGCATAAAAACTGAGAAAACATCTGGCGCTTGTTTGCTTAAAATACCTTAAGATTGAACATTTTCAGGCTATCCCAAATCTAGTTTTTATGCAATGACATATAGCACAAACCATTCTCAGATTGTGTAGATAAGATATTTTAGAGCTTTATAAGTACTAGTAGGATGCCGCTCTTTTATTCCCTTGTGCAATAATGTCATAAAAAAGTTGTTTAACCCTTCGTCGGGAATATGATTATTTTTCCGCTCAGTGGGAACATCTGCCTGGAAGGCAGATATAGGTGGAATTTCTCTTTCCCAGGTATTCCTAACTAGAAATTCGGAACATATTTGGGATTTATTGCATTTCATGGTAGCGACAATCGTCAAACCATTTCTCCTTAATTCTTCGCCAGCTTCGATTGAACAGAACAAATTATCACAGGTTATATTACGGTTCAATTTGTAGAGGCATTTAATAAAATCAGTCTTATTCAGCATTCGTTTCAAAACAGGTAACATAAAACACGGTTTGGTCAAAGTCGTTCCCAGAACCTTCAAAAGCTCAAATCTTGAAAGATTTTCAGCCTTACTGTACATATTTTACAAAATGTATGAAGAATATCTGCCTGACAGTCAAATATATAAACATATTTTAGTGGGAATATCTGTCTAGTAGACAGACAATGTTCTAGAAAAATGGCACGTACCTGAACCATAGGAGGCTGGAGTCGCGAATCACCCTTGCACACTGAAGGCAAGATGTGACTGAAGCACTTGTAGACCCAAAGTACCCAAGGTCGAACGGTTGGAGGGAGGGAGCAGCGTTTAATGAAGAAACGATAGCTGCCTGAGAGACAGATGTTCCCACAGAATGGTTAAATAACCATTTATTATTATGGATGTCACTGTAGGGAGAATTAGGCTCATAATGCTTTGTGTAAATAAGGCAGCAGTTCTGCCACTACAATAAAAATTGTCGAAGAGGGGTAGTCATTGTATGTCTAGTGATAATGTTTTATAAATATGAAACTGCCAACTATGGTCTTAATATATTCTACAAGGGATTTTTAGCCAAAAGATTCCTCTTGCTGCAAAAAAAAAATGCAAATGCAACTGTTAAGGACTTAGAGAAAGATCTCGTCATTGACAATCTATAGGCATTTTCAAAAATTGAACTTAGTATCCTAAAATTGGACATAGTTGGGCAAGTGGATTTCACGTGAACATAAAACAGAACACCTTGATAAAGCATGCATTCATACTATAAGAATCCCCTAACCAAGATTATGCAACTCGAATACGAAACGTTTTCACATCCTGATTATTCTACTGATCTCGCACGTTAAGGTTTCCATTTGTTTCAAAGTATGATACATTCCTTTAATGAAAAAGGTTACGATACATCAGAGGCAATGAAATTAAACCTCTGCAATATCTTTGAGTACAAACTTCCTACATTCTGTAGAAATTTCACGAAGAAGCGTTTGTTAGGCTGCCAGGGGAGAATTATTAATTCAAATACAGCATATATAACAGATGAAATAAATTAGCAAGTAATTTACCTTTTGGATGCATTTAAAACTTAACGCTAAAAAGAACTTTACTATAAGAACGACCTGATATTTTCATTTCAATTTACTTAAATGAGAGATAGTAACAACTTTCACTTTAAAAATGTCAATATTTATATTGTTCAAATAATGCAAACGTCAATGGCCGTAAGAAAAACGTGAACCAATCATCCCCTCGTAATATCATAGAGCAACTGTAGATAAATAAAAAGGATCACGCAAATGACTGAAGCTACGCACACTGCATGCAGGGGTATACTGCTAAAACCACTCAGAGGGTCAACGTTTGACTTTCTCCAAGGCGTCAGGCATTGTTTTGAGGATATTCGCCCATCCACACCAAAACTTGAATCGGTTCACAACACAAAATTCAATCAAATTGCCCAAAAGTTCTGGGTAGATGTGACCTATACCCTCACCACGAATTTGTTGGCTTCTTTATCATGAAAGCATCCTATGGGGAAACCCACACTTCTCCTTACGTGAGCAAAGCTCAGCAAACATCGAAGCTTCAGCAGAGAAGCGAACGTGAGTCCACTTTACGACGCTAGCCACTAAACGATGCGGGCGGAAAGAAGTCAAATAAATTGCGACATTTGAAAAAATTATAAAATGAGAATAACTATGCAAAGTTATTCCTTCATATAGTTTTTTTTTAATAAGAAAATTTAAAACTTAAAAATAGATCAATAGAAATCTTTTTTGAAACTAAAATGTTTAATTATTCAGCATGAAAAGTTATTTATCGGCTGGTTGAGCACTATATTCATCTTTCACTACACGAGATCTTGATAAGCATAGACTTGAAATTTGAAACCCATTTTGAAAGCCGAAAACACACTTGTCAACAGCAAGACACGAAGTCTCAAACGACAGCGTTACTTCCATCGTTAATCCGTTTACAAAGGAAGGGAAC
Source organism: Dolomedes plantarius (assembly GCA_907164885.2). Lineage (NCBI taxonomy): Eukaryota > Metazoa > Arthropoda > Arachnida > Araneae > Dolomedidae > Dolomedes > Dolomedes plantarius. Next base: position 170,131,752 of record OU015496.1, on the reverse strand, counting down.
ATTAATAAATTTGAAATCAAGTACAATATTTGTGAATCTAGCGTGTGCATTTAACCAAGTTAATTCCGCCATCTGTGTTTTCAAAGCAGTTCATAAAACAAACGCATTGTTCCTCCATAAAACAGAGCAAAATATTCTGCAATATAGTAATCTATACTACGGTTCTTTGTCTAAATTTACAATGAAATTTCTAGTTGTATTTAACCCTTTCAAAAGTCACTAACAGAAATCAACGACTAAAGGTGATATTTTAATTCTAAACAGTATAAACTTGTTACAGTTTCAAAGGTCTCTTGACTAAAGGGATAGTCATTGTATAGCTGAAATGTGTTAAAAAGGTATTGTTAAACAGTCGCGTATTTCGTTCTAGGCCCCAAAAAATCTAATAACTGAAATATCATTCGTAATATGAATGCAAAACTGCAATGAAATTCCAGTTATTAGATTATTAGTTAGAAGTTTTAAAACCTAATATTAATATTAGGTATTTAAAACTTCTCAAAACGTTGGTGTTTGATAAAGATAGGTTAGTGTTAAACGTCCTAAAATAAATGAAATATATTCGTAATATACACTTACTTTGATCTACAGAATTTTCCATTTTCTCTGTAAAGGATTTCGCTGTGTTCCATTCGTTTGCTGAAAGCAGCTGTGTAAAACATGGTCGCCGTTTAGCTATGATCGATAATTACCAGAGCATGAATTGCAGCTAAATAATTAATGATTATCTGCTTCCAGAAGAATAAGAATTAGACCATCCCCATTTTTAGAGATAAAATTAAATTACATTTTGTTTATTCCCTCAAAATAACATATTTTCCAATAAAAGTTTTAGATACATAGTTATGCATGCACACGTATAAGTAGTAAATCTTAAAAAAATACAATATAGGCAAATAACCGGAAAGCTGGCACTCAAAACGTTATAAATATACATTTTCATTGCGTAATTAATCTATTACCTAATTAATCTATTACAAATACACCAACTGGTATTTCGCGAGAAAGCAAAGATTTTTTGAGCCTCCACCGATTAAGCTTTCATCGATTCTTTTAGTTGATCTTTTAAGCTTTCATGTACAAATAAACGACTGTAACGCTAGAAAATATAACCAGTAATTTTCTCTAACCTATTCACCAAATACAACAACAATTTAGATTCTGTAAATATTAAAGTTAGAGCGGAGGTCTTCAAATTGTTAGGCTACATCAACAAATTTATAAACTTTTAAGGGCGCATTAATAAATTTGTAGGCAGACACGGGCTACACGTCAGTCGAAGGAATAAGCGAAAGTGTCACTTCAGGAAACGGAAAAAAATACAGTATTTGAATACAACCATTCATTCTCAATAACGCACTCAGCAGGAATGTATGGCATTGCAGTCTATATAACAAACATTAACTTGTATAGCACTAAAGCTATATAAACAGGTGTCAAAAGAAATTGCAAAATGTCTTCCATATGTTTTTCTGTCAGAAACTTTGTATTTAGCCTTCGTTTTTCTTACAAGCGTTATATATATATATATATATATATATATATATATATATATATATATATATATATATATATATATATATATATATAAAATAGGGGTCTAAGAATTAATTAAAATGAATATTTCAGAATGCGTATTTAATAATAAGATCTATAATCTATTCTTAACAAAACTACATGAAATATTTTGAAAACATAGCAAAACTTTATTTTTAAGAAACTAGTAATCAAAAAGTAACAAAAACTTTATCTCACAAAAGTCATCGTACACTTGTAAAAATTCTCTACATATTAGTAAATATTCTAATTTTTCGTTAAATTAATATTTAGTAGGATATCCTTTAGCATCCACAACAGCTTTTCATGTGAATGTCGTGTTTTCGTACTCGAACATCCAGTTCTCTCCAAATATGTTCTATTGGGTTTAAATCTGGCGATTGAGGTGGTGTTTTCAAAACTTGTGGACAATTATAGAGACACCAGAGGCGAACATTGAGAGCCGTGTGCTTAGGATCGTTATATTGATAAGGCTCGGTGCACACGAGCGATCTGGTGCTGTTGTCCGTGTGAGTCGGTTAGTTCAACTCTATGTACTGCCTGATCGCAACTGCGGTGCCGCGACGACACCGGATCGCTCGTGTACACCGAGCCTAAAAAACAAAGTTGTTTTCAATACCCAAATTCTGGCCTGATAATTTTAAATTGTCTCTTAAAATATTTATATAAACAGCATGATTCATTATGCCATCAATAAATACCAAATTACCTAGTCCTGATGCGGACATGCACCCCCACACAGCGACACCTCCACCGCCATGCTTAACTGTTCCTACTAAGTTCTTGGGATTAATTTCCGCATTTTTTCTTCTCCATACAATTAATTATACGCCCATCGGAACCAAAAATGTTAAACTTGCTTTCATCGGCAAATAAGACATTATTCCAATACGTTTGGGGCTTATTTATAATTGATAGTGCGAAGGAGAGCCTAAGCTTTCTGCTTTTTTCACTCACAAAAAAATTTCTAGGGGCAGAACGTCCATGTTATCCAGCTGCTCTGAGAACTCGTCGAACAGTTTTGGGGGAAATTGAAGTAGAAAATATTTCATTAAATTCCGCAGAAACTTTTACAGCACTCAAACGTGGATTTTTCACAAATTTTCTAATTATAAATCTCTGATCACGTGTTGTTAACTTTGCCGGACGACATTTTCTTAACTTGTTTTCGATCTGATTTTTCTTTTTTAAAGCAATTTTTTACATGCTGCACAGTATAATGGGATAAATTAAGTAATTTAGCAATATTCCGAACTGATTTACCACTACTATGATGAAAAATAATCAATTTTCGAATGCTGTTTGTTGTTTCTTTACGACTACGAGCCATTTTTAAATAATAAATAGAATATTACGGAGTAGACAAGCAAAAATTAAAGTTAAACGATATTTTATAAGCCACCACAATTCAAAAATAAAAATAAAGCGCCAGACGATAATTTTAATTATGAATTTATCCGAAAATATTTCAGTGTACGATGACTTTTGTGAGTTAAAGTTTTTGTTATTTTTTGATTACTGGTTTCTTAAATAAAGTTTTACTATGTTTTCAAAATATTTCATGTAGTTTTGTTAAGAACAGATTATAGATGTTATTATTAAATACCCATTCTGAAATATCCATTTTAATTAATGGATAGACCCCTATTATATATATATATATATATATATATATATATATATATATATATATATATATTATTATTATTATTATTAAATTCGTATCTCAGATTTATTTTATTCGTGATTTATTCTTATTCTTAGAGATAAGAACTAACTCCTATAACCATAAATGGTTTTCAGACATGTCACATTTAATCTTCTTATCGGAGACGGTTATTAAACCTTGTAACGCTTTACGATCGATTTAACAAATAAGAAAAAATTTACTCTACCCTTTCCCTCTCAGCTGGGAGTCGTCCTTCAATCTGAGTTTTTAATCTGCTCACAACTAGACTTTTTCAGAACTGGGGAGAAAATATCGACTTTTTAATTTAAAAAACTTACATTTTTAAGGACGTGGCCAAAAATAGTTTACATATGGAATGATGCATATAATGATGGGAAAATATTACAATCAATACAGATATATACATTATCTGTATATATATACATTATATATACTGTATATATATATACATTATATATACTGTATATATATATACATTATATATACATTATAATCTGTATATATATACATTCTGTATATATATACATTAGGGATAATCAATGGAAAATTCTCTCATATGACACACAGAACAGAGATCGGGTAGTTAAAGCTTGGGAATGTGATATTTATTGTTATGTATTTCCAATAATTGGTACGTAAATATCCAGTAGATTGGGAATATTCGCTGTAAGTATCTGTAAGCTGCTTTACGCATTATAAGATGGAATATAAGTAAATGAGAATCTAGCTTCCGATTCTCTGCTTATTTTGATAGAAATTTCTTAGTTTGATAGAAATTTCGCCACGTAATGCGGTGTCATACTAAGTAGGCTGGAGTTATTCTTCCCCATAGAACATGAGGAATCTCCGTGTATTTCTGAAGGTTTTTCCGACCTAAATGTTGATAGTTAAAAGGAGGTAAGTGTCAACCAAGGGGAAAAGAATCCATCCCCTGAAGGACAATTTAGTAATTTCCTTTGAGATATCTTTTATACGAATTTTTGGGGGGTGAATAGTAAGGTTTGCTTGAATTTGAACGGCAGATCGCAAATAATCCCCGATTGTGTATGAGCTGTTTTTGCCATGAAGTTGTCAGGTTGTTAAGGTGAATCCAACAGCTGCTGGTATTTGAAAGGATATGTGTGTGTGCTTGTATACGTAAAACAGCAGACTTCTTATTACAAAAGAACACTACAAGTCGTCCGCCAGTAGCTTCATAAAACTTGTTTACTCAGGTTTCACCTAATAGAACTTTAAATTCTATGACAAATTTATATTGTCTAACATCGGCTTTAACTACTAAATGTCTGTCGTCCGGTGGGCCTTGAATATATACGGCCCACAGTTGAGTTCAATATTTACACCAAGGGCCATTGAAAAATATCAGGCTTTATCTGGTTGCATACAAGAGCCGTAGCTAGTCGCAGTCGCTTTTGGAGCATCGGGTACGATGCTGGTGACTTCTGAAGTGGATTCGTTTTCCTTTTTAAGTAGGCGAGGTCCTAAGAGGTCCATGAACGCGGCTCCAAGCGGTGCTGTTATAAGAATGGACAGGACAGAAACTGTCAGCACCTGAAAGGAGAGGAACAGTAATCAAACTAAAGAGATTTCTATGAAAGGATCGTTGTTCCAACTTATGGAAAATGTTTGGTCAAAAACAAGGTGTTTCAAAATACGTGTGCAGTCAGGAAAAATTGAGAAAATGGACTAGGGAAGTCCAAACATGTTATGGTTAATAATGACCCTCCTCGACAATTCAGATGTTTAGGTTTCTTACATGTGTATTATTCCATTCTTTTTTCCCCTGGACTCTTTTATCATCGTGTGATTTAGTACCAAAACTTCTACAACTTAATTCATATTTCCATACCACCCACGGCTTCAAGGTGATACCACGGTTGGCAAGAAAATCTGAAATCATATTGATACTATACGTTAAAATTAAGTTAAGAAAGTAGTAATAGATTAATGGTCTGACTGTAAAATACATTTCCGACTTTTGTAAGGGAAAAAATACGTAATTTCTGTTCTTATTGGTTATTAATCTTAGAATATAAGCTTAAAATATGAAATGAATCTTTTATATTTTACAATCGTTTCTCTTCAAGAAACTTTTTAGCTAATTATTTAATCCAATTACGTTAGATATTTAAAATGTATCTGTAGTCTGAGTATATAGTAATTTAAAAAATTCTCAGGTCATGTTACTTTGATTTTGTGAAAAACCTGGGTAACTCAAAAGGGAATACTTCGGAACTTGTATTTAACCATCTCAAAGCGATTAATATGAATAGAAAAAATCACGAAAAATGTTAATAAAATGGGGGCAAAGTCACCGATACTCGGTGAATGATTATCATATGCGAGAAATACATTTACCTGAGTATCCTACGAAATAATCAATGCTGTTCGCAGCGAAGCAATTACTGAAATCATAACATGCAAAAATAGACGTAGAAGAATATTAAAACAGGATTTCGGTAAATATTTTTGTTTATTAGAGAAGTTTCCATTAAAATATTGATCAAAAGTGTTTGAACGTAATTTTCGAGGAAATGGCTAATCTTTTTTCCAGGAAACAGCTCATTGTGTGTTTCATCTACATGGACCGTCTTGTGGGTTTTTTATCCATAGACAAACTACTCTGAAGTATCATTACACAGGTAAATGTCATATTTACATAATAATGACACTTATCTGCGACTAATCTGCACCACGAGGCCACCTGATATCTCCTTCGTATTAAAAAGACCGAAATGCTCCACTCTCTGTGTGTTTGCATCCGAACTACTGCATTTAAAGTTCATTTTGGCAGAAGTGTCAAAAATCCATGGAAGATATTTCTATCTCACTTTAAATTAATGGAAAAATTATGAATTGCGGCATTTCCCACTCGATTCTTTCCTTTTTTTCTATGAGTCAGTGTTATATAATACAGCTTAATTTTGATTGGAAAGGGTTCTGAAACTTTCAGATTTAATACAGAATTTTAAAATATTAGCTGTTTATTATTATTCCTCTCAAAAGCCTTTCCAAAAAATTTTTTCATTGCCATTAAGTTAAAGCATAGTTGACGAATGAATTTATGCCTCACTTTTTACGCTGAAAAATTTTAATACTTTATTATGAAAATATTATACCGATTTCTAATCTGAATTTTACAATTTCAAGTTAAAACGTTAATTAATAATATTTTAATGATAATTATATAAGTAAAGAAGAGCGCGGTGGCCCAGTTGGCAAGAGCAGCGGGCCAGTGATCTGAACGTCCCTGGTTCGATACTCGTCGCTGCAAATCCACCTCCGTGTTCACAAATGGTGGCCGGGATACGTAAAATAGGTCGTGGCTGCAATGTCCTCCAAGTTCTCAAATTTACCTCCGGATGTGCGGGTCAAGTGCTCTGGTCTCGTCACTTGACTAGGTTAAAAATTACGGGACCGGCCCATAGGGGGTAATGCTGGTCCACCTATACGGTGCTCCCAGAAAAGTGGCCAGCAAAATCCGTGGTGTCATATGGCGGTAAGGATAATGTCCAAGAAACCGCATTGGAAGAAGGGGATATAATTAAAGAGGAAGGAAATTATATTTCCCCTGCTAGTATGATAAGGCTAAATAAAATCTTCTTAGAACCACTGAGAAGGAAAACTTACCTGGTTTCCAAATTCCTCAAACTGGGCCCCTTTGTTGTGTGTCCTTCCGTAGTCGAGAGCTTGAGATCCAACAGCTGCCTGTCACACGGGAGAGAAAAAAAGTCAATTCTTCCGGTCGTTGCACATGATTCCAATTGTCTCAGTCAATTGTATATGTATATAGAATCTTGGTCCAGTTGTTACTGTCATAGGGACATGACAGTAGTGTCACGGCCAGGGGCAGGAGCATTGAAAATTACAGGACGAAGTAAAATAATTGCTAAATGTAAGGAAGAAACAGGACAAATGACGGGCAATAAAAATAGAAGGGAAGAAAGCCAGCAATATACCGAAACGAAATTTAGAGATTGTGCTTGTAGCAAGAAATATAAGATAAAAGTGAGTTGCACGAATAGAATAAAAGAAGAAAGGGAACACTAAATGTATTATGGTTATAAAACAGGCCACCCTGCTTGAAGCCGAAGCATGGGAAAAAGTTAAATTTGAGGGAGAATTTTATAAATCCCGCCCTCGATGCGCATTGGAATTGAGAAGAGGCAGCCACGGACGAATGGCGATGGCATGGTAATAATATGACCAATGGAAATTATAAGAGGCGGAGTCAACATTAATAAGAAAATAATATGAAATAAGAAAGGAAGACAGATAACCTAAGAAGGAGAGTTAGTCAGAAGTTTTGGAGATATAGAAGTGGTGTCAAGGCACATATACCTATTAGGAGAGTCAGTTAGAGGTTTGGAGAGAGAAGTAGTGACAAGCGCCCAGTGTCCCGTGCCGAGGGTCTGCAAGGAGTGAAAGAGTTAGGGAACCGATGATGACAGTGCCCCAGTGTCCCGTGTAGAGTGTCTGCCATGATTGACGGAGCCTTATACCAGATGAAGAAAGTGCCCTGGTTCCGTGCGATGATAAATACAACGAAGTTCGTCATTACGAGTGCCAGCTGCCCATAGTGATCAAACAGTCATCTTTCGAGGTACCGACTTTGCGTTTCCTTTTTATATTACTATCATTGCTTCTCAGTGTGTAGCCTTAATAATTAATATCTAGCGCGATGAGTATATTGTTTGAATATAAGATGTTAAGGAGATGACCGATAATTCGTAAAAACAATTTAATTAATATGAGGTTATGCTTATATATATGAATTAATTTAGTAGTAATGAAGTTGAGAGTAATATGTGTAGATGAAGTACGGAAGATTGTCATAATAATTGTGAATTAAATACACGTGTCGTAGTAATGAAGTTGAGAGTAATGTGTGTAGATGAAGTACGAAAGATTGTAATAATCATTGAATGAATTAAATATAGGTGTTGTGGTGAATTAATTTAGTAGGAATGAAGTTGAGAGTAATATGTGTAGATGAAGTACGAAATATTGTCATAATAATTGAATGAGTTAAATATATGTGTCGTAGAGAATTAATTTAGTAGTAAAGAAGTTGTGAATAATGTGTAAATGCCGGAGGAAATATTTAGTAACTTGTAGCGTATTATTTATATGTTTTAATAATCAATAAATTAATTTGTCAGTATAAACCAGAGTTGTTTCCATTATTTGGGAATCACAATCAATCAATATACTAACTACAATCATTAAGCAATGAATTTAAAATCATAATCATCATTAATAGTAGTAATATAATAATAACCCCCAATTAACAATTCATTTTCCTACTGCCACAGTTACCACCAGGACTTAACACGAAAAGTAGATGAGATGAGGGTATTATGGAATACCATTTACATTTCTAAAAATAACTTTACTGGTTTTTGAATAAAAATCTCCAAAATCATCATGAGTACATACTATAACTAACTGTAACGAACCGTCACTTGTAAAAAGATACTATTTATTTTGTTGTTATAAAAAAAAATTATTTAAAAAAAAGTTACAAATGTAGGTCAATATGAAATAGTCGGGTAATATGGAATAGGCGGTTTAAACCATTGAAAAACTAATTAGACTTCACAAAATATAGTTTTTGTTTAACTCTAAAAACCATATTTTTAAGATTATGTGTAATTCATTTCTGCTTGTAGTCTATTTACAAAAGTCACAGATATAATCTTCTTTCTCTGCTCCGGTACAGTCAAGGTGAGCCCGAAGAGAACAGCTGAAGCATTGAATCCAAATATCCCCTCATTGATCTTCGGAGAATTTTTCGTTACAGAAGATACATTCAGCGTCTTTGTTTTCCGGTTCTTTAGTTGATGGCATGAAGTCCATTACAGATGATACATCAGAATGGAAAGATTCATCGCTGCTAACACTGGAGTCATCTCTAGTTAGGTCTAGAAGGTCGGTCTAAGTTTAATTTCTTAACAGGGTGTCTTTGAATGTTCAGTTTCTTTGGTTGTTTTGAAGCTTCTGGTTCCTCCTTTATTTCTTTTTCTTTCAGTTCATCCTCTAACTCTTTTTTTTTATATGGGGAGTAGGTTATTATAGAAGATCTAGCTTTACTGCCTATAAGGGGATTATGGAATACCTAGTATTCCATAATACCAGACACGCCATCATGGAAAATGAACCTTTAAATTGATGGACAAAACATTGTCAGCTAAAAAACGACCACATTATAACAAACTACAATTCTTTTAGTGTACATTATACTTGACATCAATGTTCAAGTCACATGTGTACTAGTACGTTAAAATGTTTGAAAACTTACCTGCAAAAACTCTTGAAAATCACAAAACACATTTTGCTCTGTAGTAAGTGGTAAAACAACAACAAGCGGTCAACTCTCAGTGTACTGCATCATGGGAGTCTTTCTTGAGTAGTTCATGGTATTCCCACGTGATAGCAGCACCAAACAGAGCTGAAACCTCAGTATTCCATATTACCCGACTATTCCATAATACCCTCCTCTCCTCTAGCTGTATGCCAAAAATAATGCTGAAATAATGAGATCGTGAAAAGGGAAAACTGATCAACGATTCGTATTGAACAAGAAGAAAAGACTCAATTTAATGATATTGGTACAAGATTAGATAGAAACAGAGATGTCTGTATTAACTAAATGGTAGTATATGTGAATAGACCAAAATCATTAAAACTACTGACAGTTAATACATAGACAAAATCTCAGATAGAGCACAACGATTTGATAGTATCAAATCCTTAGTAAGATGCTTGAAAGGAGCGAGAGCCTCTAAACTTCGATTGTTTAACAGATAACTGATAAACAGATATTATCAGTCATTCGACGAAGCGTTTTCTAAGTGAATAAACTCGTCTCAAAGCCTCTCAGCAGGTATGATAGGGCCACTCATTGCATCTCTTGGGCTGAAGAAGCAGAATTATTCTCTACCTACTAGAAACAAAATAAAACCTCTCTCTCTTTTTTTGTTTGTTTGTTTGTTCATGAGCTGTATTAAGACTTGGTAATTTAATATATTGCATACAGCATCGAACTTTTAGATTACTTCTCAACTTCACCATCCAGATGAATGTATCAGGGTATGGAATCAATGACACAAATACCTGGATCTTTCTAGTATCATCAAACACTTCAAGTTGGCTGAGGCTTTGCTATGGCACCTTGAAAGTATGGATTCACTATTTTGTGCTTCTAAAAATTCTAGCATTCCAAAGTTTTTTATATATACTAGCCTCTGCGCGACCAGCATGGTCGCTTTTTGTTTTATATTTTCTTTTGCAAAACAACTCAACTGAAAGAAACGTATGTAAGGAATGTTACTATTATCTGTCATCATAAATATACGTTGTTAAGTGGTAGTGCGATCTCAGCCAAAAAATTTATAATCATTGCAAAATTCTCTATAAGGCTGATTCTAAAATTTCGGGATTAAAAAAAAATATGAATTTCCGTTACTTTAGAACAGAGTTAAAGATAAGACTGAGAAACTCAACAACAAAGATTTTAAAAATTGCATTCCTCTCTGTATGTAATATTTTTTTAATTAAGATATCTACACTTTATCATTGCATCAAATAAGAAATTGTTAGAGACAAATTTTTTCACTAAAAGAGGAGTAAAAAATTCAGCAAGTACTAAAATATAGTGTGGATTACATCACTCTCTATATGTATTATTGTTCCCAACTCAGATATCTACACTTAATCATACCAAATAAAAAATTGTTGGAAAAATTTCTTCACTTATAAAATGGAGTAAAAATTCAGCAAGTACTACTAAAAAAAGTGTAGACAATTAACTCTTACTTACTATTAAGATATTATAATGCAATTATTAATATTTTACTGTGATATTCCTCAAACTTCTTGATATACACAGTTGAGCATTTCAGAAATAGGATATACTACAGTGACAGAATCAAAATAACAGACTCTAGATAAACCGACATACAATTGTACAGGACTAAACACTGGATTTGATAGGTCTAAACATATTTTGTCAAAAGTTTGTCCTCTTACATACATTTAGAAAAACCGATGGAACAAAAGAATAAATTATCTCGTGAATAAATTAAAATTATTCACGTGTAAAATACAGCAATTAAATTGCACCCAATTACGTGCTATCCTGGAACCGCTATATACACGCGGTTGGCCGCTAATGTTTACATCTGGTAGTTCCAGCCATTGCCATTCGGACTGTAGAAATATGGCAGATTTTTGTGCCGCATACCTACGCATTTTATATATATAGATTAAATATATAGTTACTATGATATACGAGAATGATTAGATTGCCATACGGTCACGCTTTTCTGCATCTCTATTCTAGCTTCCAAAATCCAGGAACTTTGATCCAACCTAGAGTTTGTGAGACCAGTTTTTATATACTAAGATCTATAAATAAACCCTCCATATGAAAAACTCTACCGGTTTTAAAACCAGACAGTCAAAAAAGGAAAATAGTCCTGAAGTCCCAGAATTTATGTTTTCAACAGTAGGACGTTCAAATGGGAAGATGGAGAAGATAAAGTCTTGGTATTTTGTCTCTGGATTTTGTGTTCTTCCTTCTTTCTGAAAAGCAGCTTAAAAGAGCACATCTCTAGGACGCTATCTCGCGGGTATGTTTATAACGAAAAAAGAATTTGGAGAATCAAAACGTAGCTGTTATTTATGCTGAAGCTTTCCTTCTGACTTGATCAATAGGAGTATAAAACTTTTCTTGCACAATTGCATTTTTAATATTTGCCCATTCGTATTTCGATGTACTTTCAATGGTATTTCCCAGCGTTTCCATTACTCAATGAAAACGAATTATGGCAATTTATTTCAAATCCTTATTGCTACGATATTCAGACTGAGAGGGTAGTCTTTTTTTACTGGGTGACTATTTTACTTTTTAATAAAACGGAGAATCGCAGATATGCATCTATGTGTCTCTAAATCGAAGATAAAGAAGGGAAATAGGTCGGGAATTTGAAAGATTCAAAATAGTTAAAAGAACTCTTGTTGTTGTTGTTTCTAATGCCCCCAGGCTGGAAGTTCCAAACCAGGTCCATATAGGCATCGGACTGGAGTGTGAGGCTCCGGTTTATATAGTACCCCAAGGGTCGTAGTCCATCTTAGCAAGTTGCCACCTCAATTTTGTCCGAACACCCCCAGGAGCGACATTTGGGTGGAGGGAGGATCATACCCTCTCCCGCCCTTTCTCAAGTACCAGTCACTGACAGGAGGGAGACTTCAAAGATGTTTAAGATTTCTCTTATACTCGGAGAACACCTCACTATAAGTACTAAGCGTGTCTGACTGGACAGTCTCTGAAGAGTCAGCCTTTGCCAGAGAATCCACAATCTCGTTTCCACCAATTCCGACATGGGAGGGAATCCACTGGATATGCACCTCATAATTGACCGAAAGCTGAGAAAGCAATTTCAGAATGGATATGTCCTCCCTGTCTCCAACCGCTGAACAGAACACACTTAGTGGACCTGGCCCTCTACTTAAACCAGGAATGCGTTCCTGATTAACCTGCGCATCAGGCGATGCAGTATGAAAACTAGAAGAAACTGGACTCATGATAAAGGGTGAAGTGCTACAGCTTCTGTGAGTCTTAAAGACCTAGAGCACCTGAGGTAGAAGTCTGACTTTTCTCCATTTTTCGCCTGCTAGCTTTATCTGGGCATAATGGAATGGCCTTCACACCTAGGCTGATCCTTCCAGGAGCTATCGGCTCTCGACGTACTGCACCCATTCCACCCATTGACACCCCCTCGCCACGGAAATACACCTAATTACATTAATTAAAAAGTAACTTTTATATAACAACGCACGCGAGACAACATGCAGATTTTTTTCTTTATATTTTTTATTTTCTCCCTTTATATACTCGCTCGTCTTCCTCTCTGGGAATGGAATTATCTGGTGACGAAACACATGACGCGAATTGCCATTTGCAATTTTACAATTCATCTTTTTTCCTTCTCTTAAGTGAACAACAAGTCAGAAATTGACTCATGATTACCTGCACGGTAGCTTTTGCCATCCAGGACACCGAAACGAACATCCTCTCTCTCAGGTTGAGACTGGATCCTAAGAGGGCGAAAATGGTAGCCAGCATCCGGACAGACACGCCGCAGAGGAGAACCAGGGTCCCGTAGCCTTCAAAGATACACAATCCAATCAGAACTTCCAGAATAAAAGGGTCCAAAGCGAGAATCTTAGGGTTAGTTACACGCCTGAATTTTTTTTATTTTTTCATTATTATTATTTTATTGTTATTTTAGTATTTTCAAGGGTATGGTGACCCAGTTGGCAAAGGCAGCGAGCCAGTGATCTGAACGTCTATGGTTCGATGCCAGGAATCCACCGCCGTGTACGCTAATGGCGGCTGTTGCACAAAAAATCTCTCATGACTACAATGTCCTCCGAGTTTTCAAAATTTACCTCTGGAGGTGCTGGTTCAAGTGTTCCGGTCTCGTCACTTGACTCTGTTTAAAACTAAGTGACCGAGTCAAGTTGAACTCCGATCTTTGTGGTGCTATTTAAAATTGGAGCCACACCACTCTGTCGAATAGCCTTTAGGGACTAGATCTGACATTCTGTCGGTCAAGGGGCATAAGCCCCAACAGCAACAACAACTATTTTCAAAGTTCAGATAAATGTCTCTAAACAATTTACAAATCCTGAGCCGACCAGTGGCTAAGGCATCAGCCTGCCATGCCGGGGACGCGCGTTCGATTCCCTCATAAGGCTTGGTTGTACTCGTCAGTCTTACACCTTCAAAAGGGATCCCATCTAGAAAGGGTAGCTGCAATCCGCCGTCCATCGTCGGTGCCATCATTTGCAAATAAATAACTCTTCTATGTGTGTTTATGTTTTTATTTCCCTGCTTTGTTTTCATATGTCCCTTGTCATATGTTCCTTGTTTTCATAATTTTATATTCCCGTCACGGATTGGGAAAACACGAGTCCCAGGGAACTTAGTAGAAGCACAATTCCCGAGTGCGAAAGGTGATTTACAAAATTTGCGGAATTACGCCTAATTGCATAGGGTTTTCTCTTTCGATGGTCATCACCCGTATACCCCCCCCCCCCGCCGGGTAAAAAAACAGCAAGCTGAAACTTAGTATTTTCAAAAATATCATTCATATGAAGTTACAAAGAAAATGCTCGTTGTCACTCAGAAACGCAAAATAATGATAAATTTCAATCCCGTGGCTTCAAATTTAACGCAAGTTATCGAATTCCGAATTTCAGCCATTTTAGCAAGAATTTTGCCCTTAAACCTCATTTACCTTCGTAATTAAGTCAACGAGCACGAATTCAGTAATGACTTAAGATGAGTTACTCACCAATGTTGCTCTTCAAAATACTGAAGGTGACCTCGGATCCTATGAGCCCGAATAGCAAAGGTTCCAGCAGGTCCCACAGGACTCCGGTGGTCAGCGTTATCGACTTCTGTGGATATTCACCGAATGAGAAAAAAAAATAGTTTAGAATGTCGAGAAATTATATTTTTGAAATCTCATTTTGTACCAAAATGTGAAACAAGAAAATTATTTTTAGGGAATCTCAACTACGAACTAATGTCTAATTGAGATAAAAAGGAATTAAAATCTGAAATATTAGAATAATTTAAACCAAACAAATAAATCATAATCTTTAAGAAGAATATATACATATCTTATATATATAACTGTGTGAGTGAAGAATATAAACCTTAGTATTCTATGTACTCGTATTCTATATAAAATCGTACTAAATGTAATAAGTGTACATGGGTTTATGTAGCTCGAAAATATGTTTATAGGAAGGTATATCGCACCCCGACAAGAAAAGTGACACAACTCAAAAATGCAGCATTTGAGAAAAATCAATTTAAAGAATGCTATACAGCTTGAGCTAGCATTACAATATAACTGATACAACTGTCCTCAGGTGGACAAATTGCGAGATAGAGATGTGTCGCTTTTCGGACACGATGGGGCACTTAATGCATATTTTTCAATGACATAACATCAAAATTGCCATTTTTTGACTTTGTAAACCGGATCGCCGACGACCCGTTGGTATAAGTAACTCGTAATGCTAATGTAGACACAGATAATTGTCTATTTTACATCTCGTTTATTATAAAATAAATATCTAGACTAATAATTGAAAAATTCTTAGCTGGTTTGGAAAGTTGCGGTAACACCAGTGGACTGTACTATCTTGGTGAAAAAACAAACTCATTAAAACGAACGAAACTTTAATAACACTTAAAACCTTGAAACTTTCTGCTACGACACTCAAAAAACTAGAATAGGAACAACCAGCGTTCACCTCTAGGTAAATCACACTCAATCTCGTTGAACTTCAAATGCACACGTTCAACATGGCAGATAGAGAACATACTGGCTTCGCAAAATTTACACATAACCAAACACGAGCAGACTCTCTCTCTGTCTCGCCATCTACATTCAGAAATACAAACTAATTAAATTAATATACAACAATAATAATGTACATAAGTTTGTTCCGAAGAACGCTGATAACATTAATGAGAGAGGAGTTCATAATCACAGTTCAAATAAGACTTCCCCCTCTGGTCTCTATTCCCTCCGCTCTCCAGTACCTCAATCCATCATGTTCCAGTCTAAAAAAAGGCCCCGTCAAATCGTCTTTTCTTCATATATACCTTTTTTCCCGTTCTCGAATGTTCCATTGTCTCATGTGTCTGATGCAATCTCCTAACAGGGGGTTCGTCATATGGTCACCTCCAGGCCGGCGTTTCCTTTTTTGTCAGCCCGACAACCCGGGCCTTGCATTGTCTCTTTGTGCGTTGATGGCCTTTTTGTAACGAATGACCCTTTTTCCACTTAGGGAAGTATGCACCGCACCATTGTCTGTTAACGGTCTGCCTGATTCCTTTAACAAAAAGTCACATCTGTACTGGATTTTCCAAAGTTAGGATTGAGTCTGTTTACAGACTATGCGAGAGTCTCACAGACTTGTTTCACTTTTCTTGCCGGGATGCGATATGTCGATACAATTTATGTATAAGCTTGATTTGGTTTGGCGCGCTACGGTCAACATTTTGCTACACGAGGGCTAATTAGACTGGGACCTACTGCTTAAAGCCGATTCCGAACGGCTACAAACGTCCATGCAAAACATGTATAAAAATATGGGCAGTATATTGTCAAATTAATTTGTATCTTTTACAGTAAAAACTATATTATTAAAAAACTATATTAGTAAACTATATTAGTAAAAACTATATTTAGTATATTCTACTTTAAAAGCGTACAAGTATTTCACATACGAGGCAGTAAAAGGCAAAGTGGCGTAAGTCACATTTTCAATTTTTTTTATTATTATTATTTATTTGAGGGTAAAAATGTAATCTCCATGTTCAATTGATAGTGGAATTGCAAATAATTATTTGCAATATTATGAAAATTATTATGAATTATAATTTGTTCAATTTATAGTAGAATTTTCTTGTAGTTTTTGTAGAAAAAAGCTTTGGAGTTACACCACTTGACTTACTGACTTACACCACTTTGCCTTTCACCGCTTCATATAACTGAAGATAAGGAAAGTAGAAAGTTTCTTTACATAGGTACGTTATAGAGTCGCAGTTTAAAGGTACAGGAGTGTGATCTTCCGCATTTCCTGTAACCTTATGTGAGCTTCTATAATAGAGGTGCTATACTCACGAACGTGGGGTCACGCCTCCACCTCAGAGACGCGCAGAAAGCGAGACTGACACATGCTAAGGCTCCAACTCCCGACACTCCGGTCCTCAGACTGACGAAGGTGAAGGCTAAACCTCCCAAACAAAGAAGAGCAGATCGCAGGAAGTTAAGAAAAGGTCGCTAGAAAAGAGAGAAAGAGGAATATCTTATAACAGCAGCATTAACACAAGGTATCATGCAATACGGGGACGCCGCATCACCTGACTTCACACATTTTCAGTCTCCCTGAATTTTTTTCCCAATGCGGCAGGCATTTGAATCTTAAAGACCTTCTTCCCATAGCCACCATGAAATCTTGTTGGCTACTTTATTATGAGAGCACCGTTTAGGTCAGCCAACATTGCTCTCTATGGGAGGACAACGTGGGAATGTGCAAGCCATTCTCGGGATTTGAACCCAAGCCCACTGAATGGAAGCTCACGACGCGTTAACCCATATTTAATGTGGGCGCCAATCTCCTTGATTAACTATGGGTAATTTTTCTTTTCGAGATTTTCCTGATCGCAGTCAATGCGTATGTTTGAATTCCGTTTTATTCATACGAAGGTAAACGTTTAAATAAAGAACATCTATGAGTAGTTATACATATATTTTGAATTTTTTCAGAACTTAATTCTTTACGATTGATGTCTATCGCTACAAAATTTACTCATCACAAAAAAAGAATGACCTGTAAATCTAAAAAAGGGATATCAAGTCTATCGCAAATAGGACGCAGTGGCCCGGTTGGCAAAGGCGTCGAGCCAGTGATCTGACAGTTGCGGGTTCGAGGCCGGCCGCTGACAAAATCCACCGCCGTGTGCACTAATGGCGGCTGTAAAATCTCTGGTGGCTGCAATGTCCTCCAAGTTCTCAAATTTACCTCTGGAGGTGCGGGGTTAAGTGTTCCGGACTCGTTACTTGACTCGGTTCAAAATTACGGGACCGGCCCATAGGGGGGTTATGCTGGTCCACCTATACAGTGATCTCAGAAAAGTGGCCAGCAAAACCGCGGTGCCATATGACGATAAGGATAATGTCCAAGTAACCGTCTGCCGCATTGGAGAACAGTCTATCGCAAAAATAAGGTTATATAGAAGTGCAAATGCGAACAATATTAGGTTTCCTCCAGTGTACTCGACGGCTATGTTTGCCTTAAACAGATACAAATTGCACGTGATTATTACTCCTGTGTTTTATCTATTTTATTTTGCCTTATGCAGTAGTAGCACGTCTTGTGTCTTTTTCATCAAACAAAATTTATAATCACCAAGCACACACACAGGTAGGAGAAAGTATGCACAGGTTTCCGGACAAATTATTCCAGGGATGCTTCCATACATCTAATACAAACAATACTAAATAAAATAAAGTAATTTAAGTCTATTTCTACATTACACGTAATCAAATCTTTTTCAATTCCACTCTAAGTTATTGGGGAATTGCAAGACGATTAATTACATAATTAATTCCACAATAATGAAAAAGTCTCGATTGCGTGCGAGTTTTCCCCAAGTTTCATATAAGTCCTATTTCTATATAATTTTATTCTTTATTTCGGTGGCAACACTTTAAGAATCCAGCTTAATGGGTGACGTGAAAGAAACTCTATTCTTTCAAAAATTCCTTCATTCCCAAAGGTTACATGAAATATTATTAAGAATAGAAGACAGTATGAAAATTTGAAAGGTGAAACGTACTTCTGATGTTATCCTGTCATTCGGAAAATACCAGAGAAGGATCCCAAACGCAGCACCGGTGGCCATGCCAACAATAGGCTCTAGAAGTCGCTTCAGTAGTGTCGCTGACAAACTGTCTAAGAGACGTGAAAAATCGTTTCAGAAACAAGTCAAGATCAACTAATACAGGGTGTCCCAAAACGACCGCATAAACTCTGCACAGCTAGATTGCTCGTTGGGAGTACATAAAAACTGCCCAAAGAAGCGTTCCTGTACGATCCATAGTTTACGAGAAAAATACGAAAAACAAAGTATGACGTCACTGCCGGTGCAAGAAAAAACACTTTATTGGACATATCAACAACAATATTTCCATATCTTTCGCCGCGCATATCACGTCATGCATACGCGCGCGCCATGGAATGACGTTAAGCCGTCGTTGAACTGGTATTTAAAAGGCTGCATCTTGCAGCTACCGGTAGTCTTTGTATGGTGGCCATGTACTCCGTTCGTGACTACTGCGATATGTACTTGATGTACCGTCGATGTAATGGAAATGCCTTACGAACTGCTAGGGAGTATGTCCGTCGATATCCGTCCCGCCGTCCTCCCGATGTCAACGTCATCCGTAGGCTGGACGAAAGACTGCGAAATACGGGAAGCGTCTTGCCAACAGCCAATCTTCACGATACTGGAAGACCGCGGAGCGGCCTGACGGTAGCACAGGCGGATGCAATACTGCACCGGGTAGAAGAGACGCCCGAGGTAAGCACACGCGCATTAGCCCGTGAGATGACTTCGAGTAAAAGTACTGTGCACAGGCTTTTACGGTCTGAGAGGCTACACCCATTTCGGTGCACAACCGTGCAAGGTCTGAAACCAGATGACTTTCAGAAACGCGTGGCCTTCTGTGAATGGCTGTTGCAGCAACAAAACACAGATAATGGTTTCATTGCACATATCCTGTGGACTGATGAATCATGTTTCACTCATGATCGGGTATTCAACCATCACAACAGCCATATGTGGTCCCAGGTCATTCCGCATGCAATCCGGCCACAGAAACATCAGGAACGTTGGTCTCTTAACGTGTGGGCCGGCATACTCGGGGATCGCCTGCTTGGACCATATCTGTTGCCTGAACGGCTCTCGGGACAGTCGTACTTGGTGTTTCTCAATGAGGTCTTAACCGAGTTCCTTGATGACATACCATTAGCGGCAATACAGGGACTTTGGTTCCAGCATGATGGGACTCCGGCGCATTTCTGTGCTCCTGTACGTGGTTGGCTGGATATGGAATACCCCGGCCGCTAGATCGGACGTGGGGGTCCGGTTCTATGGCCGCCACGTTCGCCAGATCTTACATCGTTGGATTTTTTCCTATTGGGCCATCTCAAGGAACTGGTGTATCGAGACGTAGTAACAACACAAATGGACGCCTGCCTCGACATGCACGGCGGACACTTTGAACATCTGCTTTAAATTGTGCATGCTGTTGATATGTTCAATAAAGTGTTTTTTCTTGCACTGGCAGGGACGTCATACTTTGTTTTTCGTATTTTTCTCGTAAACTATGGATCGTACAGGAACGCTTCTTTGGGCAGTTTTTATGTACTCCCAACGAGGAATCTAGCTGTGCAGAGTTTATGCGGTCGTTTTGGGACACCCTGTATATTTGTGAATGGCGGGATTCATATCTGTCGTAACTGCCAACCCACAGGCGAGGGAATATCCGTAAATCTCCACCCAACGAAATCACATGAAGAAAAGATTTGTGCATTTTTCGCCAGATCTTTTGAGCTCCGAATTTTGTACTGCAGCTGGTGGGAGATTTATTTGTGTCCCCAACTGGTAATGTAGGGACTTAAACCCATCCCCTTGTGAAAGGAAAGTTTCCCGCAACCGAAAAGCCGGGAACCAAAATCATTTCGAATTTTTTTCCAGATTTTGTTATACATGCAATTACATCAAGGTTTGTGTTTGGGAGGGACCTAAGTTTAAACACAAAATCCACAAAACTTGTGTACGTTGTGCTTCAAGAAAACTGACGCTTCCTAAGTTTAGCTGTGGTTGTTGAAACGTCACAACAATCCCATGTTTCCGTTTTGAATCGTTTTAGAAAAGGCATGGTTTGCAACTCCCTTAACACAGCCGAGCTCCACCTTCAAGTACCTAACATATACATAGAGTGTGGTAGAATCAAACAGACCCTCAAACAGTTTAGAACAAGAAAAGGTCAGTTAGGACATACCAAGCTTGAGATTTTTGAAGGTCATCTACAGTGTGACACATCAAGCTATCTGGTTTATTTTCGAAGACAATTCAGAAAGAGTGAACAACCTCTTGGTTCATCTCGAGATGGTTCATTTAAATGTCCTTGTATATTTATAGCTATAAATATTATGAAATAAAGACAAACTAATGTTTATGACTCTCCTGTCATCTACTATCCTGAGTACATTACGCTGTTAGGCTGCTTTAGCCTTCTATCTTAAGGCTGGTTATTCGTTCGTTAAGAGTGTTAAGGTCATCTTTTGTTGCACAAGGGCTAATCAGACTGGGACCTACAGTTCAAAGCTGATTCCAAATACCTCTGACTTTCCGAATCTATGCCAACAATGGGACTCGAACCCACAAGATCTATACCGAATGCCAATGCTAGCCATTCGACCATCTACCCTTTTTTCTGGAGAACCTCGTTATATAAATAATAGATTATTTTCACTTGTAGACGAAGAAAATCACTGACAAATTCAGAATATATAAAATGAAACTCAAGCGCCCGATCGTTAACATGAGATTTCGTAGTGTTGTGTCACAGAAATTCTCATAGAAAGAAAAGTATTCGCGACGAGCATTTGTATCTTCATGACTTTGGATAATCAGAAACCTACATGTTACAAATGATACCGTATGTTAAAAAACTTTGTTTTGCCACAAATGGTTCACTTAATGTTGTAATTAAGTCACTTAATGTTTAATTTGTGTCAAGTATCTATGCGGTTCTGACATCAGTTGACCTGCAACATCATTTTCAAACAGTCTATTCTATATGATCTAATGCGAGAATCCACGGGATTTTGACAAAATCCTTTAAAGAAAAGCTTCTAGATATCCAGACTAACTCGACCACACCAACCGGTTCTTGACACGGACACATAGCCTTCCAGGTTAAATACCCTTCGGTGCACATAGCCTGCAACAAGTGGTTACCTCAGAAAGCATCCTAGCGCCCTTGTGAAGGGGGGGGGGGAGGCATTAGAAAGCAAAAGGCAGGAAACGGGACCCAAACAGAAAGTGAAAATTATTTGGGTATCGAAGAAATTACGAACCAAACTTTGGTCGAAACTGGTGTTGGTCGGTTTTGAGAGGAGAAAATATGTATACTGGGCCTCGTATCCCGAAACTCCAATTAAATCAACGTCATCGAGTACAGCCGGAACTGCAGAAACCTCCGTGATGAGGCAGCTCAAAAAAATACCTTTCATACCACCAGATTAAGGGAAAGTATGAGTTTTTTTAATTGAGATCTTCAATCAAAAAGGGTAGCTGAAATGAAAATTAAATTTTTGTAGATAAACTCAGAAATTAAAATAAAATACAATACGTGGCCGCTGCAGATAGTTTTAGATATCTTCCGGCTATCAAGTAGTCCAGAGTTTTTCTTAGTGTGTTCCGTGGAACCCAGGGGTTCCACCAAAATATTTAGGGGTTTCGCTAGACAGTCTGACAGCCAATCCATATTTTGTTTACCCTGATATATTTTCTTTTAAAATTACTATTATTTGTTTTTATGAAGAAATTTTTAACGATTTTTTGTTTAATTCAATAATATCTAAGTATTAAAAACAATATTTGTTTCATTCAATATCACATTAAATTTTGGGAAGGAAGGGGTCTCTTGATAAAAAAATGCAGAAGGTTCCGTGAACTTTGAAAAATGCCCAGACGTTTCTGTAGTCAGAAAAGTTTGGGAAACATTGCTGTAGTTCATAGGATAGGATTCCTACCAAATCTTCCGATTTATGTCGGCCATGCTGCCGCTTCACATCAATTATGAACTTCCCTGTTAGGCTGTTATAAGAATTTGACTACCTTTCTAAGAAAATGCTTTGCACACATACATTCCAAAGTACCATTAAAAGCTAAACGGGTTTCTGGCGAATTATTTATGCGTAATAAACTCTACTAGAGGTATAAATCGATCTGGAGGATCTGAAGAATGATTTAATATTTTCCCATCCAATGACATTCGACTGAATAGCCATTTTGATCGAATGCTAACAAAAACAGTTTTTCTTTGCGTATTTTCTTAATTGACCCATTTTTGCTGAAACTATTATATTTCATTCAAATTTATTTGCTCAGTAGAGAGAGAAATTGAAAATAACCTAGTACTTTACGTCCTCAAATTCGAATTATGCCTCAAGTAAAGTTTATTATACATAAATAGTTTGCTTGAAAAACCATTTATTTCAATTATGCCGTAATGTGTATGTATATAATGTACAAGGTGCGGCCATTAATTTCTAGGACTGATCTAATAACTCCAGAAAATATTACAGGAAATACCCGTTTAATATGTTTCGAAGTAACTCCCACCTGCCGTAATGCACTTCTGTGCTCGGCTGTATAAGTTTCGGAAACAACTTTTAAAGTCTTCTTTCAGAATGCTCTTTAACCCTTTCAGGGGAACAACCTCCACTGTTTGCACGGTTCAGAATTTTTTTTCTCGGTTTTTTAACCTAAAAAATCTTGAAATTTTTTCCAATTAAAGGTTGCAAAATTTTTTAATTTCTATAAACTGATAACAGATGGCAGAACTAGCAATTTTCTGCTCCTTTAACTGGAATACATTGAATGCAAGTGAAAGGAAGACAAGAATTAGGCGTTCGCAATGTGCGAACGGTGCCCCTGAAAGGATTAATGTGGACGCCACCGTTACCTTGATGACTTCAACATCCTCAAATCTCGTTCCCTTCAGCAAGTCTTTCAATTCTAGAAACAAGAAAAGTCTATCGGTGCTAAGTTCGGAGAGTATGGATGATGTTGCATCTCCACGACCTTATGCTGGGCCAATTTTCTGAAGGACACAAGATTTGAGGATGTCGAAGCCCTCAAGAAAACGGTGACGTACACATTAAAGAGCATTCCGAAAGAGGACTTTAAAAGTTGTTTCCGAAACTTATACAGACTTTTACAGCACAGATGTGCATTACGACAGGTGGGAGTTACTTCGAAACATATTAAATCGGTATGTATTTCATGTAATATTTTCTGGAGTCATTAGATCAGTCCTGGAAATTAATGGCCGCACCTTGTATTAGCATAAAGAGAAAAATAAACGAATGCGTAAAAGAGTCGAAAAGGAAATTTTTTTTTGTAAACTGGAGATTAAACAGAACACAAACATACTTCGTGGCGTAAGTTTTAGCCACACTAGGAAACAAGATGGCACATCATGTGTCATCCTGCATATTTAAGAGATCTAATCTGACGAAGTTGAAATTTCAGGAAAGCTTCAATTTCTCAGCAGCCTCTGCGTGCACCAGGACACGACGAGGAATTTGAAAAGACTAGCCGCTGCGCGACCAGCATGGTCGCTTTTAGTTTTATATTTTCTTCTGCAAAACAACTCAACTGAAGTTACATATGTAAGGAATGTTACAATTACCTCATCAGAAATATACGTTGTTAAGGGGTATTCTCTATAAATCTGATTCTAAAACATCGTGATTAAAAAATGGGAATTTCCATTACTTCAGAACAGAGTTAAAGATAAGACTGAGAATCCCAACACCAATGATTTTACAAATTACATTCCTCTTTGTATGTGTTATTTTCCAAAATTAAGTTATATACACTTTATCATTACATAAAATAAGAAATAGTTGGGGAATTTTTTTTTCACTTAAAAAAATGGAGTACTAAAATAAAGCGTAGATTATATCACTCTCTTTATGTACTATTGTTCACAATTCAGATATCTACATTTAATCACATCAAATAATAAATTGTTGAGAAAATTTCTTCGCTTATAAAATGGAGTAAAAATTCAGCAAGTAGTGAAAAAAGTGTAGAAAATAAACTATTACTGGCTGTCGGTTGCTATGCTGTCGACGGTTAAGCCTAACCTCGGGTCATTTATGCTCTCTCTTAATGAATTATTTCTTCTTCGCTTTCTTTCTTGAGACTGTTCCGAATTTTCACTTGATCCGTGTTTCTCGCTTTCGAGCATTCCTGATTTCATTGCGTAAATCCATGTTGACACGCGCTTGAAAATTGCGGCCAGCCGCTAATGTTTACACCGGTTAGTTGCAGCCGTTGCCATTCGGGGTGTAGAAATATCGTCGATTTTTTGTGCCGCATACCTACGCGTTATATATATATAGATATTTTGCTGCATATCACGCGGCTATCGGCAAATATACGTTATAAGAAACAAATCTAGAAAAGGAACCGGTGCTCACCACTAGAGGAGGTGAGGATGTTCATGGCGACCAGGAACCCGGTGAGAGCTACCACGTTGTCCAGCGACACCGACGCCATGAGCAAGGTGGGGATCCCGGACCCGGAACCCAGTCCTGACTCCGACAAATGGATGGCACCGGGAACTAGAACGGCCGCAGACACGGCAGACTGGATGAAACTGGAAAGAATATACGTGAATGAATAATTCCTTTCAAATAACAGAAAAATGTAGATTAAATTCGTAAAAAACAGGCGTGGAAGTAAGAAATCAGGAAATGTTCACCTTATCAAGCAAAAGAAAACTCTATTCGAGAGTTTTAAAAGGCAAGATTTTTTTCATTAGGACATAAGCAAGAGATCACACATATTATTAGTAATGAAAGTTTAAATATTCAAATATTATTGCCCGTGCATTAGATTTTGTTTTTCAAACAACAAAAATTTAGGGAAACTTTCGCGTATGACTCGTGGCACCTGAGCTATAAAAATAGGTATTTGTTGGTGTTAAGTCTCTAAAAGCTGTATTTTCTTTAAAAGTTTTTCTAAAAATTCCTGATGTATTATTTTTTTTAAATATTTTTTTCTAGACGGTACTAGAAGCAGCATGCTCTTAGAAAAGAAAATCTAGATATTCTTAGATACTTCTCTGAAAGTTTTTAAAAGCAGTATTTTCTAAAATAATGTAAGAAGTATGACGTTATACCATAGACCCAATAAACACAGAATGCTCATATATATATATATATATATATATATATATATATATATATATATATATATATACACTGCTGGCCACCCAAATTGCAACACCAAGAAAGACAAGAGATATCACAACAAAATTTATTTTGTAGATAACATGTTGACCAAGTATCAAATGATTAAATTTATAGACTTCTGTGAAGTGTGGTTCCTGCCAAAATCAGTAGCCAGAGTAGTCGAGATTGCTGGAGATCACCGCTGCTACACGCCTCGGCATTGATTCAAAGAGACTTTGGATGAGTTCTTGGGGTACAGCAGACCAAGCAGCTTCCACACGTTGCCAAAGTTGATCTGCTGTGGCAGCTGGGGATGGAATCTGGGTCAATCGTAGAGCAACCATGGACCACATGTTTTCTATCGGTGAAAGATCCGGAGAGCGAGGCGGCCAGGGAAGCAATTCAATCTGGCGATTGACGAAGAACCGTTGGACAATGCGTGCCACGTGTGGTCGCGCATTATCCTGTTGAAATATGGCTGTGGGCAAGCCCTGAAGGTAAGGAAGGACAACTGGCTCCAACACCTCGGAGATGTAGCGCTGGCTGTTTAAAGTACCGGCAATGCGTACTAGAGGTGTGCGAGAGTGATATCCAATACCGCCCCATACCATAATACCCGGTGCAGGACCAGTGTGGCGGTGCATAACGCAGCTGTTCAGCATCCTCTCTTCACGGTGTCTCCAGACTCGAATGCGACCATCGTGGTGTTGCAGACAGAAGCGTGACTCGTCAGTAAAGACAATTTCATTCCATTCTGCCGTCCGTCCACATCCTTCTGTCATCGCACCATTGGCGGCGGTGAGGTCTGTGGTTCTGCGTCAAGGGTAGACAAAGCAATGGACGTCTTGCGGACAGACCACTCTGCTGTAAACGGCGTCGAATGGTACGCGCAGACACTGGATGATGCGTTACAGACTGCATGTGCTGTGCTATGGTTCGTGATGTGACTGAGCGATCCGTCACTGCCATGCGCACAATTTGTCTGTCATCACGTGAAGTGGTGCGCTGAGGTGGATGCGATCGAACACGCCGGTCCGTCGTACCCTCCTGCATCCAACGATCACATATCCGCATTACAGTTGTTTGGTTTCGTCCAACACGACTACCGATTTTCCTGAAAGATAATCCACAATCTCGGTAGGCCACTATCCTTCCTCTGTCGAACTCGGATACTTGATCAAAAGATGATCGCTGTTTTCGACGAGGCATAATTGATCGGTTTTTTGAAAAAACCACAAGAAAAACACAATTGTCGAACTTGAAATCGTCGAAATCTCCAAGCCTTAAATAGCGCTTTGAAGTGGCGCCACAGGCGCGCGTGATGTGCGTCTGCGCTGAAATTCTAATCGTTTGCATATCTCACCTCCGCTAATGCATGTTGTAAATTTCATGTTATTTGCATGTTTCCTTCAGGGTGTTGCACTTACAGTGGCCAGCAGTGTATATATATATTTCCTGCTTGTGATTTGGTAGTTTCTATTCCCTAATGCGGCCAGTTCCTTTTTTATTACCCTTTCTCTTTCCTTCACGGAAAGTATAGTAATTATAACTTTCTCTTTTTGTGCCTTTTTTCCATTCGCTGTATTACTTTAATTTGTTTATGATTCCTTCCTTTTATTTCTCCTGAAAACTCCCCTTCTTTAATATTATATAAAATCGTCCTGTAATGATCTGCCCCTGCATTTGTATCTACTTCCGTTTACAGTCTTCTTCCACTAACTTATCCAATTCCTTCCGACAGCACAGCATCCTTATCCGCTTGCCTTCCATCAACAGTCAAGACACAACCCACTCCAGCTCTTCAACCACCTCCTCCACCCCACAACCACCCCCCGGTTAGTTGAGCTCTCTCTCTCTGTGAGTGTGTGCATGTGTGTGAATCTTTTATCAAAAGACCAATTTTAATAGTATATATTTCATGAAATTTTTATACTTCATTAGAGAGATAAACCGCCCCTTGTCGGCTGCGGTCACTTAACCACATGAAACGAGAAAAATGTACTCATATTTTTAAGAAACAAGTTTTAGTTATATTTTACAAACAGAGATGGCACCACTCTACTAACCCCCCCCCCCCCCAAAAAAAAAGGGTAAGATTTGAACTTAGTAGTACAGGTATTCCTCGACTTACGATCGTTCGACTTACGACCGCATGCACTTACGACCAAAAATTTAAAATTTAAAAAAATATATTTTTTTCTCAAAAATACTTTCCCTGGAATTTACAGTACATACCTATATGTATTACATAATTATTAAAAAATATAATGCATTATTCTGCAATACTTTAAAAATTTATGACGCAATAAAAAAAATGTATGATGCCATACTTTCGATATCCACAAGATAAATCAAATAAACCTTCATTGGCATCAGAAATGACTTCAGCTTTTCCTTATATTAATAAAGGACTACAACAGTTAGAAGCAATGGATCCAAATGAAAAAGACTCTCAAGTGTAAATCGTCGTATTTATGAAAAGTGTTGCTTGCTACCACACAGTATACAAGGAAAAAAAGACGCAAACTGTTCAAACTACCTTGGATATTTTTGTTAAAAAACTTGCAACGTATCTTCTGTCGCAAATTCTGAACAAATGGATTGTACTAACATAATAAGTAGTGATGACGACGAATAGCTTATGTCTTCTGAATACAGTGTATTTTAAATTACGTATAAAAAATATATGTATGTGCACATACAAAAAAAAATTGTTTGAAACTCGACTTACGACCAATGTCTCGGTCCCTATCTCGGTCGAAAGTAGAGGAATATCTGTATATTATTCACTTACGTATTAACCCACGTGTTCTTCTTATTGGAAAGATAAAGACAATCACGTATTCGAGAACACGTGCTATATATAATGAAATATACAGTGCTAAGTCCCCTATAACTGAAACTATGCAACTCAAGAAACGTTGAATAAAAACTTTGCAGGTTTTTTCTTCCCTTTTTACATAGAGAGAGTAAATTTACGTATATGTATGTATGTGTGTGTATATGCATGTGTGTGTGTGTGTGTGTGAGCGAAGGATAATTTTATAAATGATATAAAAATTGTTTGATTAACTGGACCATTGTTAATTCGAAAATCGGAATAATTTGTCTTTATCTTGAGACACTGACTGAAATAAATTCAACGATGTATATGATAAAATATTTAGTATATTTTCAAATTTTCAAAAGTACTCGATTACCTTTCTTTCATTTTCTTTGACCTGTAGATACGTTTTACGAAGCTTCGTTACAATTTTTGGAAATCAAAATAGTTTTGCCGCAAGTAAATGATTTCTCTTTCAGTGAAAAGATGGTAGCAAGGAAATTTAGAATGAAACGTACGCTAGC
This sequence comes from Dolomedes plantarius, assembly GCA_907164885.2. Lineage (NCBI taxonomy): Eukaryota > Metazoa > Arthropoda > Arachnida > Araneae > Dolomedidae > Dolomedes > Dolomedes plantarius. The sequence goes on along the minus strand of OU015496.1, from coordinate 170,102,519 downwards.
AAACTTACCCTAGCATCCATGACCAAAGCCAGGGTAATCCTAGCAACAGATGAGACACTACGGCAGAGACACTGGCTTCTGCCAGGCAGGGCACAAACGACAGTCCAGCTACAGAGAGGCCCAAGGCCCTAAGCCTGGCAACGTCTAGTCCCAGTCCGGCCTTGAGCAAGATGATCGATAGGGCAGCATTTCTGTGGAGGAGAGAGATTAATCAGGTTAAAAATTCTCAGAATTTTCCAACTGCAAATAAAATATTATGCATTGTAAAACAAAGTTTAACTAATCGGGAAAAGATCACCATGATTTTATCTAACGCAGTAGACAACCCTATAGTGCTTACTTACACAGAAGTCGTAGACTGGATATGCACTCGCTTATGTCCTCTTTAGACGCGTGTTCTCTCATCTCTTACCTTCTCTTACCCTCATCTCTTTACCTGCTTGAACTAAATCCTCTTCATTCTCTTTATCCTGGAACATCCTACTTGTACTAAAGGAGACAAACGAGGCGTAGTAAAAAAGAAGTAGCATACCTTAAGTGGAATCCCCTTGTATTTTACTTGGATGTACTTATTGCTTTACTACCGTAACTCAGTAGAATGGGTTTTGACCTGAATTTTTATAAATATGTTCCCATGATTATGAAATTGGTCTAAGTCATTGTACCAGTGACTACGAAAGTTATGTAAGTCAAGAATCTAAGAAAAGGGAGATTATTAGCCTTTTCACGTTGCATTCTTTTACATTATCGTAATCTGAGGCAGTGTTTACAAAAAATTTTAAATTGAACCGTAATTATTTTCGGAAATATTTCATCATATAGTATAAAAATATTTTTTCGTTTGTTCAAATTCAGACCTATTAAAATCTCGAAACGAAAAGTACATGACTTACAAAACTTTTTAAATCACAGATACAATGACTTAGACCACTTTCATAATCAAGGGCACATATGAACATGTATCGTTGATCCAAAATATACCAGGAAAAGGAATCCGAGACTTAGGCGATAGGAATTTTCCTTTCTTGATCTATCTAGAATTTTCACTGCGGGCTCTACAATGCACCCTTTCAAGGCTAACTATTGAATTCATAATATTATTTGAAATCAGTTGTTATTACCATGTTTTTATTAACTTGCTTTCTTGTTTGTTTGTGTGTTTGTCCCTTACAAATCTTGCAATCGATTTTTAACTAACTTCCCGACTAGCTATACATTTGAAAATTTTAGAATAGCTCAGAACACGATACAATACACTTTTTTAATACTTTTAGCCATCTTTAAGCAAATTTAAATCTATTTTCAGTTAATTTTGTTTGGTAGACTGTTGCAGCCATCTATCGGCCGGAACGGGAAGTAAAAGTTAAATGCATGTTAACTACCAATTAACTTCATTTTCTTTCAAGTTGATGGGATAATTCATCAAAAAAAATTTTTAAAAGTATTTATTATTACATAGATATGTCAAGTTTATATGATTCAACAGAAAATTTAAAAACTTGGTATAAAAAAAGTTTTTTTTAATCTTGTAATTATATTTTGATTATTTCGCCTATTGTTCATTTATTTTACGAGTAATTTAATTACTTCACTTCTCAATATTAAATTACCAGGAAAAAGAAATTCTCTCATTTGGTTTTCAGAAACACTCAACACTACAGCTAACTCGACAGACACATGACACTATAATTCATCAGCTAAAGAATTTTTTTTTATCTTTATGGCTCGGAAATCCGAAAAATATGCAAAAACTTATTCGCGCTTGTCAGGGAGCTAATTAATATAGTTTCTATTCCCGGAAAATGTGAAACAATAAAATTAATCAAGGTATTAAAGCACTTAGCAGTAAATTCGTTTGAAGAAGTTAGCCGGGGTTAGCAAGTCTTGTCGTGCGACACCAGGTGATTCTAAGCCTGTTAAATATTTAACTACTGTTAAAGTCTGTAAAAATCCTTACCATTATGGTGTAAATTCCCAATAAAAAATTTCGTTGAAATATTAAACATTGTGCACCAGTTCAGAGAGGTACAGAATAAGCATTGACTAAAGCACGTTCAACGCAAATAATTTTTTTTAAATGTAATCGCAAAACTAGAGAAAGGAAAAGAGAAAACAGATGGTGATATGTAAAAGACATAAGAAAGCAGAAATAGAAATACGTACTTTACACATCAAAAAATGGTAGCAAAATAATACGATTGTGCATAAAGAATAATAAATAATAATGATTAAGATCAATAAAGATGATAATGACAATGCATGACAATAATAAATTAAAGAACAATAATGAATCAATAATAAATTAAAGAACAATAATAAATCAATAATAAATTAAAGAATAATAATGAATGTGAAACATTAGAATTAATTATTGATTATTTATAAAGAAAATAAGCGCTGAATCATTTATCAGTAATGATAACTATGATCTGAATAAATAAATAAATAATGATAATAGTACATAAATAATTTTAACGATGATTGGAACTAATAAATAACAATGATAATAGTAATAAATAGTAATAAATAATGATGATTGACACACAATTATATATCAATAATCATGATAATGATTGTAGTTATAAATTAAAGCTGTGATAATACTTTAAATTTGATAAATTTGTGACAATAATTTTGATAATACAAAATAATAAATAATGATGGTAGTAAGCATATAATGATATATCAGAAATAATGATATCATTATATCACAAGCAGGAAAAATAGTTACAGATGTAATTTCTAAAGAGAAAAAGAGAAGGATATTGATGGGTTGTCATTAATAAGTTCATTTGAATGCATACTAGTAATAGACTGCCTCACGTTCTGTCGGTGCATTAATTTGACAGCTCAAAGGAGACTATTATAATACCAGCTCTACCCAATCTTGGGGGATAATCGAAGTATAGTAACTGACTTACCTCAGTGTGGATGCCCACTTTGTTGATATGTCTTTGCTGAAGGGAATGAAGGAGAGGTTTCTGTACAGAATTCCAACTGCTAGCATACCTAAATATCAAGATTTGTGTGACTGTTGTGAAAAGGAACTTCATCAATAGAATCAGAAAATTTATGTATGCCTGCCAGTTATATGGCTGAAAATCGCAAGTGAAACTAATACTAATAATAATCGATCATCGATACAAATGAATGGACAGACCAAAATTCACACAATTCCCATTCAAAACCCAGATTCAGACGCACGGCTTTTAAGTCGCACATCATTCGAGCGATAGACAGTAGTCCAGTTATCCGATAGAGACGCTTGAAAAAAAAGTCTCCAAAAATGGATTACTGTATTTATTTTGAACCAAAGTTAAACAAACAGAAACTAACGAAATTACAACCAACAGTATAGCTTTTTTCCCCTTTTAAAAATACTTCTAAATAAAATCTGTAAAATACAGACTTGGGTATTTCCTTGAAATAATTAGGAATTACTAGTTCATATTCTAGAATTATGGTTAGTTGGTTGGTTGGGGTTTTAAGGCGCAAGGTCCAAAATAGGACATAAAGCTCCAAACACAAGACAGAAGTCAAAATATAGTTAATATAAAAGCGCCAGGCTCGAACCAATGACGGAGATTACCGAATGAAACACCAACACCTTTTCATAATAAAATACGTACAAGAGTGTAAATCTGGTATAAAAAAAGATAAAAATGCCGTGTAAACGTTATAAAAATATATATATGAGGCAGTGAAAGGCAAAGTGGTGTAAGTCAGTAAGTCAAGTGGTGTAAGTCCAAAGCGTTTTACTGCAAAAATTGCAAAAAATTCCACCATAAATCGAACAAATTATAATTCATAATAATTATTATACTGTTGCAAATAATAATTATTTGCGATTCCACTATAAATTGAACATGGAGATTACATTTTTGCCCTCAGATAAAAAAAAGTTTAAAATGTGACTTACATCACTTTGCCTTTCACCGCCTCATATATAAAATCTAATAATGTATAAAGGCGATAAAAACAATGATATATAAAATTCATAAAATGATAGAAATATGGAAAACACAAATGTATTGAGATAATACATTACACTATCTCAAAATAAAACTGTTCAGCGTAGATAATCTAGGGAAATATAAAAATACAAATAAAATGAGCGTAGAAAGATAAAAGGTTTGGTCTCTAATGGTACCGAAATGGAAATATTTGGGTCGGAAATGGTTTTAAAAAGATGTTCCTCAAACACCGAGAAATAAAAATGTACAATATAGGCGCAAAACTAACATATTTTTGCGGAGATTTTCCCATCAAATTCGTCACGGGACGAAAAGATCGTCCCGCAAAGAATCGTATCTTTCGCGATCTTGTTACAGCTAAAGGATTTGCGTTGCATAAAATGGAGGATTGTTTGTTGTTTTCCACTTCCCACATCCTCGTAAAGTTTTATAAAAAATTAATTTGATGAAATTGGATAGAAGTACGGGTGTCGGCAAAGAATTTGGAGGTATTTGTGCGGTTGAAAGTACCATTAGTGAAAAGAGAAAATTGATGGTTGCAGTTTATATATCTCCGAATAGCAATCTGAAAGATATCAGACGTTTCCCATTGACTCACTTGCTCATATATACCCTCAATGTATCTGAATTTTTTCAAAAGTTACGCGAAAAGCAATCTGGGTGTACTCTGATATTTTAAGACAATTTTAATTTAGATTTTGAGGAAAAAGGAAAACAAAGATTTTATAGACCTCAATAATAAAACTCCGATCCGATTGTACTACTCATAAAAATACTTTACCACGTTTGAAAACTCAGTCTCCAAACTGGTGTCAGCGGCATGAACCGCAATCCCTGAGAAATAAGGCATTCGTGAAAATAAAAGATGATTTTGGTAGGAAAGTCTCTGAAATACACCTTGTTTGCACGCCGTTTCTAGCTGTCGCACAGAAGTGACCTGGGATTTATCTTTTTTTACATATATACAGGGTTCCCACCTCTATCCGTTACACCCCCATTAACTTCTAAACGGTGACAGTTTAGGCCATAAATTTGGTGTCTAGGTATAGTAAAAATGTTATGCACTACTCGGTGAGACAACTTACAACGCCATCTATCGGCAAATTTTGGAATTCGCGTTTTTATCTCAAAAACGGTACTAGATACCGGAAAAAGGTCAATTACAAAGTTGTTTAGCATCATCGATTTAGTATGAAAAGACACCTTGAGCACATTAATACTCAAAACAGAATGTAAAAAATGAACATTTGTTTGGTCATGATTTTCAAAACTATGGTGTCGTGAAACCCGAGCGAAGCTCGAAAAGACCAGAGAATCCAGTCTAGAGTACAAATGTGTATAGTGGCTAATGGAGAGCATTTTCAGCAACATAAATAAACGATCCTGAAGATAGGGAAGTGTCTCAGTTCCTTTTTTACACTCTTTATGACAATTTTCGAAATCGTTACCAAACAAATGTTCATTTTCTACATTCTGTTTTGTGTATTAATGTGCGCAAGTTGTCTTTTCTTACTAAATCGATGATGCTGAACAACTTTGTAATTGACTTTTTTCCCGTATCTCGTACCGTTTTTGAGATAAAAATGTTAATTCCGAAATTGCCGATAAATGGCGTTGTAACTTGTCTCATCGAGAAGCGCATAGCCTTTTTACTATACCTAGACACCAACTTTATGGCCTTAACTGTAACCGTTTAGAAGTTAAAGGGGTGTAACGGATATAGGTGGGATCCCTGTATATGATGCTGTGCTGCGTACAGGCGGTGACTGACTTGTAAGAAAAGTTGTTGTAGTTGTTGCTTATGGCACTTGACCAACAGCAAGATTGACCGACAACAAGTCCCAAAGGCTATGGCGATGAAGGTGCGGCTCCTATTTTGACTGACACCACAAGGGTCGGAGTCCAACTTGGCCAAAGGACCAGTCCCGTAATTTTGAACCGAGTCAAGGGACTACACCAGAACACTTGACCCCACACCTTCAGAGGTAATTTGGAGAACTTGGCGGTCATTGCAGCGACGACAAATTTTACGTGCACCAGCCGCCATTAGTGTACGTAGCAGTGGATCTTGTCAGGGACGAGCATCGAACCAATGACTTTCAGATCACTAGCCCGCTGCTCTTGCCAACTGGGTCACTGCGCCCCTAGAAAACGTTGTAATGTAATGTAATCCTTAATTTAATGTAATGTAATCCTTAATTTAATTTAATTCGTTGTAATGTAATGTATCCTTAATTTATGGACACTCGTGTCCATAAATTAAGGATAATTCAGAATCACACTGAAATCGAACTCTAAAGTAAAAATTTCACCTGTAGAATTATCACACACATCTTCAAGAATAATATGCAAATTACAGGAAGCCACTAAATGACGCCGATAGTACGTCACAGTGACGAGAGTGTAAGAGAGGGGTATATAAGAAATGGTGACAAAGAAGTAAAATTGTTCACAAGCGTTCTGTAAGCCGCTCAGTGTAATAACCGAATAGTTATGACACAGAGGACGCATGTGGATAGTTTTTTACGTGGTATAATTATCGGCCGTCTGGAATGTGGGCGTACTCAGAAGGAAGTATCCGTGGAACTTGGAATTGCCCAAAGTGTCATCTCTAGGCTTTGGCAACGATTACAAGATGATAGAAATGTTAGTAGACGTTACAGTACAGGTCACCTCCGAGTTACAACGCCGAATAAAGACCAGTATTTGGCAGTAACTGCCAAAAGAAGCAGACGGAGCACAGCATCCGACCTGTCTCGTCAGTTGTCTGCAGCCCCGGATACCACAGTTTCAAGGAAAACCGTGTACAGATGTTTGGGAAATATTGGTCTATATGCTCGCAGGCCTGCCAGATGTGTTCCGCTCACGGCAACTCACTGTCGGCAGCGATTAGCCTGGAGTGGAGAACATGCAATGAGGACATCGTCACAGTGGCCTTGTGTGATGTTTTCCGACGAGTCCAGGTTTAGCTTACTTTATGATTCACGTCCGACTTTCATATAGAGAACGCCAGGTACCAGTTACCACCAAGACAACATCATTGAACGACACCGTTACGGTAGTGCAGAATTGCTCGTTTGAGGTGGAATTATACTGGGCTCCAGAACAGGTCTGCATGTTCAAATCGGAACCATGAACGGCCACATTCATCGGGACATCATTCTGGAACAACATGTGTGTTTGTTTAGGCGTGCCATGGGCGCAGAATTTGTGTTTAGGGATGACAACAACCGTCCTCACCGAGCAAACATCGTAAACTAGTGCCTTCAATCTGAGGATATCACCCGTATGGAATGGCCAGCATTCTGACCTGACTTGAATTTGATAGAGCATGTGTGGGACATGCTTGACAGACCAGTTGCAGCCAGTCAACCACCTCCTACATGTGTACCGGAACTTGGGAGAGTATTGCTTGCTGAGTGGAGTAATCTTCCCCAAGATCAGTTCGATAATTTGGTACTCAGCATGCCTAGGCATTGTACGGACTGTATTTCACCGCATGGGAGACATACAATGTATTAACCATCATACCAAGCATGTAATATTAAGTTTATGTAAAGGAGATATCTTTTACAGTTGCTCCAGGGAGCAAAAATCGTAGTTTTTATGAATGGTATCATACATACACCCTCTTTTTTGTTCTTTATCTTTTGTTTGATAAATGGGCTTTATGAATAAATCACGTTTATTTTGTTTCTGAACCTTTATTTGCCGGAGCTGGCATTATCCTTAATTTATGGACATGAATGTAGCACAAGAACTCCGTAGTCAGTGCCTGAAATCGAGCGACGAGTAGAACCGCTTAAGTCAAGGAATTGTGCTTCAATGGCCAATCAATTTTTTTTTCTTTGGGGGGTGGGGGCTAATCCATTTGATCGTTGCAATACAAGTCAGTGCAGCTCGCACTGAACTGACTGAAGTGGAACAGTCTTTGAGCTGATCATTTAAAGCGAGCATTCGCAAAAAATCTTGGGAACATTTGTAATGTAATGCTCGTGACAAGCATTACATTACAATGTTGCGTTACAAGTCAGTCACCGCCTTAAAACTGAACTACACATTACGATTATATTTCCATTCCGATTACGATTATATTTAGATACACATTACGATTATAAGAAAAATTCCTGTTCTGGTTTTATAATGGAAACTAGTGGTTAGCCCTTCAAAAATGACGTGTTAATTTTAATTTTTGTCAATTTACATCTGCAAAGTCAATATTATTTGTATACTTAATAGCTTCTCTACTTTCTTTAATTTAAATTATACACATTTTTAATTATTTAAAATTATGCAATATCAGCACTATTATGATCCATTTAAGATACAATTTTTTAAAATTTAAATAAAATCTGAACTCCACATAGCAGCATCACTTTAATTAATTCTACACTGAAGTGCCACTGAATTAGGGATACCTACCTAGTAACGACTTGGGTCTCCTCTGGCCCTGAAAACGGCTGCCACACGATGAGGCATAGATTCAACAAGTTTCTGGAAACGTTCCACGGGAATGGCTTGCCAAATATTGGCTAAAGCTGTCCATAATTCAGTAAGGTTCTTTGGTGCTGTGTGATGGCCTTTCACGCCTTGTTCCAAAACATCCCAAAGATGCTCAATAGGATTTAAGTCTGGGCTTCTAGGTGGCCAATTCATGACAGAGAAGTCAGAGGAATGCTCATCCAACCAGCCAGTAGCCAACCGGGACTTGTGAGAGGTACAGTTGTCTTGCTGGAAATCTCCATTACCGTGCGGATAACAGAACAGCATAAACGGATGGAAGTGATCACCCAGCAACTCTACGTACCGAATTGCATTGAGGGAGGTTGGTACACGCACCAAAGATCCCAAACTGTGCCACGAAAAAACACACCAGACCATGATTGAGCCACCATGCCCTTGTACACTTCCAGCCAGGCATACAGGATCCATGGCTTCATGAGCCTGACGCCATATTCTCAGCCTCCCGTCGGCGTTAAGTAGTCCGAATCGAGACTCATCACTCCATGCTACTCGTTTCCAGTCCTCTACTCTCCAGTCTCTGTGCTCTCTTGCCCAGGCAAGACGTGCAGCCCGATGGCGTATAGAGCAATGGTGTATAGAGCAATGGTACTCTCGCAGGTCGACGGCTCCCGAAACCCATACGGTGAAGCGAGCGTTGCACAGTCCGTTTACTGACTGTACGACTGGCACCGTCATTAAACTGGGTGGTAATTTGAGCTAATGTTTGGCTTCGCTGGCTACGTACAATACGCCTGAGCCATCTCTCACCACGCACTGTCAAGGCTAATTGTCCTTTGCAGTTTGCCCGATCGCTAGTTTTTTTTTTCCCACAATCCATGTATTCTTGGTATACTCTTGACACTGTCGACCTTGAAAATCCTAGCTGTCTGACGATTTCGGAAATTGAATGGCCCATGCGTCGAGCCCCTACGATTTGTCCGCGATCGAAGGCATCTAAATCAGGCAGTTTACACATACTGGCAATTCCAACAACTAATTTAGAACAACCACAGTACGCGCTATATATGCAGTTACCACAGCGCCCTCACTTGCGCATACATGATGCGCAGCGCTGCACAGTTTGCATAAGCTTTGCTATCCCTAATTCAGTGGCACTTTAGTGTATTACATGTGTTAATTATGAAATATTAAATTCTGTCTGTTAACAGTCTGCTGAACGTATTCGGTTTAGCGATTCCTGACTTTGTCTTGAAAGCCATCTACATTTCCGTTCATCGGCCTTACGACGCTTTTTAGCAATGGGACTTTCGTCAACATTCATTTTAAATGTATTACATTGCGCTCTAAGTAAATGAAAGCACGCTTTGAAAGCAGACGGTTTTGAACATATCACTACGCATGTGTCGAGGTTGCAACTTTCCGAAAATACCAAATTTGACATTATTGTAATATCTGGTTAAAATATATATTATATGGTCAAAAATATAAATATATGTATTAAAAATAATATAATGAAAAACTGTTTTACTGTGAAAAAGATTCTCCTATTCATTTTTTCTTAAATTAACGACGATGAATGAATCACGGTGAATGAATGACTCACTCGTGTTTACATTTTCAAGTTCTGAGTATGTAAAATGAATACTTCTTATTAATTTAAATGAAACACTATGATAGCTCAAAAGGTGGCGGAAAAGAGATAATTTTCTAATGAATATTAATATCACATCGAAAATGCGTTACAATAAAAGGATATTTTATGCTGAGAACAGTTTTAAACGTTGGTGAGCTGTTTTGAAATTGTCATAACCGATTATTACAGCCCTCTAAAAATCGAAATAAAGTTGCTTTGTGTCTATATTACGTTGTTTCTAATAAATTATTTGGGTTTAGATAGCAAATCTTTTTTAACTTTACTTTTAACTTGTTAAACCTAACTAAGAAAACAAAATGGATGCCATAGGCTGATATACAGTTGGTTCTCTGTTTAACGACGCTCTACTTAACGACGATCTCTATTTAAAGACTATATTTCCCAGTCCCGGCCCCTCCGACGTAAGAAAATTCTATTTAAAGACGACGTTGTTTCTGTTTAACGACGAATTTTTTTTTACATGATGAACTTTTTCTTCAACATTTTAACTGCAGGAGGGGAACCTTCTATGGAGGAAAACAAGTTTGATATCAATAACAAGAATTTCCTTGATGTTTGCAATGTTGCAGTGGGAAAAACGGGGAAGGGGGATTACTGTTACTCGGAAGATCGAATATTCTTTCATGGAGCTCCTAGTGCAGGAGCTGAATCACTCTATTGTCCCTACCATCTGTTGTCCTGTGACTTACGAACTGTCCAATAGCAGCCCTCTCTCACTCCTTCCGGGAAACATGTGTTCATGTTTAGAGAATTCATGGTTGCGTGTAGGAGCTCATTCCAGTACAAATACGAGGTGAGCAGAGCAAGATGGCATCAAAGCGAAAGTATCTTACACTACATGAAAATGTGAAAATTATTGAAGACTGGGAAGAAAATGTTGGAATAACAAAAGTCCAATTCGCAAGACAATTTCAGCTACCCGAGTCTACTCTCAAAGGCATTTTAGCAAGCAAAGAGAAAATTCTTGAAGCAGAACAAAAATTTTGTTTGGGATCCAAATCCAAACGGCAGAAAATTCAATGTGGCTGATCAGAAGAGTTTGATAAGACAGTTCTGCAATAATTTCATGAAGCAAGAGCCTCCAATATTCCAATTTCCGGAGTGATATTTAAAGAAAATGCTATTGCTCTCGCAGAAAAGTTTGGAATGCAAAATTTTCAGGCTTCGGCTGATTGGCTAGCAAAGATCAAAGAAAGATATGGGCTTGCATTTAAAAGCATATCTAGCGAAAGTGATTCCATAGATGAAAAAATAGTGGAAGAATGGAAAATGGTGCAGAAGGGGATATTAGATGGATATGATGAGAAGAACATATTCAATGCAGATGAGTCGGGCCTATTCTACAATATGGTGCCTAATAAAACTTTAATGTTTATGAGCGAAAAGTGCTTTGGGGGGAAACACAGTAGGGCATGATTGACTGTTTTACTGTGCACTAATTCGGATGGATCTGAGAAATTTCCACTACTAGTTATAGCCAAATCAAAGCAACCAAGGTGTTTTAAGAATATCACCAGGAAACCTTGTGAGTATCGGATTAACAATAAAGCGTGGATGGCATCACAAATTTTTATTGACTGGATTACAAAATTTGATTCAAAAATTCATCAAAAAAAGAGAAAAGTTTTACATTTTATCGACCGTTGCATTGCACATACTCCAAATATCCCTAGACTTAAAAATTTAACTATTCATTTCTTACCAGCTAATTGCACTAGCAAGTTGCAGCCATTAGATCTCGGTATCATTCGCAGTGTGAAAGCATACTACAGAAAGTCTTTAAATAGGAAATTAAAAAACAATTCGGCTGACAGTATGAAAATTGGAAAATTTACGATCTTGGAAGCAAAGCATATGATAACATCAGCATGGAAAGAAGTTTTTTCTTCCACAGTAAAAAACTGCTTTCGCGTTGCTGGAATTCAGAAAGAACTTGTATTGGAACTACAAAGTGCGGATGTAGAAATCAACGAAGGTGACATTACCCCTGAAGAATGGAGAAGTCGTGTTGAAGATGAGGATGTTTCAATTGAAGATTTCTACAATTGTGATGAATCTGTTTTAACAACAGATTACAGAAATGCAGAACAAATTTATGAAGATATAGTAAACGAAAACGCAGTGTCAGACGAAGAAGGTGGAGTTGAAGACACAGAAAACGAGACACTGCCATCGTCTTACACAGATGCAACTTCTGCTCTAGATTTTCTCCGACGCTATATTACATCGAATATGCGATGATGACACATTTAACATTTTAGAAAATCTGGAAAAGAAGATAGCGAAAAAAAGGCGAAAAATGAAGCAATCAACACTTTTTGACTTTTTAAAAACCTATTTTATTGAATTTATTGTATTGTTTGTACTCTTTTTTCAATGTAATTTAAAATAACTTTTTTGTGAAAAAATAATAATGATAATAAAAATAACATTTTTAAACACGCCAATATATTAAGAAATATATTGGTAGTCCTAAGACTGTAAAGTGTGAAGGGAAATGTTATTTTTTCACAAATTCTGTTTAAGGACGATCTCTACTCAAGGACGATTTTTCACGGTCCCTTGAAAGTCGTTAAACAAAGAGCCAACTGTATTTATGATGAAGCGGTCGCTCCGGAAGCGTTCCAGAGGTACAGAACTGGGCTATTATTAGGATAGATAGATACTTACCTATGAGGGGTGGCAACCTAAAGCACCCCACAACCCAGCCCCCGGCGTATGCGCCGACCGCGAGCACACCGAGAGCGAAAAATTCGCTCCCTGGCAGGGAATCTGGCCCTAGAACTCCGTAGAGAGTCGCACATAGAGTGCCGATCAGTAGGACTCGTGTGGCCGCTTTCTGGACACTGTCCATTCGGGGAGTAGATGTCATATCATAAAAAGTGCTAGAAAGAAAGATTGCAAAAATTGTGTATCAAAGTTAACGAACTTACTATTGCATCGTATATGTCACACCACATAATCTAATATAACTAAAATTAAATATTTCAACAGAGACCTCAATATTTGATTTAGTTCCGTCACTACTACAGAATTTTGCCTTATGGTACGTAGAACCCTAAGTGCTTGATTTCTGCTTATTTTTTGTCTACATTCTTCCCATAATTATCTAGCTCTGTTGAAATATTTAATTTTAGTTATATTTGTCCGTTTTCAATATGAGGATTTGTTGCAACTGCGCAATCTTTTATTGAAAAGTTAAAAGTTTTCAACGCTAGGGTAGGTTTTCAGTTAAATTGTTTGGCAGTCTATGCCCACTTTATAGGTTTTAGTTTGTGTTGAATTGTTTACATTATTATGCCACATAATCTAGTATTTTTCTTGTTAAAAGTATAGCTTAATAGTAAAATAAAATAACACTAAAATCTTGCATGATATAAAATAGTTTTTTTAATATAATTTAAACATTATACATAATAAAATATCACCGAAAAACAAGATCATCTAATACAACATCTAACCCAGTAGGACCACAACGTACTTCGTACGGCTGTTTGCCATTGATACACATGTTATATCAAGAATAAATTAACATATGATTTACTTTTGAATTAATCTAGCGTAAATAATATACAACGTTAAACAATTTCAAATTAATATTTATGAAATGAAGTTAAGTTGCACTGCTTACATTTTAATATTAGTGTACGTGAAGAACAGGGGGTTTCCATGACTACGAGGTTGATGGTTCTCTTAACATCTCAACACGCAATATACCTGTATTAACCCGTATTCCCAGCATTTAAAACCAGCAGCATAGTCTTTTCCTTTTAAATATATTTATGAATTGTGTCAGTGAACTTCAAAGTTAGGTATTTTCTTAAAATAGATATGGAATTATTCGTCTCGATTCTAGAATTAAAACCTAAATGTATTGAGATAAAAAATCCTAACTATCCTAAAATAAACCTGTTTAGCGCAGATGATCTAGTGTGAGATGAAAATAAAATTAAAACAAACATAGAAAGACAAAGGATTGGCCTGTAATGGTACTGAAATGTCAGTATTTCGTCACAAATAGTATTAAAAAGTTATTCAGATTCCTTAATATTCACCTTAATTCCTATTCCTTAACCAAAACGCAAACCTTGGTTGAAATTCATAATCAAGCAAAATCGTTAAATATAAATTAAGGCAAGTTGTAAAACCTATTCTACTAAAATTAAAAAGCATGAAAAATTAATCTAAAATTTACTACATATGAAGGCCTTATTTGAATAGTGGGCCAACTCCAATTTTGTTCAATTTGAGATACAGAGCCTTAAAGTCTAATGAGTACTGAAAAATGACTGTTGAAGTCTGATTTGTGGTGTCCTCTGTTGGCAGCAGAAATAAGCTGGAGGTTGTACCAGTTTTAATATAAGATAGAAATGACTTGTTTGAACATGAAAGTGAAGCTAATTGGCCCACTATTCAAATAAGGCCTTCATATAAAATGAGGATATATCATTCGTTTAGGGTAATTCCTGTTGCAGAACGGAAAAGGATATCTCAACTACCATAAAAGTTGTTAAAATAACAAACATTACACACAAAAGACAGTTCCTATCGTTAAGACGATTACTGATATTTTAAACAAGGGGATTTGTAAGTATTATTAGTTTATCGTTTCTCTCACATTGTTTAGATTTTAATAAATATATTTATTTTTCCTTTTTAACAAAAGTGAATATTTTGATGAATCAAGAAATTTACGAATATTTTCTTTTCCCGGCACCTACAAACAACAACTAATTACGGGGGAGCATCACCAGACATAGTAGATTTTCAATCCACATATTAAGCAAGGGGAATTTTTTCATGAAATGTTATCAAAATCACAAATTAGGAAATCTTGGATAGGAATTTCCCTATCAGTATTTTTTAAATGGATTTTTATGTACAAGGCGCCTGTTTTAAAAAATCTCTTTATTTAGAAATATTTAATTTTGCAACGAATGACATAATTTAATTACCGAGAAAAAATTGTTAAAAATTAATATCCGAGAGATTTAAAATTTTAAAAATACATACTCATCCAAAAATCTTTCTTGAAATTGTAATTCCTGTTAAATTAAACTGAACGTTTCTACATAGAAAAAGCTTCTTAATACAAAAATGTATCTCGTGATGCGGAAATTTATTTGCATGTAAATAGCATTTAAAATCAAGGGTTTTCAACATAGAAAACTTCATTAAGGTTGTGTACTAACCCTATTGGATTCGCTCACCTCAATGTTAACCTATGGGGAAAATGTATCTACTATTTACAACTACATAAATGCTAATAATCCAATAAAAAGGGTATTTTCAGATAGCCTGAACTTTTCTGCACCTTGCAAAAGGATTCATTTTATAAATTTCGTTTACCGAAGGAATTTAAGAGCGTTTAAAACACACTATACCAGACTCTTTTTTTTCCCGAATAATTTAAATTTTTAAATATTGTTTGCATTTTTTTTTTTTTGAAAAATGCCCCAAGGTGTAAAATTTCTCTCTGTATTATGGAGTACAGTTTTTTAAATAAAATCAAGTAGGCAATCCTTGGACACATTTTCTCCATAGGTTAACATTGAGGTGAGCGACTCCAATAGTGTTATCCTGTAGTGTTAGTACACGACAGCCTTAAACTGAGTTTCTAAATATGGGGAATCATATGTATGCAATACCATCATTTGCAGAATATCTGCATTACCAGAGCTAACATATTTTTAAATAGAGCTAATGGCTAACGAATATATACTATGTACATTTCTACAGAAAGGTTACTCTTCAAAGTCTGTAAAATCCAATAAAAAAGTTATCTCTGCAAAAAATAATCAAAACATTATCTCTATAAAAAAATACTTACTCACTTCAAATCCTTCTGATAAGTATTTCCGTTCTGTTAATCACTGAAGATGTGAGTCATTTGTTCAGCCCGACGAACACAAGTTGGGCATTCGGTTACCACAAAAATCATTCTTCCGTGTGATTTCCGTAGTGCAAGTTTCTTTCGCGACTTGAAGAGTTGTGTTTCGACACAACACCGACAGTGAATATTTTCATATAAGCGCAAACCGTGGTCGAAATTCAAGAGGCTGTTTATCTCACATTTCGATGGCACTCATGAAGAAAGTCGGCAAGATAGCAGTGTTTACAAAGCTCGGAACAGACATCTATTGGATAGGATGTGAAAGTATTGAGTCACTCCCTTATTTAAATAAACCTTAATAAGAATATTTTTGTATAATTAGGAGTCAATAGAACCTAAAAACAGATAATAAAGAAAAACATTCCTTTCTTGCAACATAAAGATTAATAAGTAATTTCGGGAAAAATATAATTTTCATGCCCTCCGGACCTAACCTTACTCCCTCCGAGTATACTGATAATTAGGGATACGTAATTTCCATATTTACGAAATAGATGCGAATAAATGCGAAATTTGCCGATATGAACAAATAAATGCGAAAATTATTTTTCACTACTTTTCGGCGAAAAGTCGGTGATAAACGGCTTTAAACAAAATTAGGTAATAATAGTAATAATTTATTACCATAATTGTTTATCTAAGACCATCCAAGGTCTTTAACAGAGAGATCTCACTCTCAAAATTTGCTTATTACTTATTGCTAAAGACTTAAGGAAGAGAATGTGCAGGCAACTACAATGTTAGTTTTTAAGTAAGAATTTTGATAGTTACCTATCCAAGTAAGTAAAATTGTGATTTTTTTAATAAATGCGAAATTTTTTAATATATATATATATATATATATATATATATATATATATATATATATATATATATATATATATATATTTGCGTATAAATGCGAAATTTTATGCATTGTAATTTATTTTTTGCGAAATTTCCGTACCCCTACTAATAATAGATTCATCGAAATACAGGAAGAAAGGAGAGTCCCAGACGAGGCAATGAGTGTAAGTGTCGAAGTAGTTGGTGTTAACAATGTAATCGAATGTTCCTGTAACTATGTGATAACTGTGTGTGCTGTTAAAATATGTGATCGTTCGTTGTATAAGTTTATTTTATGTTAAGATGTTCTGTGTAATAAAGCCTATGTCCGACTAGCCGTTATTCACTCAAATTAGGATATTCGCCATATTTTTGGGATGAAATTTTATAGAAATTTAACTCTTTTGGGAGAAGTTTTCTCAAAAATAATATTTAACTTAGATCCCTTTTTTTACATAATATGTACATATGCAACTACTGTCTTTCATACAGACCATTATGTAACAAAAACTATGATTAACCCTTCAGCGGGCGCGCCTGTGTACAAAGTGCAACATTTTCGTAATTTTGAATGGATTTTTTAACATGTAAGGTTTGAATGTTCCAAGCAGTTTCTATGTATAGCTACACCTTTTCTAATGCAGGTCTGATTTTTTTCACCCTTGTATCCCTTTCCAATCATTGTTAGTCGTGAATTAACCGTGGTAAACCAGCGATTATACAAGGTTACAATACGACAAAAGCAAGGGATGAGATTTTATAGAAATTTCATCCCTCGCTGATGGAGTCGATCCAATATGCAGCTATTACACGATATTCCGCATATCACGAAAATGGACAATCTCATTGTTTTTTTAGGTTTTTGGACATAATAAGAATCCATTCGCAAGTTGTCCTTAGATTCAATAAACCGGACAGTTTTGAAATAAGGTGATTCTATCTGCATTCTTTGGACTTTAATTATAAATATATCTCAATATTATCAACATTTTATATCTTGTCATAAAACGCAGAATTATTATTTTCAATTTGAAAAATAAAAGTTTATTAAAAAAGGAATAATCAAAGTTGAAAGAGACGTTGCACTTTGTGCCACCCGCGCCCGCTGGTGTTCCAAAAATTGGCGCGCCCGCTGAAGGTTTAAAAGGTATAAGGGTTCATTTTGAATTAACAAGAATTTTAACCTTTGTTGATCACTTCTAATATAACTGGGGTCTACTTAAAAATTCCATCAAATTAAAAGATACCACTCTATTTTAAGTCCAATAGTATACAATAAACGCATATTGAATATCAAGGGAAAATTAAATAAAAAAACTTTTAACTAATCGTCAATCGATAGAGCTTTAACTACTTTTAAATAGAATGAAATGAAACCTTGAAAATACGATACAGAATTCAAGGTATTTCCTCAGTTAAAATTTCGACCGCATGAAACAGCTTTTCTCATCCGGTGGCGAGTATCCTCCCATTAACGATGTTGCTTTAACGATACGTAGCTTCTTTTGTACAACATAGAGTATCAAACATCACAGAGACAACGTTGACGTATCTTTCAATAGGTAATCTATGGGAGGGTTAGGTTGCCAAATGGCGAAACGGAAATAAGAAACCGAATAAAACAAAGTAAAGAAACAAGACACATGGAAAGAATAAGATAGTAACATAAAATTAATTAATTAATAAAATAATAAATTTAAATAATATATTAACACATAATAGATTTTTCCAAGACAGAGAAATACAAAAGATTACTTTTAAAAGTTATTTCATAATTTCGTTCCTATTTTCCGCAAATTTTGGGCTTTTCCTTTCTACTCTGAAATTACTTTTTCAATTTTGAACGTAATTATGAAATTCAACTGTTCATAAAGAAAATTCATTAAATAAAAACTAATTTACGTCGTAAAATCTCAATCTACACTGTAAAAAGGAAATGCGATTTCAGCGTGTCATATTTCTGGGTAGTGAATTTACCTGTTTTAGGAATCCCGTATTTGTATCTTAAACATGTTTTCGTACCCATCTAGTTATACTTCAATTTATGTAATATACTTAAAACAGTATGCATGCACTGATACTAAATCATCCAGACAGTTTACCGACATTACCCCATATTTGCATCTTAAACATGCTTTTCTACCCTTCTAGTTATACTTCCATTTTTGTAATATGCTAAAAACAGCATGCATGCGATTATTCTAAATCATCCTGTTTACCGACATTATCCCATATTTATATCTTAAACATGCTTTCGTACCCTTTTAGTTATACTTACATTTTTGTAATACACTTGAAACAGTGGGCATCACCTCCTTCCTTAGAATGGAAGGAGGGGATCCCAGTAACCTAAAAATTGTTAGAAAAATGGCGATTTCAGTGTTTTATTTATCACCCCTTCCTCAAAAAATCACCTGCATTAAAAACTGGAAACCATTCTTCTAAAGTTCATTATTCTTATTGCTACACTGGGGAAGTCTCACTTAAAAATGAACAATTAAACAATATTTCCTTGTAATTACTCAATATAAACAGTAATAAACCGTACATTAGATTTGAAATTGCAATATATTTATCTGAAACTGTACTTCATGCATATGCTTCATGACAATATACATAAATCCTTGGTTTTGCGTAAAACTGGCAATTACGTGGGATCTCAACTTGCACATCTCTTAAATTTAAAATTCGCTGCTAATGATTACCATTCCCCCTAATATCTAAAACAGAATGGACATCTTACAATTTAACGTTTAGCACATCGTTTACTATTTGTTAAATCTCTTTATTTACCTGCTCTGAAACTTAATGCGGTTGTCCAAATTGGCGCTACCTTACTATAAAATTTAAACACTTTCCATTGATTTTGTCGCCGTTTGTACGAGTGCAAAATTTTGGCATATATTCAGTTAGTGGCGACTTCAGTTTGATTTCACCCGGCTTAAAAAAAATGCTTCTTGAAGGGAAGAATCATGCTAAACTTTTATTAATCCGGCAAGAAATGCCTTTTAATCGGTAAAATTTGAGTAATATGTATTTAGAGATTGATTCCTTATATTTTTGATTGAAAATATGTTATAGAAAGCTACATTAGTCAGAGGTTATACTCTGGAAACCTTTTGGTGCGTTAAGAGGGGGTAAATATGCTTGATAATTCAAACCACTGAATATTGTTGTTGGCAATAGTTCTAGTTCAATAAAATGGAAACACGTTCATCAAATCCTTTAGCACGAGAACATCCAAGTTTGAAACTCAAGACAATTCTAACCTTCATATCTGAAGTCTAGTTTTCTTGATCCTTACGTAGTACTACCATTTACTGATGGATGACATATGCAGTGCCTATTAAACGTTCTTTTTTTTTAATCAGCACAGAAGAGTCGTCTAATAACGTACTTCCAACGTACTGTTTTTCGAAGAACCTTGATTTTTAACGAAATTGACGCGAAAATTATAGCAAATTAAATTGTTTGGAAACTAGGCCCGATTCCATGAAAATTACTTCCTAGAAAGGGCCCCGGGTTGCCCCAATTGGTCGGCAGATCTGTACTGTCCGTCCGGCGCCCATAACAATTGACCGAACAGGTGCATAACCATCGTCCGAGTATGCAGGTATTGCTACGTAGTGACTGGTTGTCAGGTTCATAATGCCGCATAACCATATAGGTTGACCAGTTTAAAATTTTGAATTACACTTTCTAGAAAATGAGACTGTTTAAGTGGTCCGAACTTAACTTTGTTTTTAAACTAAAACGCTTTGAGAAACCCTAACATAACAGTACTACGGATTTTATTTTTACAATCAGAAATCTGTATGGACTGCAAAACAGGAAAATCTTCAAAATAGTAGCTTCAAAATAGCATCTTGGGAAAAACTAATTAATCGTTGCAAGTTTCTTTCCCTCATACAGTTAATTTTCTTTCTCATGCATTGGTAAGAAAAGCCCTTAAAGAATTTATCAGATTACGAATCAGAGCAAATTTTTTTTTTTAAATCAAACAATATTGCCTCGTTAGTTAACTTATTTTTAATCATGCGAAATTGATATTTTACCAACGGATGCTTTCTCGTACTACAAATGAAAGTTTAATTTTGTTACAACCTTTTACCTTGCTTTATACGGTCTTAATATTTACGCTGACTTCAATTTTAAAATGCTCTTCACGACTAAGTTCTAAAATTAAATTAAATGACCTTTTTAAATAGAAGCTAATTGTATGTTCTAAAGGCAGTGACTAGTATCATTTTGCAAGTAACTAGTTTGTTTCTTACCAAATTCTGAAAATTTTTAATTTTGTTAATTTAACCAACTTATCAGTCTTTTCATTAATATTTTTTTAACTTGCACCATAATTAGGACTTCTTTTAAGGAAAAAAAAAACTCGATAAAAGGCAAGTGTTTTCCACCCTACGCTTTCATAAATAGATATTAAGTTATTGATTGATGATTTTTAGAGTCAAGAATCATTTTAATTAAATTGAACTTTGAGAATTCAAGACCTCAATTCATTTGTATTCATATTTATAAAAATTACCAATTTTTCTAGTGGTCAGACACCAACGTTCATCTAGAAATTTCAGTCCCACACAATTAAAAAGCCCTAAGTAGCGACATAAATTAGTTTTATTCTTAATAACACTTAAAAGTATGAAGACAACTGTTACAAACAAGGCAAAATGCTTATACTCAAGCACTACTCGGTAGTGCTTATCAGTCGAAAACTGTCTATACATTTCAAGCACAATGGTAGTAAATTGGTGTATCAACACCTTTCACAATTCCATCTGTTTCACCAACACAGAAGTATCCGCAGACTCTTTTATATTACTCGAATCAGCACATTCTTTCACAATCCCATCTGGTTCATCAGTACAGGAAGTAACCTCAGACTCTTTTATTCCTTCCTCAGACGGCTTCTGCGATTCTACCTCCTCTCCTTCAAATTGTCCGGCTGCCGTCGCCGTGCATTTTTTATCCGCCTTGACGGCGCATCCTTTCGAGTGGGACCGAATGTACCGGAGGGCGTTCATCGCCTTATCCCGGATGTCCTCGATAATGTCACGTATGACCCCTACTTCGACGACAGGCCGTAACGTGTACGGCACCCTCTCCGGAACCAGTCGGATCCTGTCCACATCTTCAGTCATCTCAGCTTTCCCTGGTTTCACTTGTACCAGTAGGTACCCGTCCTCGGACCACTCAGCGCGCAATGCCTTCCCTCGCTGCCCCTCGGGAATTTCGTACGTGTATTTGATATCCCGACTCAACCACACGCCGTCCGTGTTGCTCCTTCGTCCATGCGTCGCCCGTAGCTCCAGAATTTTGCCCCCGATGACTTCAACGCTCACTTCGCTTGGTTTTAGAAGATCGACGTTCAGCAAAACGTAGAAGTCCTCGCTGGGTACATCGGCCTCCCCTGGCCTCACATACTGCAGAATGTCAAAGTCGTCAAGGGTGGGTGAGATCGTCGGAGGGTGGCTCCTCAACAGACTCCCGAAGTGGAACAAACTCTGCATTAAATTATCCATTGCAAGAAAGAAACAGGATTCGCGGACTGAAGTGCATGTCCTTTAAACGTTCAACCGCCGAGTGAAGATTGGACAGACCGGAAGGATTTCGTGAGTCAAGATGCCAAGAAGCATTTTCGCAAAATTCGAGGTTAGACTACCAGTGTAGACGCTGTTTTGGTATTGAAGTAGCAATGACGTATATACTGCTTGAGGTGATGAGAAAAAAAAAGTGTCTCATTGTTGACAGTTATCACCTGCGATTTTTATTTAAATTGACATAAATGCCACTTCAAACGAAACGACATGTAATCTATTACATCAGCAGTATTCGCTTGCCAAATAAATTTAACTAAAAAATGAAGAATTTATCACTCCAAAAGGGATCTAATTTGTCTTTGCTGACAACAGTGATTTGTAACACTGACGCAAACAATATGTATGGACCACTTGAAATTAAGGGGAATTCTGTCGGATGCTGTTGACAAACGTCACTTGCCAAGATGACGTCAAAGTCTATTGCTCAAGACAGAATTCAGTGACGGAGGTGCTGGTTGAGATCTTATAATTAGTAGCAACTGTAGGAATGTTGCGAATCATTTAAATAAAATGCGAATTAAAAGCATTTTTAGCATGATAAATTTCAATTTAAGTTCACAAAATGTATTTTCTCTGCTTCTAAAGAAACAAAAAATCGCCACAAAGTTTTATAAGAGAATGGTAGACTGGAATAATCATGATAAATAAGCAGCTTTTAACATCTTGATCGGTGATAACCTCAAGAGTTTTTCGAGTTACAAAAGCGTTTAGATGTCAAAATCAATGTAAAGAGCAGAAGCTCTGGAGGGCTAAGAAATAGATTTTTTTATGTCTTAAAAGCATCTGAGTTTCATTTAAAAAATATTTATCAGATTTCTCTCTACGGGACATTTGTAAAGTTTTAGGTAGTAGTAACATTATACACCATAATTATTCACATATCTATCAAGCAGTGACATAGTTATTTTTTTTACTCTTCCAATCAAACATCTTCACAAAATACACTCATGGACAAAAAAAATTAACGCACCAAGAAATAATTGCGGGATCGTAACGAAACTTTCAATGAAGGTACGTGTTGGGGAGATATGCAAATGATTAGAAATGCAGCGTGATTGCGCATTACGTATAGCCGGTAGAGGGCGTTGAACATCGTACTCTGTGGAGTATAAAACAGGTAACCAAAGCTTGTTTGAGTGTGCTGAATCATTTACAAAGGAAGAGCTGAGATAGACATGCCATTACGCCGTGTTCGAAGACAATATAAGCAGTTGTCGCAGTTTGAGAGGGGGAGAATCGTCGGGATGATGGAAGCTGGGTGGTCAGCTAGGCGAGTAGCTCGTCAATTAGGCCGCTCTGATTGTGTTGTGCGGAGGTGTTGGGACCAGTGGACCCGAGAGATGTCATGTACACGAAGACCAGGCTCTTGACGCCCTCGACAGACCAGTCGTCGAGAAGACCGCCACATCGTAAGAAATGCACGCGTACAGCCAACTGCTTCATCGGCCGCCATCCAGGCACAGGTAGCACCTTCACTAGGGGCCTCTGTGTCTTCTCGAACCATACGAAGGCACCTGGCTGAAGGACAATTGGTATCGCTTCGCCCATTACGTGTGCTGCCCTTGACGCCCACCCATCGACGCCTCCGTTTGGAGTTTTGCCGCGCACGAGGAAACTGGACTGCAGCGGAATGGAACCAGGTCGTCTTTAGCGATGAATCCAGATTCAATCTCGGCAGTGATGACAATCGTGTTCGTGTGTGGAGAGCCCGTGGTGAACGCTTCAATCCTGCCTTTGCTGTACAGCGACACATCGCTCCTACAGCTGGTGTGATGATATGGGGTGCCATTGCCTACAATACACGGTCACCCCTAGTATTGTTCCGTGGCACCATGACAGCCCAGCGGTATATTCATGAAATCCTGCAACCATATGTGTTGCCACTCATGCAACGGCTCCCAGGAGCCATTTTTCAACAAGACAATGCTCGGCCTCATACGGCAAGGGTGTCACAAGACTGTCTCCGCACTGTTTCTACCCTTCCTTGGCCTGCCCGATCCCCAGACTTGTCTCCAATCGAGCATATCTGGGATCATTTGGGACGACGAGTTGGGCATCCCACGAGTTTGAACGAACTAGAGGCAAGGTTACAGCAAATATGGAACGAAATGTCTCAAGACATCATACAGAACTTGTATGACTCAATGCCCGATCGTATCGCATCGTGCATCGCGCTAGAGGGGGTCCAACGGAGTATTAACTCCTCCGTTCTTTTACCTTTTTCTCTGAAATAAATTATCCTTTTTCTTTGATTTTCTTATCATTTACTTATATCAAAGTAGTCATTACGTATGTAAAATTTCGTTTCATTTTGACGACTCCTTCTTTGTGCGCTAATTTTTTTGTCCATGAGTGTATTACATCTTAGCAGCCCTCAAAACCAAATAACCAGACTTTTTACAGGACCTAGTATTTGTGATGTATTTATTGTATCATTTGCGAACCTCTTTCTAATAAAACCTTTTAAAAACTTTTATACAAAAATAGCTCATGTCCTTAAAACAGAAATAACACTTGTTTTAAAAACAGGTGTTTAACACTGTATACACCTGCAGTACTTAGATATTGTTCTCTTAGAAATATAAAGATGTAATGGAACTAGCCCGCAAATACGTCGCACTCAATAATATGTAGCTTTACGATGTACTACAACCATACAACGTACCAGATGAGGCAGACGTTGCAGAGGTGGAATGTGACTATTGAAAAATGTAATTTTCTTTTCGTAAAGCCAAAATATATTCTGTATTTTAACAGAAGTTTTCTTTAAATAAAATATTATGATAATAGATTGTATTTTTTGCGAAATCTTTTTCCTAGAAATAGATAGAACATCCATTTGGTGGCAAGAAAGTTGTAGGTCCAAAAATCCCGCATGTGCCACGTCATCTAGAATATATATTTTTGTGTGAAAATACTGTCTTAATATGTAAGAACAATTAAGGAAATTTATCAAAAAGAATATTTACACACAAGTAAGAAATTAAAATTTTTTTTTCTTTTTTTGGTTTTCCGAAAACTTGAAAAAGTGGAGTTTGTACCTCTTTTTGCACCAAACCTTCAAATACCGAAATTAAGAGAAAATGTACTACGAAATGATTAATTCCTTATTATAGTTTTATTGAACGCAGGCCAGCTGGAATTAAATACAACTGCAGGAAGATGCAGTTTGCAGATGAAGTCATAAGGTTCAACAGAAAAATGTGTGGAGTGTAATCATGTTATTTTAAGATATAAGTACTTGATATCATTTAATTTCAAATTAATATTCAAATTTATAACGCTGTAACGACAGCCTACCAGGAGCGAGAATCAAATTCGTGCCTTTTAACCTCCAGGCCGGTATTCTACCTCCAAACCGGATGTGCGGAAGAACCGTTTCCGATAAGTTCGCCATCATTATATATAGCCTAAATAATATTGTATTAACCAAAAAAGCTCTAGAGTTCCCCTTCCACTGAATGTCGTCGCATTTAGCTAGAGTAGAAATTTTCATCCTGATCTTTATAATTATATTGAAGCGGGTGTATATAAAACAAATTTCTCTATTGGCATTTATATTTCTTAAAATACAAAAAAAAGGATAACAAGAACACACAGATTTTTAATATCCTCAATGAAAAAACAAAATGTTAGTTTCAAAATCGGGCTCTAGATTCAATACTTCCGTGTTTAGAAAACAATTTTCTGTCTCTATGCTTCCTTAGACCTAATCTAGCCATTCCCAGAGTCTAAAGAAAAAGAAACTGCAGCCTTTAACATTTACGCTTACCGTGCCTACCTTTATGTTCGGACCCCAGTCTTCGAATTGCTGAAATTAAATTTCTTAGATTTTTGGCTATCAGAAGAAGATTCAACTGTTCAGTCACCGATAAAACTGCCAAAAAATTCAGTTTTGCTACAAAGAAGACACAACCACACATTTTACCCACCCGTTTGTTTTTGAATTGAGGAAAATCCGGTTCCATTTGAACATATGAAACCCATTAAATGGGAAACCCATTCAAAACGGATTTAAAGTAAAACTTTAAGCATGATAATAAACTTTATTTTTCCTCCATGAAATCCCCAATGCCTGATTTTCGTAACTGGGCAGTGTATAGCATAGTTCAGGCAATTGTAATTTGTTCCATATTTCACAAACCAAAAGTGCACTTGATACGCTCACTAAATAACATTGAAGGTTTGTTGAAAATTAAGAAGTATCTAAATCCATGACACCTATATAATACTAGGAACGCAGACATAAGTTCAAATTTTCTGACGTGAAAATTATTCACCATACTAGCGCCGCGTCTGTATTGAATTTTCTAAAAAAAACTTTGACATGTAGATTAATTCGTCTGTTTAGGCAAAGACATGTCTACGCGAACTTTATCTACTGCCTAGAAATATATTTGCACGTAAATGCATCTTTTTATTCTCCAGTCTCTCCTTCGTTTTTCTAATCATTTAATATTATTCCTTTGTTTCTTAATTTCATTTCATTATTCCGTCTTCTCGATTCTATTTTCCCACCTGTACCACAAATTTCCAGCTTTCTTTGTAAGTTTCGATAACGGGATTGTCCCTAGTGTGACATAGTGGTCATAAAATTTCCTCCCCTTGTTTGCTCTTTCAAGCGTCCCCCTTTTCATGTGTCCGCTTCTTCCACCGCCTCCAACGACGATCTTCTGGAGTTTTCTATTATCTCCCCTATTTAAAGAGTTTGAGGAGGCGTGCATTTTTTAACTGTGCATAGAGAATCACACCTAATGCTCCCCTGCCTGACGAAAAACTATTAATTAATTAGAAACTATTATCCACCCATTTATTGTGATTATTAACATGTCGTAAGTTCCTGTTACAAGTTTTCCTAAAGTTTCTTGTAAATCGCCAAAGAAAAAGTTGCTGCAAGTTAATTTTTTGCGTCAGTATGATCTAGTATACCGATTAACTCCAAAAATATTAATAATTTCTTTAAACCTTCTTCTTTTGCGGCTCAAAATACCTATATCACCAGCTTATCTAAAAACTATAGTAACTGTTTATTAACTAGATAAAAAGAAAATAATCTTAGTGTCTAAAATAGAAAATCATCTAGTGATCTAAAATAGAAACTAATCTCGTAGCCTGAAATAGATATCAAGAATTATCTAATTTTGATACACGAGACTAGAGTCTTTGACAGCGAGGTCAACTATTTTATGTGGGTAGATTTCTTAACTCATTTGGCTGCATAAATTATGTCAGAATTACTAGTAGCATCATGTATGTCTTTTTCACTGCTTCCAAGGCCGGTTAAAGATTTTAAATTTAGAATGTCAAACAATAAAATCAATCTATTACATTATCAGAGAACCAATTTTTTGGAATTTCATCAGAATATGAAAACATTTTAAATAAAATGCATTTAGCACAAAAAAAAATTAATATTTTAAGGGTGTCATGGATTCAAAATTCCAAAAGAAAGAACATATTTATTTTCTCGGATAAAGCAAACTTTTGCAATATTACAATAAAGTAACACACGCAGCGTGTTTCGTTGATGATTATATTGTCAGATTCAACATTTTTATTCAGTGCCCTGCTGTAAGTCATGTACTGTATGTCTATTTAGTATCTCAGGATGGAATTTTCCATCGCTGCTCTACAATTTCATGGTAAATAAATATTGTCAAATTTTTTTCGGGGAAATTTGCAAAAATTTTATTTTAATTCGATGAAACCATGGTGATCCCCTGGAGAACACTTCGTGATGCCCTTGGGGAACCTCTGGCCTAATACATCGTTCCTCTAAGGCGTGATGCTTCGGTCACACACATCTGCCCTGCACAGTACACAGGGGAAAAACGAGTGATTTATGGGCAACGCTCTCTGCAGTGATCCTGCCTTGAGTCGGTTTTCAAGCAGATGATCAAAGAGATTCGAGAGACTTTGGGGGGAGGACCGTGACTAATCGACCCCCAAATGTGTTAACAGGTGTCGGGGGACTGCATGTCTAGATGTGTGTGACTGGACCTTGAAAAGTTAACCGCGACTTACATCAAGGTCATGACCCCGTCCTCCCCCCCCCCTCCCGACACAAACACGAACACATCTCAATAATCTGATTTTATGTCACATGTCTAAAATCTGCTTATTGCTAAAGATGTTAACTTTTTACTTCTGGATATGATAATGAATAAATGAATTAAAATACCCAACTAGAATGGATGCTAAATGTATAATCGAAGTTTTTTTTTAGACATAAAATAAGAGAAAGATATGGAGAGAAAAACGAGTGTAACACAGGTTTCATCTACAACATAAGAAGTGTATCCAAATCGCTGATAACAACTTTTTATGTAGCTTTAGGTAAATAGCAAGAATTCCTTGCCAATTCATGAGGACTAGAATGCATGCACTCATGATGTCCTGCGAGTACCTAACTGAGGTTAAATTTTACAAGTAATAGACTTTAAGTTCCTGTATTATTTTCAGTTTCATGAAGAACGATGCATGTTACTACTGAACATACTTTCGACAGTTCATCTTGCTGCTGTGTGGGCCGCATAAGCTCACGAATTCACTGATGTGGCCCTTTGTCCTGAAAGGCTTCAACCCCTATTTTAAATAGATCGCTAAAAAAGTTAGTCATCTAAAGGTTAGTTAATGTTGATACTGACTATTTCGCTTTACAAAGCTTCAAAATTACTTCTTGAAATGGCTTATTATTAAAGGGTCATTTGTGAAAGGCCAGGAATAGAAAAAGTGGACTCAAATGGAGAAGCCTGTGTAAAGTTAAAATGATCAAAAAATAATTTTTAACTCTTTTGACAATAGTAGATTATTAGAAATAGAAGGAAAAATCATTTGACTGCAGTCAATTTAGTTATAAGCTTATTTAAGTCATCCCCAAACAAAAACAAATGTTCAAAATAAACATGATACTGTTAAGCAAATCCAAGGTCGAGTAGCTAGAAACAAGGCATTCATTCGAAATGACGACCGAACTTCGCTGAGAGTTCTGTTTCGAAAGACTTTTTGCGGTGGAAAAATTAATGTGTTTGCACATTTAGCATAAGGTAGGGTGGATAATAAAAAAAATGGAGAAAAGGCAAACAGAAGCTGCTTCCAAATAATTTACGCCCTTTTTCAAATCATGCCAATGGAAATATTACATAGGAGAAAACATGACAGTAACTTTGTATAGAGCCTTTAGAGTTAACTTTTAATGTACAATGAACTAACTTATTCAAATAGCACTAAAAAAGACTATGATCTTGGAATCGGGAAAAATTTTGTATATTACTAGGATAATGGTCCCAAATGCAAAACTCTTTGTATTCGAATGCTTTCCAAAAAATTAGTACTGCAGTTCGGAAATACAGCGCATCAAGCAAAAATCACATCATTTGTTGAAGGAAGAGGAAGAAAATAAATCGATTTTAAAACGAATATCTGATAAAATCGGTGCCAAATGTCTTACAACATATCCTGATGATTAAAGGGTGTTCGTATTTTCAAAATCTATTTTATTTTACCTTTTACAGATGAAACTTTTGTACGAATTTCGCCTTATTGCGAAAAATACTATTTCGCAGAGACTGATTAAAAAGAAAATGGTATCTCTTCAAGAAAAATAGAGTTTGTAGCAAAATGTTTTCTCACTAATAAGAACATTCGTAAATACATTTAGTAATTTTTAGATGAATGAAATTTTGAGTCAATATTGTTTATTCATCAAATACCCCTATTTTTTTCTCATTTTGTTTGCCAATTCCGTGGACATAGGCACTAACACAGGAGGGAAGGAGCGGCTCCCAGTAACCTAAAAATCGTTAGGAAAAAAAGTGATGTCAGAGTTCTATTTATCGCCCCCCCCCCCTTCTTTGAAAAACCTGCATTAAAAACTGGAAACACTTCTTTGAAAGTTATTTTTGCTACACTGGGAAAGACTGCAAAGAAAAATGAACAATTAAAGAAAATTTTGTTGTAATGACTCAATGTAAACAGTAATAAACCGTAGTTTAGCTTTTGAAATTGCGACATATTGATCTGAAATTATACATCATGCATGTGCTTCATTACAATATACATATATCCTTGGTTCTGCGTAAAACTGGCAGTTACGGGGGATCTCAACTTATCTCTTAAATTAAAAATTTATTGCGTAGTTTCTATTCCACCTAAAATCTAAAACAGAATGGACATCTTATAATTTAACGTTTAGCATATCATTTACCATTTGTGAAATATTCTTATTAACCTGCTCTGAATCTTAGTGCGGCTGACCCAAAGTTGAGCTACCTGACTAAAAAATTCAAACACTTTCCATTAGTTGTCGGTGTTTCTACCAGTGCAAAAATTTTGCATACCTTCAGTTAGTGGCGACTTCAGTTTGATTTGGCCCTGCCTAAAAAGAAGAAAAATGTTTCTTGAAGGGAAAAACCATACTAAACCTTTATTCTTTCGGTAAGAAATGTCTTTTAACTGGTAAAATTTGAGTAACATGTATTGAGAGATTAAAAGAATCCTTATTCTATTTTTGATTGAATATACTATGCTACGGAAAGCTACATCAGTCAGAGGGTATAATCTGGAAACCTTTTTGAACATAAAGATGTGGTAAATACGTTTGATAATTCAAACTTCACTGAATATTGTTCTTGGCAATAGCTCTGGTTCAATACAACTGAAACACGATCATCAAATCCTTTGGCACGAGAACATCAAGTTTGAAACTCAAGACTAATTCAACGTTGATATATGGAGTATAATTTTCTTGATCTTTACGTAACACTACCATTTACTGATAGATGGTATATACAGTGTCTATTAAATGCAATTTTTATCAGTACAGAAGAGTCGTCAAATACCGTACTTCTTTTCGAATTTTTTGCAGAACTTTGTTTTTGAACGAAATTTACATGAAAATTACAGCAAATAAAATGAAATGTTTGGAAACTAGGCCCAATTCGATGAGAATTACACTTTCTAGATAGTACGAATGTTTAAGTGTTTCGATCTTAACTTCACTTGTTGTACTTGTTTAAACTAAAACGCTTTGAGAAATTCAAACATAACAGTACTACAGATTTTATTTTAAGAGTCGAAATCTGTACGGACTGCGAAACAAGAAAATCGTCACAATAGTAGAGTTTAGCATCTTGAAAAAGGTCTTCATAAAGATTTCTTCCCCTCATAAAGTTAATTTTCCTTTTCTTTCATATGCATTGGTAAGAAAATCCCAAAAGGCAGTTATTAGATTTAGCATCAAGATCAAATTTTTTTTAAAACAATTTTGCCTAGTTAGTTAACTTATTTTCTAATCATGCGAAATTGATATTTGATAAATGGATGCTTTATCGTACTACAATTTATAGTTTTAATTTTATTAAAATCTTTTTCCTTATTTCGTAAGATCTTAATATTTAAGTTGACTTAAAATGCTCTTCATGGCGATGTTTTAAAATTAAATGAAATTACCTTATTAAATAGACCTTAATTGCATGTTCTAAATAGCGCAACTGCTATCATTTTGCAAGTAACAAGTTCTCTTATCAAAATCTGAAAAATTTAATTTACAACTAAATCATTTTTTTTTAACTTGCAGCGTAATTAGGACTTTTCTTTTGATAAAACTAAGTCAATATGAAATGCAGACTAGAATTTTGAAATCGCACATTCAAAAGCAAACCTCTGTATTGGCACCAATAAGTCATCAATTTACACGACTTTAAAAGTCTCCAGTCTATGCGGTTAAAATTTTATATTATTCAGGGTATTTGACATATTTAGTCGCACCTTCCAGCCCGACATCCATTTACCAGCCTTTACATGGGGGGAAATCTTTAGTTTCGCGATTCCATTTAAAGAAAGCGTGTTAAATTAATGTTGCACATTTTAAATTATTTAATCATGTGTAATAGAGGGATTAACATGAAAAGTGGGGAAGGAAGGGGGGCCAGTCATTCTCAATAATTGTTAGAGTCTACCCCAGGATTTCTTAAAATAAAGAAATAAAAACTACGCTTTCATACATGAATAACAAGTTGTTGACTAATGATTACAAATCCTTTTAGTCAAGAATCATTTTAGCTAAATTGAACTTTGAAAATTCCAGACCTCAATTAGTTTGAATAAAAGTTTTACATATTATAGTGACTCACATTTATAAAATTGCCAATTTTTCATAGTGGTCAGCCACCAACATACATCTGAAAGTTGCTTATCTTTGACGGGTGTCAAACTTGCCTTCCGTACTTACTAATGAATAAAAATGCGCTAAGCAAAATGTCTAGTTGCCGACTTCTGCAACAGTTGGTCAAGAGAGTCCATAGAAGAATATCGTATTGCACTGAAAATTCTGGGCACGTGTTTGAAGTGTTTTTATAATATTTCAGTCCCCACACAATTACAAAGCCCATAAGTAGCGAAAGAAATGAGTTTTATTCTTAATAACAGTTAAAAGCATGAAGACAACTGCCATAAACAAGACAACATGCTTATACTAAAGCACTAGCCAGTAGTGCTTATCACTCGAAGACAGTCGATACTTTTCAAGCACAATAATAATGAATTGGTGGATCAACACCTTTCACAATCCACATCTGTTTCATCAATACAGAAGTATCCACACTCTTTTATTTACGCGGATCAGCACATTCTTTCACAATCCCATCTGGTTCACCAATACAGGAAGAAATCTCAGATTCTTTTATTACTCTCTCAGACGGCTTCTGCGATTCTACCTCCTCTCCTTCAAATTGTCCGACTTCTTTCTCCGTGCATTTTTTATCCGCATTGATGGTGCCTCCTTTCGAGTGGGACCGAATGTACCGTAGGGCATTCATCGCCTTGTCACGGATGTCCTCGACAATGTCACGTATGGCCCCTAGTTCGACGACTGGCCGTTTCGTGTACGGCACCCTCTCCGGAACCAGTCGGATCCTGTCCACATCTTGCGCCATTTCAGCTATCCCTGGTTTCACTTGTATCAACAGGTACCCGTCCTCGGACCACTCACCGCGCAGTGCCTTCCCTCGCTGCTCCTCAGGAATTTCGTAGATGTATTTGAGATCCCGGCTCAGCCATACGCCGTCCGTGTTGCTCCTTCGGCCATGCGTAGCCCGTACCTCCAAAATTTTGCCCCCGAGGACTTCAATGCACACCTCGCTTGGTTCTAGAAGAGCGACGTTCAGCAAAACGGAGAAATCCTTGCTTGGTTCATCGACCTCCACTGTCCTCAGGAACTGCAAAATGTCAACATGGGTGGGTGAGATCGTCGGAGGGTTACTCCTCACCAGACTCCCGAAGTGGAACAAACTCTGCAGTAAATTCTCCATTGAAAGTGTTATACAAGATTCGCGGACTGAAGTACATTTATTTTAAGCGTTCAACCTCCGAGTGATGATTGGACTAACCGGAAGGATTGCGTAAGTCAAGATGCCAAGAAGCCTTTTCGCAATTTTAGAGGTTAGACTACCAGTATAGGCGCTGTTTTGCTATTGACGTAGAAATGATGTAAATACTGCTTGAGGTGGCAAGAAAAAAAAGAGTGTGTGATTGTTGACAGTTATCGCGTGCGATTTTTATTTAAATTGATGTAAACGCCACTTCAAGCGAAACGGCATGTAATCTCTTACGTCAACAGTATTCACCCGCAAAATAAATTTAACTAAAAAATGAAGAATTTATCATTCCAAACGGCATCTAATTTGTCTTTGTTGACAACAATGATTTGTAATACTAACGCAAACATTATGTATGGGCTACATAAAATTGATTGGAATCCTGTCTGATGATGCTGACAAACGTCACTTGCCAAGATGACGTCAAGTCTATTTGCTGAAGTGAATGGTACTGGAAGAGTCATGTTAAATAAGCAGCTTTATACATCTTGATCGGTGATAACCTCAAGAGTTTTTCGATTTACCAAAGCGTTTTAAATGTCAATTGCAATGTAAAGAGCCGAATCTCTGGAGAACTAAGATATAATTTTATTATGTCTTAAAAGGATATGAATTTCATTAAAAAATATTATTAGATTTCTCTCTGTGGAACATTTGTAAAGTTTTCTGTAATAGAAAAATTACATATTATCTATATTTTACTTAATTTACGGTGCTATATGCTTTAGAAAGCTAACAATTGAGATTTGTATGTTCCATGTGTGTGGACTCGTATGCAGGAGATATTTTATATATTTCTCTTTCAGCAATAAGAACACGAGATATAAAAAATGTAAAAAAATGTAAGATGTAAAGGAACTAGACTGAAAATACGTCGCACAAAATGATATGTGGTTTTACGATGGACTACAACCAGACAACGTACCAGATGAGCCAGACATTGCAGAGGGGGATGTGACTATTGAAAAATGCAATTTTCTTTTTGTGAAGCCAAAATATATGCTGTATTTCAACTGAAGTTTTCTTTGAATAAAATATTATGATAGTAGAGTGAATTTTTTTGCTAAATATTTTTTCTAGAAGTATTAATTACATACATTTGGTGGCAATATAGATGTAGCTCTAACAATCATATATGTGCCACGTCATCTGGAGGACATATTTTTGTGTAAAAATACTGTCCTAATATGTAAGAACAATTAAGGAAATTTATCAAAAAGAATATTTACACACAAGCTAGAAATTTGAATTTTCAAATCTGTGGCATTATGACAGATATTGATATGTCATTTTTTTCATGTTTTCGGCAAATTAAAAAAGTAACTTTTGTTGTGAAATATAAAATCACTCAATTAATTTTTTCAATCTAAATACTTGATATAATTTATTTTCAAATAAATATTCAAATTAATAACGCTGTAAGGACCGCCTACCGGGAGTGAGAATCAAAATCGTTCCTTTTAACCTCCAAGCCGGTATTCTACCTCCAAACCGGATGTCGGAAGAACCGTTTCCTATAAGTTTTCCCGATAAGTAATTTTTGTCTATCAGAAGAAGATTCACTGTTAAATCATCGATATTCAATTGTTAAATCATCGATAAAGCTGTCAAAAAATTCAGTTTTACCACAAAGGAGTCTAATCTCTTATCCTTTAATAAGTCTCAAAGATATGATAGGTTAGCTTCCCCACCACCAGAACCACACATTTTACTTACCCATTTCTTTTGAACTGGAGAAAATCCTGTTCGATTTGAACATGTGAAACCCATTGGATTTGAAAGCCATTGAAAATGGGTTTAAAGTAAAACTTTCAGCACGATAATAAACTTTATTTTCCCCCATTAAATCCCCAATACCTGATATTCGTAATGGGGTGTTTATAGCATATTTGTGGCAATTGTAATTTGTTCTATATTTGACAAACCAAAAGTGCACTTGGCACGCTCACTAAATAACATTCAATGTTTGTTAAAAATTAAGAAGTATCTAAATCCATGATACCTATATAATCCTAGGAACGCAGACATAAGTTCAAATTTTCTGACGTGAAAATTATTCACCATACTAGCTCCGTGCCTGTATTGAATTTTCTAAAAATAAAAACTTTCAGATGTATAATAATTCCTCTCTTTAGGCAAAGACATGTCTACGCTATCTTTATCTACTTCCCTAGAAATATGTTTGCATGTAAATACATCTTTTTACTCTCCAGTCTCCCCTCCGTTTTTCTATTCATTTAATATTATTCCTTTGTTTCTTAATTTCATTTCATTATTCCGTCTTCTCGGTCTGATGGTGGTGTACTTGTTTGGGGGTGTTTTTCGGAGTATATCCTGGGACCTTTGCATTTTTTTTCCTCGAAAATTGAACGCCGACGCCTACGTGAACATGTTGGACAATCAGGTTCTTCCTACGCTCTGGCAATTTTATGGAACGGACGAATTTTACTTCCAGGACGACAACGCTCCGTGTCATGTTGCGGCCTCTGTCAAGCAGTGGTATCATGATATGGATATAAAACGTCTTCCCTATCCTGCTCAGAGTCCTGATCTAAACCCCATAGAACATTTGGGGGATGAGTTAGAAAGACGATTATGGGCAAGGGAACCACGTCCGAAATGTACAGCTGAGCTAGCGACATTCTTGTATCAGGAATGGACGCAAATACCCATAGCAGTGTATTAAAACCTGGTTGAAAGCATGACCAGGAGGGTTGCTAGTGTATTGCAGCAGGTGCGGGACCATCCCCCTATTAAAGCATGTATTCTTTCCCTTATACCATCACATGTTGCCGTCCGGTCCATTATTGTAGTGAAGTGTATGTTTTTTTCACTGCTTCCAAGGCTGGTTAAAGATGTTAAATTTAGAATGTCAAACAATAAAATCAATCTATTGCATTATCAGAGAACCATTCTATTGAAATTTTAGCAGAATATGAAAGCATTTTAAATAAAATTCAATTTGAACAAAAAAAAAATTAACATCTTAAGGGTGTCATGGATTAAAAATTCCAAAAGAAAGAACATATTTATTTCCTCGGATAAAGCAAACTTTATCAATATTACAATAAAGCAACATACGCAGCGTGTTTTGTTAATGATTACAATGTCAGATTCAACATTTTTATGCAGTACCCTGCTGTAAGTCAGTACTATATGTCTATTTAGTGTCTCAGAATGGAATTCTCCATCTTTTAATGAATTTATGTTTAATCCCTTGCAAGGCATCACTGCGAAATTTTACAGAGTTCCTTTGTTTCATTTTTCTTAAACTATAAGATTTTTGATTTTGAATGAAAATTTTGAAAATATTTTCCCTGGGTTTAAAAAATAAATAAATAAGTAAATAATAAAAAGATATTTTTATACCCTTCAAAGCTATCGAAAATTTCATTGAAAAAATCTTTACCAAGACAAGAAATTATTTATACGTAAAAAGTAAAAAAATAATCTAGTAGACCAATTGTTTCAGCAGATATATCAAATACTAAACGTGTTTTAAATTATGAATTTTAAACTTTATTTAAATGAAATTCAAATTTTTTTAAGCTATTTTATGCATATAAGAATCTTTCTACAAAGACGCATTTGATAAACGAAAATTATTACGACATTTTCGCGCTTAAAAAAAAGGAAAAAAAAATACTCTGGGTCCCATTTAATATATTATGTAGGTTTATCAAACACAGCAAAAATATTTACATGTACCATAATGGATTCAAATTATTTCTGTTTTATTTCATCTAAGGAATGTAGGGATGCTTAATATTAATATAATCACCTTTCACTTTCGTAGTTAGTTTTTAATAAGCTACAATTCTTTCTCTCTAGTCCATTTGACGATGAACCGTAAATTATTCAGTAGCGTAAAATGGAAGAAAGTATGTAAGAAAAATGTCGATAGATGGCAGCACTAGCGGATTGCGTAGCACCAAAACGGAATGTAGAGTACAATTTTCTGGGATGAAATTGTGCAGCAATACAAAATAGTGAGATTTGTCATTTTAGTGAAACCTTTTCACCAATGCATATGAAAATGATACAAATGTAAACAGTGCGAAGTGTTGCTTTATTTATGTTTCAATGCGAGATCACATAAATAAAACCATAAAGTTAAACATTATGTTAACGTATTTACATATCTTGAAGATTTTTTAATTTTGATTAAAAGAACGAGCTGTTCACTCAAATCTTATTAAAGATATGATAACACCTGCCAATTATAGGACATAAAGATTCATTAAAATTACTTTCTTCAATTACGGATTTTTTCCCAAGATACCTCTGGGGTATTTTTTTTTTTTCCCCCACTTTTGCAGCAGAAATAAGTACACCCTTTTCAAATGACTAGATCAGAGCTGAGACGGGAAAATCTCACCTTTGCACAAAGCAATAGAAGTATTGGTAACCAGTTTGCAATCGAGGTGGAATCGTTTTTGCTTTTATTGAGGTAGTGACAGTCCTTTTGAATCATTGATACTACTTTGAATCTTACAAATAGTCGAAGCCACCTAGTCCTTCCCAACATCAAAGTTGCACCGAGTCTTAATCATAGTGGAAAATGTCACTATATTCCCATAAATGAGAAGACAGGAATTATTCTCATCCTCGAAATTTTATATAATCTTTTTCCCATCGGGGACACAACACCTAGCTCTTAACATTCAGTCAATACTGAATTTAACATAGAAATTAAAGAGTGGCCGATATTGCGTGACATTAGTATTTGAGATATATGCTATTTCAGAAAATTCAATGAAAATCTTGAGGTGTGACAAATGTCTACAACAAACAGAGAGAAAGTTCAGTCGAACGCGATGATAGCGAGTGGGAAAGAGCCAATAATTTAACTCCCGAAATCAGAATACTAACAAAAACTGGATTTTTTAAAATATGAAATAAAATTCTCAACATTTATTTTTTCATCCTTGGAGCAGAACAAAAAAGCTGATTAATATTATTTATATTTTTCTATCGTTTTATCAATCTATTGTTGTTTGCCAGAAAAAAACTCATGGCACAAAAACTAAACATACTTGCTCCCCCTCTGAAAGAAAATTTTGCTGTTTTCCGATAATTCTAGAACCATTGAGTACGTCAGTGAGGATTCTGTTTAAAACTCCTATACTAGTTTCAGTTATAGTTTAGTTCATCATTTTGTGCTGCAGCTTATTTTTGTATTTCAGAGATAACTGATATCTTTTGGAGTTGGTATGCCTGAAATAGACATAGATACTTAGTTTTTGAAACTATGAATAACTCCTTAAAAATTGTACAGTTGTTATAAGTAAGTAATCAGTTTTCGCTTTCTTATTTGCCAATTTCCCAAACCCTCATGTCAGCTTTAAGTAAATCATATTTGTGTTGACAATATCTTACTTTCTAAATCCGAAAGATCTCAACCGTAACCTCTAATCCGAAAGCTCTAATCCGTAGCATTCTCAAACGGCCAACCAACCGAAATTTGCTCGCTCGTGGTAACAAGTATAACTGCGTGTGTTTTACGACAAACTACCCTGTGTATTCTCATTTTCTCGCCAAATCAGGGTTCGCGTTAAATCAGGGCTTGTTGTAAGAGAGTTAGACTTACTACACTCAGATCTGAATGATTGTTGCCTGCTCTGTACCGTGAAATCACACAATTCATTACGTGAACTGCCCCGCTGGTCAGGCATCCGGCAATCTGATGACCAATAATTCCAACAGCAACCTCTCGCTGCAGTACTAGCCTAGACTAGTTTTATAAAAGGCAGGAAGTTCAACTGTAAAAGGAGCTGTTAGACAAATCAAAGGGCACAACACCAATCTGCGCGGCGCCACTAAAATTTGCACTCTAGGAGCAATATCCGAGAGATCAACTACCGTTCTGGGACTCCTGTCCCAACTAGCCACTGGTCCTTTGCTTTATTTATCAATTTAAACTCAATACATTATAGCTGCATTACATTTCAATCATTTAACTATTGCATAGGTATTCTTACATTTGGATATCCTGTATTCAAACATATTTGCATATTTACATACATATTTCTAATGTAAACTTAAACATTACTATAATAACTTATTTACAAAAATACACTTCTATACACATACATTGCATAGCTATTTACCAATTTATTTTCACTATATAAACCCATATATAATTATACAAATTTTACTGCGCAGTTCGTTTTAATTTTACTTTCCTCCTTTTATGAAAGCCCTAATTCCTATTAACTTATTTACATATATACACAGTTAAATCCCACAAGAGTTTCAAGGGCTGAGATATCTTTAGAATCTCAAAAAAAAGATTTTATCTCTTACTGATGTTTGCAATTCTAATATGCCGCGCTGAAGGGATTACGAGCCTATAAGATAGACTGTGTGAAATATCTGATAACAGAATTAAAAAAAAACACTTTTAATGGCAATAAGCTCATCGGCATTAATTACCTGACTGCCTAAATTAATTTCATTGGTTACCTTTCCGCTTATTTATGGTTAATGAATCGATTCTACGGCAACTTATGCATCGGTGGAATCAGCATTTGCCTCGGTCGAGTGGTTCCCTCGCGCTTGTATTTATGACATCAGCGCTCGCGTAAAAGATTATCGCTTTGCGTCGGGTGAATCGTCTCGAGAACAAAAAACTCTCTCTTGAAGTAGGAAAACGTCGGTGTTCAAATGGAAAGATTATGTCTTTTCTTTTTTTTCCATTATGTCTTTTTTTTCTTTCCTGGCATAGCGCAATCTTTAACACGATCAACCCCTTTTCCCTTCGTGTCGGGGCAAGGCAAGGCGTTTCACTTATGGAAAGTTCTTCGAGTTTAAATTCTTCCCACTTAATCCCCAATCGTGTGACTTGAAAATGCAAAATAAAATTTCAAAGCCAAATCTGGAATGAAAAGAATTTGAACGTAACAGAATGTTTTCTTTAACATCGTAACCTACATCTTCATTCAGCAACAGCTTGCCAGAGAGAATAACCATCGAACTATACTGAACACCAGATTATCCATTTTGATTATTACGAGTATGAACGAAAATCTGGAAACAAAGAATAATATAAAAAGATGTATTAGTCCTCGACAAGCATATCCCTGTTTTCAATCATCAGTAGTTACTAAAATAATTTATTCAGAAATATTAAAATTTTACTGTGAGTTAAAAATTCTTTCTTCTATATAAATATGGCTCTCAATTTTTTTATACGTTGAAGATAGATATTTTAATTTTTTTTTAAATTTGAACCATTATTTTTTTCATTGTTATGGCAATGCGCGCAGACTTGCGTCCGTATATTAATCTTTAACTTACGGGACCCATTTTTCCAATTCCCTCTTTAGAGCAGGAAATTTCCTACCCACTTTGTAAGAACGGCCATTAAGGGGTTTATATATATATATATATATATATATATATATATATATATATATATATATATATATATATATATATATATATATATATATATATATATATATCTGTGTGTGTGTATCTGTATGTATATATGTATATATACACTCTTCGACAAAAAAAAAAACCGACGCACCAAGAAGGAGTTACCCGAATGGGATAAAAATTCGACCTGGAAAGTCAGTGACATTCCAGGTCGAATGTGCCCGATGACACTGCAAACGGGCTTGTCGGTGTACAGAGGTCAATGGTAGTTGGCGCAAGGGGAGAAGTGAGCTCAGCCCTCTTACTCTGAGCCGCTTATGAATGTTCCTTGCGATCACTGAAGCACCAATTGTACGTACGATAAATGATAATGATGAATCTGGGGCTGCGTGTGCCGCTCTGATGATTGCTCGGTCCTCACGTTCTGTCGTTTCTCTAGGCCGACCGCTTCGTTCTTGACGCTGTGTTCGTCCATAGTCCACCCATTCCAGCCAACATCGTTTAATCGGGGCATCGCTCCTATCCAAATGTCGAGCGATTCGCCGATTAGACCAACCGGCTTCTTTGAGCCCAACAACGCTTCCTCTCTCAAATGATGACATCTGCGCATATTGTTCGCGCATCTGCATGCGATGCATAGTTAACTGTCAACCTGAGTACACGGAATAAAATTAGCAAAGAACTTATGACCTGGAATCGGAATTTCTCCTCTTTAATATCCTGCCAGTTGCGCAGTTAAGATGCGCTGTAGCGTCACCTGTTCATTCATTGCCCACCAAACTTTAAAATTTTGCATTTTCCGTCGAAACCTGTATGGATATCAATTTGTGCCCAATTTGTATTACCCCTTCTTGGTGTGTCATTTTTTTTAAGTCTATAATATATATATATATATATATATATATATATATATATATATATATATACACTCTTGGGCCCGTATTCTTGGGATACATGCTATCCCATTAGTTTTAAAATTATGTTATATAATATATCTTTAAAATGAACTACTTTGAAATCAAAGTTCCTGGTACTTTATAGAAAAAAAAAGATTTTTTTAAATTAAAATTTCGAAAAAAATTTTGATACATTTTACTGTAATTAAAAATTCTATGGCAGGAATGACATAATAGTAGGTCATTTTAATGATAATTGTTTATCTTGCCTGTGTATAAAATTTCATGGTATTCAGC
Organism: Dolomedes plantarius; assembly: GCA_907164885.2. Classification (NCBI taxonomy): domain Eukaryota; kingdom Metazoa; phylum Arthropoda; class Arachnida; order Araneae; family Dolomedidae; genus Dolomedes; species Dolomedes plantarius. The sequence goes on along the minus strand of OU015496.1, from coordinate 170,060,149 downwards.
AATTTCACTGTACCAAAGTTGCCATTTTAAAAAATTATAAAGGTAGATTAGAGTTGGCATTTTTTTCCCGTCGCGCTACAATGCATAGTAATGTTTCTATAGTTTTGTTGTTTATTTTGCCATCTACCATTATGAGGAATGGCCCTCATAAAGATTTTTTATATCGAGAGTTTCTCACATCGCTCGATACTTCTATTAGTAAAACACTGGCTGCAAATTTAGGAGACCCGAGTTCCAATTCCGATTGTGGCAGACGGTCGTTACAATGGCGCGCGTCCGTTGGACCCCTGTGAAGCGTATGGCAAATACTAATATCACATTGAAAAACTCTGATTCGTTGAAAAACAATTAAAGAAATGGATAAAAATATGCAGGACAATATCCTGGGCCATTGGCCTTAAAACCAATGGGAAGGATTATGCTAGGAATGGAATTCATAAAAATGAGAGATCGCGGGATTGTTCAGCTGATGAATTACCTGGGTGGAGATAAAGGCTTCAGGTCTGTAGCCTAGTATTGTCAGATGGTAGAGCTGGAGTAAAAATAAATATTTAAAAAAAGAAATATCACAGGATTTATTTCTTGACATCTAACAGATCAGAGCTTTAAATCTGAATAAATATAAAAATATTGAATTTTTTAATAAGCCTAAGATCATGTTATTCTATCTATATATATAAAACAGTTCCGTAACTGAATGACTGACTGACTGACAGATAACGTACAGACCAAACTGCTGGACCTAAAGGGTTGAAATCTTGCATGCCGATCCTTCTTATAGTGTAGGGGGTACTAGAAAAAAATTTTGAAAAATTCTTTTTTTTTTTTTTAATTACATTTTTAAGCTGCTTTGTAACATTCTTTAAAAAAATTGTAACATTCTTTCTTTTCTGAAATCTTTTTCGAATCTTTACCTCCATTTTCTGAATTTTGGTGAATTTTTAAAGATTAATTTTTAGAATTTAATTTATTAAATGTTGATAACGTGGTTTCTTTTCTTTTTGTGATACTTTAAATTAATTTTGCGACACGTGCATAACAACGAAATAAATTGGACATTATCAAAAAAAATATTAAAATACAGTAAAAGAAATATTTCTTAAACTGTACTATATTCTTTAATATGTTCTATTAGATTTAATTTCAATATTTTCTTTTACATTATTTTGTCTATAAAAATATCCGTTACGCTTCTTTATAAGTATATTTTTTGTTTGTTTGTTTGTTTGTTTGTTTTGGCATTAATTACATACATTAACAGTTGTATTTATTATAAATATATATATATATATATATATATATATATATATATATATATATATATATATATATATATATATTTATATATTGCCATTAACTGCATACATTGATCGTTGTATTTAATTTGAATGTACTCCGTAGCGAAGCACGGCTATTCAGCTAGAAATTCATATAAAATAACAATTCATAATTATAGAATATTACAATAAACATAATAATCATAGTTAAATAATTATTACACTTATTTTCATAATTCTAGAGTACTGTTTATGCAATAAAAGAACTTATTGTTAAACGATTAGAATTGGAATGAACAGGTAATTACATGCAGGGGTTTGCATGTTTACAATATAAAATCATTGAACCTAAAAATAAAACGCAATTTCTTAAACAGTGGATGAAATAAGCGCTCCAATTGCTGTCATTTATTTACAGGCCTGATGGCAGCTTTGTAATGCGGAAAAATGAACGACATTCATATTTAATATTTTTTTTAGTATGCATACATTCAAACCGTACAACTTTCCTTATTAAGGAAGATTACGCGAGGAATAATATTTGTGAGAGATTACATAAATAGAAATGCGATACTATAATGTAACTAGCAAAAAATATATAAATCTCATAAGTCGGAAAAATGCATATCGATTATTTTGCTTCAATTCTTCCGCAGAAGTAAGATATCAAGTGCCATTAAAAGATGAATTGCATTCCAGGCCGAAAACGTGCTTTCAAATTTCTTTCTGGAAACATTTTGTTTGGTGCATTTGATAAATTTTAATTTTTAGCCTTTGCGCTTCAGGGTAGCAAACAATAAAATTTCAATAAAATAAAAAGTAATCCAAAGATAAGGCGATGTTTCCTCACTAGCAAACATTACTTAGTGATATCAGTAGTATAACATTAAATCGCGGGCCTTGTGGTGTGTGCGCGCTAGCTTTCGGTGCTGAGGGTGATCGGATCGAATCCCGGCGTCGTGCCATTAAGATACTTCCGTTTGTGTTGTTCATTTAAGGGGGTAATGGTGGTCTGCCTATATGGTGCCCCATAATAAAATGGCCGGCAAACTGCAGTGAATTATAGACAAATGTCTACACTAGTGTGGGTCGTTTTTTACTTTCTTTAAAAATCGAAATCGCCTGTGGTGGGAAGAGCTGTGTATTGCTATCAAATGTTTGAAAAAAAATTTTTTGAAATTAAAATATATTTAGGCCCCCCGCCCGTCCCTTGAAGTTTCTCCAAAAATGTAAAAAATGCATTTATTTTATTTATTATTTTTTTAGGTATCAAAAATTTTAACCGCCTGTAGTGAAAATTGTTGCATAACATTACCCTTTGTGAAAAAAATTATTTTGATATCGTATCATATTTAAAGCCCCCGCTAGGCCGGCGAAATTTTGATATTTTAACCCTTCGAAGCAGAATTTTAATAAACATATTTAAAAAATTAAATTCCTTACTAAACTCAATGTTCCATCTGTGCCAAAGGGTTAAAACAGCTCTTTGCTTATTTTGCCAAAATTATGGCAGAATAACCCAGAATTCACCACGAGGAGGTGGCTGCATTCGAATTCCTCCCGCACCCACCCACCCTCCCAACCAAATATGGGAGCATTTTTTTTTCCCTGTTTAGTGATATAGCAATCTTACACTTTATATTTTCCCTTACTTTCGAAGTTTGGCATCAGCTTTCGAGACGCCAATGTTGTATGTAAAAAGCCATCGCGACTTTTTGTTCCACAGACAGATGAGGATGCCTCTGACATTGTCTTCACTGCCCTTTCGACATCTTGTGTATCGCATGGACGAGTCCACAGCTTACTATTTAAAGCCACCTATTTCAGCCATTTTCTCAATTTCTGCACTGAGTATATGTTTAGTCAGGGTATATGTTTATCATTTACTAGCGGCCCGTCCCGACTTTGTCCGGGTTGAACAAAATATTATACCAATAAATTTCCAGTTGATATCCAATAAATTGTAAATCTTTTTTACCTTAATAATAACCTAAATACTACCTTAAATTAATTTTATGTTAGTTAATAATGCAGGAGAACGGCTAGGTTCGAACTGCTAGCGTCAGAACAGAAGCCCACCGCGATAGCACCACGAAAAGGATCGTTGAAATCTACGGAACAAAAAGCGGTAGAAGACAGTAGAGGAAACATTGGAGATTGTTAGGATTAAGCCCCTAACTTTATTTCTACTGATCAGATATACATAATATATAGCCTATGTCCATCTGGAATACAGTACCTTTCAAACAGTGAAAGAAATTTTCAAATAGGTACAGTGGTTCTGAAGATTAGGGCCTGTTCACATAGGAGTCCGTTGCGTTGCGGTAAGGTAAAGATGACGTTGAGAGGAAAATAAACCAATCATAGGCCTCCAAACGATTAGCAATGAAATTTTTAACGCCTATGATTGGTTTATTTTCGTCTCAACGTCATCTTTTCCTTAACGCTACGCAACGGACTCCTATGTGAACAGGCCCTTACCCTCCACGTACAAAATCGCTCTCTCTTTATATATAAGTATAGATAGCACCACGCTAAGGATCGTTGAAGACTTCGGCACAAAAAGCGGTAGAGGACAGTAGCGGTAACAATAGAGTTTGTTAGGATTAAGCCCCTAACTTTATTTCTACTGATTAGATATACATAATATATAGCCTATGTCCATCTGGAATACTGTACCTTTCAAACAGTGAAAGAATTTTTCAAATAGGTACAGTGGTTCTGAAGATTACCCTCCACGTACAAAATCGCTCTCTCTTTATATATAAGTATAGATTCCTCCTACAACATTAAATTTTGTTTTTGCCTTGTACTGTTTTGAAATTATATATTATTACATAAAATTCCCCAGCCAGATAGCTATTACGTACTATATTAACATACTAAAACGTACAACAGGTTATTTCAAAGAGTTTCCGACGAATGAAGCCGTAATAATTGATTCTACTACTCTAGTATTAGCTTCATATACTTTTAACGTAGGATTACGTTCCTCAATAACGGTCCTCCGGAAAGAAAAAAAATTGTGAGGCGTCGCGAGTAATAATTTTTGCAGCGCGCCAAACCAAGTAACAGTAAACAGTTAAGCAGAAAATTATCAAAATGCGTTTAAATAAAGGTAAGCAACGATAAATAATCCTACGTTAATAACCCGCGGTAGTTTCGTTAGAAGAGACTGCCTAAAATATTTTTTAAACTTATGCCTTTGAACGATGTAAATTTTCTTTTTCTTCTATGAATATCCGATATATGTATCCTAGCTGTCCTGTATTATTATTTCCCTCTGTCGAGCGCTAAGGATAAGTCATCTACAAGGAGCGTGATTCGGTCCCTGCACTGCAAAGTCTCCATAAGGAAATTTCGCATTGTGAATTTCCTCCCTCACAAGATTAGTAAAATATAAATGATTCTCGATTTAAGAAGTTTATACCGAGCAAAGACCGATCTCATGTCTCCCAAACACGAGGCAGATATCCTACATACTAAACTACCCCCAGCGTTGTGAAGAAGTGTAGTTGGCAATTACTTTTCCTCACATGTTTTCCCTAGTCTCCATAAGAACAATACACCGTATGTAGGCCTGGATATATTTTTGTTCATTTATTTATAGTCTAAGACATTGATTTTTTTTCATTCATGGCCTCTTTCTTTTTTCAATAGCGGCTGGGCATTTATGTAATTACCACTTGCCACGAGAGGAGACAGTAGGGGCATCTCCAGACCTCAAGGCTGATATTCTACCAGTTGAACTACCCTGTTGTCAGGAAATGATATTTCTACTGACTTTCTCTCACACGGATTACTGACTTTTTTTCAGGTATTCGATCGCTAACTCTTTATTTCAAGCCTGCAATAGAATTCAAACCCAGCACTTTATCTCCCTTTAAGCATCTGGCCTTGAGAGAAAAAGTTAAAAATACATTTCCAGTAATGATTCTGCAATCATTCCGATTAATTTCGCCTCTGTTAGATCGACTGTTAAATAGACCGTAAGCGAGAGATCCAGCTGGAAAATGGCCTCTGCTTCCCGCGACGAGGTAATTAGGAGCGATAGGAGTGATCAGTTTAACGTCCTTTTCTTCGCGAATGACTGAAGAAACTTCTTCGGAACGAAAACTAGATTTGTACAGTAAGTGTTCTGATCAATAAGATGCCGAGGTTTTGCCTTTTACGGGCTTTTGAAGGGAATAAATTTTTACAAAGGAACAATTTCTTTTTCGAGGTGGTCTCTGAAAAGGTGGTGGTTCGAGGTGATCTCTGAAAACTCTGAAGTTTGTTATTTTATGAGCATTATAGGAAATGGCTTACAGGCAACATGGCGATAACAGTCACATACTGAACACTTTTTTTCACTCAACAATAAATTTAAAAGATTGGCTACATGTTTTGAACTCGTAAAGGCGACAATGGACCATGAAAAACTTTTTTTTTATTTAACAACCAATTGCTATGAAATTTTCTATACTTATACAGTGTTTAGAGATGAAAATTCTAAATATAAAAAAATAAGAATGTAATTAATTAAGATATTAGTTAAAATCAGTTTGTTAATTACTCTATTTAAAAATGCTCCATGCACAGCAATTTTTGTCTCAGATATCTAATTTTCTTCCTTGGGCAAACTTTATATAGTTATAATAAAAGTTACTAGCAATATTTGATTTAGTCATATTTATAAAAACTAGAAAAAAATCGATAAAAATAGGTCATTTTACGCAAAATTTTATCAAAAAAATTTTTTTATTGTAAAAATTTTATGTTGTTTTAAAATAGTATAATGAATTTATTACTAAATTTTATTCTAACATATATAAATAATCATTTTATGAAATTTTATGAAAATTCAAGAAAAATTATGATGCATGGAGCATTTTGAACTTTCCAAAACGACATGAAAACTTGTTTTGAGAAAATAGCATTTAAAGTTTTAATTTGACAACAACAGATCCATTGTAACAGCCGTTTGAAAAAATACTTATAACTCGGTTAATAATGATCGGATCAACATACTTTTTTTTTAAACTTAAAGCTGATGAGTTGCAGAATCATTTTCTGAAAGAAGAAAAAAACGCTTTGGGGACATATTTTTGTCAATCTGAAGGTCCATTGTCGCCTTAATAGTTCATAATTAGGCTGAGGACCATTGGTGTGACTGTCGCAATGATTGCATTTTTTAATTGTTCATTGCTGCAATCCCCCTAATGCTCCTCGGCCTGATGATGAACTATTAAGCTCGAAACATGTCATCATCCTTTTTTATTTAGTTCATAATTGAGAAAGTGTTCGTTAAGCATTATAGGAAGTTTGATGAATATGTATCAGAGAGAATCTCCGTGGTTCAAAATTTGTTAGCATACAGTCAAACCTGTTTTTGTGCGGTAGATAGGCACCGCACAAAAAAAAAGTATTCAGAAACTTCATAAATAGCTATAACAAATAATTTTTCACAACATATTAAAGAAAATTTTTTTATGCGGTGGAGAGGGACCGCATAAAAAAAGTCTCACTTAGAAAATATGTCAAATCTTTACGAAATAGCGAGAAAGTGCTCTCCAAACAAAAGATAATCAAATTACACATGGAAACATTTTTAAAAATTTTAATTTCTCATTTTAAACATGGAAAATTTTTCAAAATGTACTTAATTCGATACTACTCGTCGTAGTCCAAAACGCGCATATTCTTTTGATGAACTGGTTCGTAATCGCTTTCGTCACTTGAAGATATGTATTAGAGTTGATTTATTTTTTGTTACCAAGTAGTCGGTGATAAGTTTTTGCGACGACGGTCGTTTGACCAGCTGCTTGTAAACGTCGCGATAGCCAGGTATACGCGATCGAAACTCGTTTTTTAATTTCAAATATATAATTTCAATTTTTTTCGATACATATTCATATACCACATAAAAAAAATATCGCACCAAAAAAAAGAAATCGCACAAAAAAATCGCATAAAAAAAGACCGCACAAAAACAGGTTTGACTGTACATTGTTTACGTTTCATCAAACTGGAAAACAACTTAGATGTAGAAATATACTAGCCCACTCAAAATGTTCTATCTTCCAATATGATGGGATTGCAACAATCTTTTTCAATAATCAAACTTCGGTTGTCCTTTTGTTCTTTTATTTTCACACAAGCATCACAACATACACTACTTTTAATAACATATAATTCAGCATTGATGACTAACTCATAACCTTACAGGCTGGATCGCTATATATAATGAACAAGGTTGGCGTGCATTCGCCATTGAAGAAAACTTACAACACACAAAAACTGATTTTGTTAATGTCATTTGGCTTACTAGAGCCAGCCCAGTGGGGTAAGGCGGTAGATCTCCTACCGGTCAAAATATTAGAAGGAGAGAGAGGGAATGGCCTATAACATATGTGTATAACATGCCTTCCCCCCTATTATTATGTTGAACCAAACTATACTGACTATTGTTGAACCAAAACGGTTGGCTGTTTTGAAGCGTTGCCTTCTTCTGCAACACGGAGGCTAAATATTGCACCGTAAAAAAAAAATTAGATAATTTAAATAAACCACTTCAGTTCAATCGTGTTATTAATAATTCTAGAATATCAATTAATTATTCCTTATAATTATGATAAATAACTTCGTTTTTGAAAACATGCTTCAAAGGACACCCTTTTCGGTTGATTTGCTACCTTTCTAAATATATTTTCCTTAGCCAAAAGACAGAGGATTACTGAATCGGCAGTTTGAAGAAGAGAACAAGAGCCAAAAAAGTGAAATTCTTTTTTTTTTCGCCACGCTGTTATTTACATATAGGCGCTCCTTGTAAGGTGTAAAAGGCACTGGAATAGCGGGTGAATGTTAAGAATCTTCTATAAAAGTTTAGTAAAGAAAAAAATAATAAATAAGACAGTTTTTTTTAATTTCTTTATAATTTCCCACCAAAAACAGCTTTTGGATTCGTTCCCTTCTTCAAACTGCTGATTCAATTATTTTAGCTTTAGTTTGTTTCATAATGGTAATAATATAGTATAGTTTTTACATTTTCTCCAAAATTTTAGCGGCAGTTAATAAAATATTCTTATTTGAGAACACCTCATCAGTATAATTCATTTTCAAGAAACTTGAATAAAAATTATATAAATATTTCACTAAATAATCCTTAAATTTCCTTTTCAATTAAACATAGTAATTAACATTTTTAATAACAAGTCTTAATATCTAGTAATGTTGATTTAACGAAAGTTTTTCTGAAAATAATTTTGCTGTAAACAAACGATTTTTTTTTGAGTTGGAAGCAGTGAACTTTGAAATGAATTCACCTTTTGTAATAGCGGGTTGAATTCAATTCTTATTAAACCGTGAAATATAATTGAAAGTGTCCATAACTTTGTAACTCGCTTTCCGCATAGAACGAAACTAGTGTCCTTTAGTTTCTACTCATAGAGGGATACTCTAACAAACAGTTACCAATTATTATACTAAGTTTTAGGGTTACGTTGATATACAGGGTTCCCATTTATATCCGTTACATCTCCCTTGACTTCTAAACGGTGACAGCTTAGGCCATAAAGTTGGTGTCTAGGTATAGTAAAAAGGCTATGCGCTACTCGATGAGACAACTTACAACGCCATCTATCACTAAATTTTGGAATTAGCGTTTTTATCTCAAAAACAGTACGAGATACGGGAAAAAAGTCAATTGCAAAGTTCTTAAGCATCATCAATTTCGTAAGAAAAGACACATTGCGCTCATTAATACTTAAAACAGAATATAGAAAATGAACATTTGTTTGGTCACGATTTCGAAAAGAGTGGATGTTGCACAATGTGCAGCGAGAAATCCAGTCCAGAGTGCAAATGTGTATAGGGGCTAATGGAGAGCATTTTCAGCAACATAAATAAAGGATACTGAAGATAGGGAAGTGTTTCAGTTTCTTTCTTCCACTCTTTATGACATGACAATTTTCGAAATCGTAACCAAACAAATGCTCATTTTCTACATTCTGTTTTGAGTATTAATGTGCGCAAGGTGTTTTTTTTTACTAAATCGATGATGCTGAACAACTTTGTAATTGACTTTTTTAACGTATCTTGTACCGTTTTTGAGATAAAAATGCTAATTCCAAAATGTGCCGAGAGATGGAGTTGTAAGTTGTCTCATCGAGTAGCCCATAGCCGTTTTACTATACCTAGACACCAACTTTATGGCCTAAGCCAGGGGTGGCCAACCTTTTTGGGAAGAGTGCCACTATCTGAATAAAAAATATTATGCGTGCCACTTCCAACTTTTCCAACATACAAAAAATATAAAAAGGTGAAAAAAATGCTATTTTTAGGCTGATTATGGGATTTTTACACAAATAGCACATTTTTTTTATCTGAGTAGTGGAGATTTAAAAAATAATATAATAAATAAAACAAAAGTACAAACTTAGGTTTTATTCTTAATAAACATTTTTAAAGGTTCCTTCAGTGAGGTTATGTATAAAATAAAATGAATAACTTGAAACATTTAATTCTAAATATTTATTAAACAGTCAGTACTTAATTAATGTGGCTTTTGAATTTGTAGTTATTTTACCAAGTCATCTATATTAGGATTAGTTCTTGAAGATGCTAACAAAATTAGGTGCTTTAGGTGCATATCAGTTAATCTTGATCTATATTTTGATTTCATTATGTTCATAATAGAAAACATTTGTTCACAAACATATGTTGATACAAACCTACACCTCGTTGTACTGGTGTCAAGCAGTGCCGCTTTCCTGCGCTGTTATTTTCAGTAGCGTATGAGTACGGTTTTTACAGATTTTGACAAATTATTATTGTTTCAAATTTCTTAATTTTTCAATAAGTCTCCGCGTGCCACTGTTAAAAAGCCGCCGTGCCACACTGTGGCACGCGTGTCGCGAGTTGGCCTAAGCTGACACCGTTTAAAAGTTAAGGGGGTGCAACGGATATAGGGGGGGAACCCTGTATTAGCGGAAGGGGGAGCGGGAATACTATTTTGTTCATTTGATTATTGGTTAATTGTAGAACGCCAAGATGGATTGGATACTAGAAAGGAATCATAGACGCTGTTCTTCACTGAATAAATAAAAGATTCCTTTATACGCGTTGATTACTAAATTATATAGACAAAGGGTTATGTTATAAATGTCGATCACTAAGCTTTAAAGAACAAAGGGTTATATTATAAGTGTCCGTAGCCAACCTCTACGCATAATCAGCATACCACATTATGAAGTACACTCAAGCTCTACAACAAGATACGCTATCAACTATTTGGACAAGACGCCTGATATTTTTTAACGAGCTGTCATTAGGGTTTAATTTTAAACCTTATCGCTGGCGATCGATCTCTCCATTCATTCCAAACCTAAACAATGCTCGACGGTGTGTTCCATGGGCGAGCGGTCATCGGGACGACCCCCTTCGACAGGCGCTTTGTTGTGTTGGTGATGAAGAGCAGGTGTCCGCCTGAATGTTTACATCGCACGTGGCCCGCGGCTCGATCCGCGTTCGCCAACCTTGGAGAGGAGAGAGAGTGGTGGCCCAGATCGGAGAAAGAGAACGAGAAAGGGGTGCGCCCGAGGGTGGAGCGGGAAATCTTCCTCCTCGGCTGGCGCGCAAAGGAGAGCACCTGTGGATGCCGCCACTCTTTTTCTAACTCTCTCACTCTCTTGAGCCTCCTCGACTCTCGGCCGCGTACTGTGTATAGAAAGCTGCAGACAAAGCCGGACACGAAGGGTCACCATGAAACGGACCGGTCACTGCGGGGTGAGTACATTCTCTGTCTCTTACACTAAATCAAATTCATTTCGAAAAGAATGGACAAAGGCCTTTAAAAAGGTTCCACTTGTTCTCTCGAGGCTGTAGAACGAATATATTTTTTTAAATAATATATATATACATATATATATATATATATATATATATATATATATATATATATATATATATATATATATATATATATATATGTATATATATATATATATATATATATATATATATATATATATATATATATATATATATATATATATATTGTGTGTGTGTACCTTGGAGGTATAGAACACCCTGTCAAAATGTTTGAATTTCACAGGAGAACTTCAAGAAATCCACTTATTGTTTTTTACCTAGACACAGTGATAGGACATGGTGCCATTTTCAATGGGCAAGGTCTCTTCTGTATAAACATTCGCGTAACAGCTTTTTTCTAATGAAAATAGGGCTAAAAAATGAAGGAATAAAGTTAAACAGTCTACTTTTAAGAAATGGACTTGGTGTCCTTTACCACCGGTATACAGATATATATATATATAATATATATATATATATATATATATATATATATATATAGATAGATATAGATATATATATATATATATATATATTTATATATATATATGTGTGTGTGTGTGTGTGTGTATACAGTCAAACCGCGTTATAACGAACTTCAAGGGACCAAAGGTTTTGTTCACTATATCCGAACCGTTAAGAAAAATGCTAGAGTGCACAAAATGTATAACTCATTAGTTGCAATATATATTCAATAATGATATATTAAAAAAATTAAAAAGCTATTAAAAATGATCATTAATGAATTAAATCGACTAAAATCGATTACATTAAACTGACTCAATACTAATTAAATTACGTACAATAGGAAAACGGCGGGACCAAAATTTTCTTCCGTTATATCCGTGAGTTCGTTGTATACCGGGTTCTCTATAACGTGGTTCGACTGTATACGACCCATTCCATTTCCGTATGTCGGGTTGTAAATCTAGTATCTTAGGAAAAATATCCTCGAAATACTGACTTAGGAGGCTTTTCCATTTATTGAAATTTCTAAATATGAATATATATATACAGTGGAATCTCGATCTATCGTTTTTCAAGGGACCGATTGAAATTAACGATAAATGCGGGAAAACGATAGATGCGGAAACATAACAAAGCAATATGATCGTTGGGACTAGATAAAACGTACGACACATACGGAAAAACGGTCGATCCGAAAACGATCGATCGAGATTCCACTGTATATTCAGTTAGCTCAATTACAAACCACTAAACTTAGCCCCTGAGAGGGATATAACTGAAATCAAAAAGTCCTTCCTTCTACGTATCGTCGCTAACAGCAACTCCATGAACATGTAAAACAATAACAGAGTCCCACAACTTCTCAATGTGTTCCAGGGAGTGGTGAAGAACTTTTAATTAGTTCGAAGCTAGGTGCTATCCTTATATTTTTACTGTGTTTATTAAGAAGTAGTGTGTTGCTTTTATGAGTTTTCAAGAAGTTTTATATTGAATACTGTTTTTGAGAAATTATCATCTAAGCTGTATCTTCAGTTATGTGTGGTGCGAGATGAACTAGTAGAAATTACCTAGTGGAAGGCTGACTTAGGTCGTAATGAGCTTAACTGCTTGAAAGGTGATTTTACTAATATTTACTAAGCTTACGTTCTCTTTCACCTATGCGTAAACTAAGACAGTTAATTTCTTATATACAAAATAATATCCTCTTATCATTTTTAAAGCATTTTTCAGCAATTAATCAATATATATATATATATATATATATATATATATATATATATATATATATATATATATATATATATATATATATATATATATATATATAGTGTGTTTATTGTATAGATCGTACTCATTGGAAACAATCCATTGGTTTTTATACAGTATTGACACCGCTGACGAAGAGATGCTGTCTAAAACCTCTTTCATACTTATCTTTTCATGTTTTTAGTTCCTGGCAAGTAGCTTTAGTGCTCTTACTGGTTTTCTCTTTCAACTATTTATTATATATATATATATATATATATATATATATATATATATATATATATATATATATATATATATATATATATATATCACTAGAAAGACGGTTGCCGTCATTTCGACGGTTTCGGACGTATTATTGAGTGCTATGTCTGTATTTATGTCCTCAGGTTTCTGAAATTTTATGACTTTTACTAATTTTACGCGAAATATGCACACACATTTACAAAATTATATTCGATAGAAGATAGGGGTATAAAATGTGTTGTATACTTATTAAGACTGAAATCCGTCGATTTGACGGCAATATAGAAAACAGGCAGAAATCCTTAAAACAATACCGGAAAAATGTTAGTTACTTTTCGTCACTTCCCCCTGTTGCAAATAACAGAAATATTGGCTCTTCGGAAATATTGGTGTGGAAAAATAAGGACTGCACAAACCATGCATGTATTTTTACGGATAAACCATAGTAGGTTGTCAGCTCCGCATACCTGCATAAAAATATATCTAAATATATACTAATTTATTATATATGAAATAGTTCAAAATTTAAAGTATTCAACCATTAAAAAAAATTAAATATTTTATATTCTTGATTTTATCTCTAACCGTCAAAATGACGGCGTTCAGTCTTTTTAGTAAGAAAAAATTCTAGAGTTAAATAGTTCTAGTCTTTCTAGTGTTAAATAAATATATAAATATACATATATATATGCATGTGTGTGTGAGAGAGATAGAGAGAATGTGTATGTATGTATGAGTATATATATTAAAACCTAACTCATCAATTTATAGACAAAATATTTTGAGTTTAAGGTGAACTGACATCTAAACGGAGGAACTATTGACAGTTCTCAAAGGGTATTTTTGTAACTTTTTCCTGTATATTCATAACAATAACCCAAACTAAATTGAATACTAACTTCAATAAATCACTGAAAGCTATCTTTACCTACTTTTTTTTAATCCAACATATTTTAATCTTTAAAATTGCAAACGTACTTGTGTATTCTGATAACATATATTAATCTTGTCCTGATTGATATGTACATCAGTTAGAACTACTAATTTTTTTCTCTGAAGCATTTTGTGATTTCAATTTGTCATCTGCAATACCTTAAACTGGAGTAAGGTATTATGGCATAAATTTTAAAGCTAAAGAACTTGCGATTAACCAGGCAGAAATGAACCTCCTTGTCACTTTCATCACTCTTTATGATTATTTTTTCACTCCGGACATAAATCTCTTATGGTTGCTTAAGGCTGCTGTGTACTAACCCTATTGGATTCTCTCACCTTAATGTTATTCTATGGCAAAAATGTGTCTATTATTTACAGCTACATAAATGTTGATAATCCAATAAAAATGGTATTTTCATATAGCCTGAACTTTTCTGCACCTTGAAATAGGATTTATCTTATATATTTCGTCTTCCAAAGGAATTTATGAGCGTTTAAAACACACTATACCAGATTTTTTTTCCCCGAATAATTTAAATTTTAAATTATTATTTGCGTTTTTTTAAACGAAAAATGCCCCAAGATTTAAAATTTATTTTTCTATTACGGAGTACAATTTCAAAAAAAAAATCTTTCATTCCAAGTCGGCAATCCTTAGACACATTTTCTCTATAGGTTAACAATGAGGTGAGCGAATCCAATAGCGTTAGTACACAGCAGCCTTAAAACTATAATGTTTATTATTATTAGCCATATTTATGTCGAAAACTTTTGTTACATCTACTTACGCTTACAGTAAGAGGGCTGCTCCAGGAGCTACATAGGTAAAGTGCTTTGCCCTTTCAAACTTGATTCAAATCATTTCAATCTCCTGTAATCTGAGGGATCACTTATTTGATCTGAATTTGGGATAAGTATGAGCGTGACACATATTAGAAATCACTCTCTAATCGATTTTTGTTCTTCTCAACCTTTCCTTCAGTGACGAATTATCCAGGGTATCATTTCCACTAGCGACGAGTAAATGAAGGTATATTTTCGATGCGGGCTATAAGAGTTAAAAAGAAGTGGATAAAATTGAAGACCTCTACAGTCGGCCGAGCATTTTCAAATATTGCTTTCCTCATCTTAGTGAATTTGAGTTTTATCTTTCCGCAAAATGCATATATATATATATATATATATATATATATATATATATATATATATATATATATATTTATTTATTTATTTATATATATATATATATATATATATATATATATATATATATTATTAATTTAAAGTTCCAGAAAAAGAAATCACGTGAACAGCATTTCATAAATTTATCTAAAAATCGATCTTTAAATATTCCCCAAAAATCAGAAAATGAAGGTAAAGATTCGAAAAAGATTTCATTTTAAAGTAATTTTTATGATCTTTCTCGTGATATAAATTTTATAACCCTCAGATTAATATTTTAAATGCAAACTTAAAAAAAAGTTATAAAAACAGCTTAAAAGTTTAATTTTAAAAAATCTAAGAAGAATTTTTTTTTTAATCTTTCTTAGTGCACCCCTACACTTTAAGAAGAATCGCCATGTAAAATTTCAGCCCTTTAGGTCCAGCGGTTTGTTATGTGCGTTATCTGTCAGTCAGACAGTCAGTCAGTCACTGAATCGTGTCCGGGGCCACCCGCGTACCGATTTTGGTACGATTCGGCCCCATAGTCTCGCTGTAAGCGAGGACATCCGCGGAAGCTGTCGAAATAAGCAACTTTTAGGGGCAAAATCATTAAAACATTAATTAAAAAAAACTCCGGGGCCCGATTTTCAAAAAATAATATACCTATGTTTTAATTTGAACTATCAACTATATACTAACTTTGAGCTCAATTGAAGCAGTACTTTTTTACTTATAAAGGAACAAACATAGGCCTATTCGAAATAATCAATAAATTTCGAATCAATAAAAGTTTCAATGAAACACACTCATTTTTTAATAAAGTTCAATAACTCAAGTTCGATATACGCAAATTGTGCATAAAATTGCACATAAATTCAAAAACATAAAGTTTATAAGTTAAATAAAGTTTTCTAATATTATACCAATAAATTTCCAGTTGATAGCCAATAAATTGTAAATCTTTTTTACCTTAAATGTCCAATAAAAAGCGTAGTTCCAAATGTAATTTTCTTAAATAAACCTTTAAATGTTACCAATTTCAAAAATCCTTTTTTTATTTATCAATACTTCTTCCACTTGAATCTTTAAAATATTTAATGCTTTACTGATAATAAATGAAAATGTAGTTTGATATGTTGCTATGGTTACTTGACTATGGTTGACAAAGAAAATTCAAATGTTAAATGTTTTACTGATAATAAATAAAAATATCGTTTGATGTGTTGCTATGGTTACTTGACTAGGGATGACAAAGGAAAAGTTGTAAAGGTGAAGCATCATCTCAACATTTAGGCCCCTAACTTTCTTTCTACTGATCAGATATACATAATATATAGCCTATGTCCATTTGGAATAATGTACCTTTCAAATAGTGAAAGAATTTTTCAAATAGGTGCAGTGGTTTCGGAGATTACCCTCCACATACAAAATCCGCTCTCTCTCTTTATATATTAGTATAGATTCTTTTTACCTACCCCCGCCTTCTTAAGCTGTGTTGTAGATATAAGTAGTAGGACTTTGGTTGTTTTGTCGTAGTTTTTTCTTTACAAGTGAATTTTTCCCATTCAAATAGTGTTAATAATGCTTTTAAAATAACCGATAAGAACTGTTATCGTGTCTTAAAATTCCAATATACCCACATGGGAAGGGTGCAAGCAGAAAAGTAGGCAGGGGAAAAACCAAAGGGAACTGACTATATTCACCTAAAGAAGTTTTTAATTGTGTTTGCGTCGGAAATAAAAATCCCCTTATCCCCACAGATTTTACTGGCTATATACCTGAACCCCCACAAAAACTGATGTTGGCATACCCTTAATATAGACTTGATTGTGCTTGAGGTTGTCTTTGGTTGTCAAATTCTGATCCACAGAATCTCATACTTTTTTTAACGTAAATATTGATTATAGCACACGACTGAAGACAATGGGAAAGCCGGTTTAGCGAAAAAAAAATGCCTTTTTTTCTACAAATATGAAGCAGATGAAGCTGAGCATAAATTATCTAAGTTTGAAAGTAAAAAGAGCACTAAATTTTTACAGTCAGTTATATTTATTAAAATTCAATTTAACGTTGTTCAATTTAACGCCAATTTCCTGCCACTTGGGCGGGAAATTGGCGTGCTGGTGCGTGTGCGAACGGGAATCGTGTACAGCTCACAGAAAACGTAAAATAAACAATACGATACACAGAAATATAAACAAAACGCAATGAAATGCATCAAAAATGCTTTGTTCATGATGCTTGGAAGATAAAAAGCTTACTGTTTCACGCATGAACAATCTGGAATAGTATGGAGTCATTAATTCCCCTTGTACAAACTGAACTCGTCATCTAGATATCAAACAAATTTTTGCTTTCCTTCTTACTGTTTCTATATTTATCATTACAGAATTGCTTCACTCACATTTAAGTTATCTCTTGAAAATCGCTTCTTAGTTTAATACCCTTCCATTTACAGTAGAAAATTGACTTGTTTCACGGGTGGAGACTCCTCATCTTGTTAATTGATTAATAAGTTTATGAAAACGCTCGGCAATGCACCGCTATATCACTCAATGATAACAGCATATTCCTATGAGCTAATTTTAAAAATTGCGGAGGAGCAGGAAACGTGCCAAAGAATAGCCACTTGAATCTTGTCCAAAACGACACTGAAAGACTTGAGTAGGAAAATATCAACTTTTTAAGATTCAATTACTGCAAGATATATCTGTTCATTTCTAAACAACATGTAGATAGCCAAGTTGTCCTTACTACAAGTCTCATGTTACTTCTGTGAATCGCTGTAAAATAAAATAAATTTTCTATTTGCCGTATATTACATTAAATGTAAATTTCAATATTTAAATTCCCGTCGGAATCTGTCATTATGCATATACTTTTTTTTACAAATTTTTAGTAGATATTTTGCCGTGCAGTGTGAGATTGTAATACTATAATTTTAATTTTTAAATAAAAGGTTTTGATTCCTTTCTTCTCTTGGATCAAAATTTGCTTTTAAAGAAAAATGCAAATGCACGGTACATCTAGTGTTTTAATCATTAATTTTTTAATCAGTTCAAACAGCTTTAATTATAAGCCCATTTTCATCTGCTTTATTAATACCCACTGTGGTTCTTGTATATATATATGTATTTGTTCTGTTCAGATTTTTGTATAAAATTTTAAGGCATCTGTGGTCGACTAAATGTATACTAATTTCATTTCGGTATACTAGACGTAAAATTTAAAATTTAAGGATAGATACGGATCGAAATTAGTTGAGAAGTAGTTCTCCCTAAATTTAGTTCGGGCATTTTTTTTATAATTTAAAACATTTTTCTAGTAAGTTTTCATTTTATAATTTCAGTTTCTCATAAAATTTTTGATAATTTTCTTATTTCAGATCAAAATTTATTTTTAAAGAAGGTGTAAATGTTCATTACATTCCACATCTTCTTCTATGAAATTCTAAGCCCAATGATTTTATTTTAGTTAGAGTTACGTCTGTTACGGATATGCATGGAGTCCTGAATTCCGTTTTTACACTATTCAGTTTTTTTAAAGCACTCGCTGTAAACTTAAAACAAAAGGAGTTAAAGGAACAAAAATTTGCAGAATATAGTTACAGGTGAAGTTTGTAACTAGAACTAAAAATTTGCAGTTATATCTAGTCTATTGGTCTTATCGATAGCAGAAACGAGGAACAAAAAGCCTAATGAAATTCCCAATCGATCTAAAAATTATCTACGATCGACCTTAAAGCCATTCTTGGTATAGTCCAGGCGTTCCAACCTTTTAGTGCACACATCAGTAAATTCTAGGGTCACACATCAGTTGAATGAGAAAGTACAGTAGCAATGTACTCTGTAACAGGGGACAGAAAAAAGTACAGAACTTCTAAACAACATTAATACTAATAAAATTTATTGTCAATTATAGGCATTTCAGTGTTTACAAGAAATTTGACAATCTCTTCTTTTGACACAATAACAAAACTTCTTTCATTTAAAAAGCAAATGTAATCTGTTATTTGAATATTGTTTACATGTTTTACCCAAGAAAAGTGTGCTTGTTTTTGCTTTTTACGTTCTGCATAATGATAATACACATTTAGTATCAGTTCATGTTTGAAATCAATCTTATTCATTATGGTTCCCAGAAATAAGAATCAACACCCATAGCAATAGAGAGTTTAGAAGCACGTGGCATTTAACATTTTACCGGAAAAAGGTTTGTAAAATCTTGGAATAGCAGTCGTTAAAATTATCACACATAAGAATAACAACGAATTAAGTGGCAAACAAGACAAACAAGAACAGAATGAAAGTGTTTTAATCTACCTTTCCTTTCTTCACCAGCGTTCGTTCTTCTCTCTGTGTCAGTTTGCATATAATTAACCTATTTTGGAAATTTTTCAAATTTTAACTTCCATTTTAAATTAAAATTACTTAAACTGGCTCAATGGGCAACGGGTTGTTGACCCTAGTATAAAAATATGCCTCAACAGACAATCTTGAAGATGATCAGGTTCTTGGTAATACATCAAAAAATTATTTTTGTGTACCCAGAGTCAAGTTTCCATATCATAATAATTATTTTTAATATGGTATCATTAAAGAAAATTTCCGTTTTACCTCGTTAAAATTTTCTATAATTTAACATTATGAGAAACTGGAAATTCCGATATGTGTGTTTTAATTACTTTAATGATTTCAAGCTTCTAGGTTAAACTTTCAAACGCATACAGCAATTACAGATCACATATTTTATCTCGTAAAGATTTTGATAATTGGAGGGGAGAACTTGGCGAGTAAATAGTTATATTAAATCTGTAATATTCTTAACAGTGAGATGAAAATAGGCCAAATCATTTTTCACGTTATTCAGGCTCAGTCTACCTGGCAGCTAAGGTGTTAATGCGGACAAATGGAGATAAATGTCAATATTTTGGCAGCTTACTGAGTCTTAATAGGACTCAGTAAGCTGCCAAAAAGTCTGATAAGCCATAAGTCTGATAAAAAAAATACATTTTTAGCTACTCTGAAATTCCCGTTGTTCATTGTAAGGTAATTAATGGATAAAAAGCCCTACTGAGATACCCTGAAGCGTATAAGGAGACGAAATTTCAAAAATTGAAATTTGGGTCGATGGGAAATTACTGCACATTACCACATCCTCCGCCGGCATTTTTTTTCAAAATGCATATATCATTTAAATGACGCAAATTATTCGGTTCAATAATTTTTGAGACTATTAAAAGATGTCCTCAGTCTAAAAAGATATTCTTTTGGAATATAAAAAGACTTTTTTTTTAAATTTTAAACTACTAGGTTTGGATAAAACAAACGTATGATTAAACGTCTAACTAAAACATAGTATGAAGCTAATGGAAGAGAAAATTATCATTTATGATATTAAGCATAGCTCGCAGACAGGACTTAAATGTTTTAATTCAATGTTTTGTCTTTTTGTTTTGCAAGATATATATTTATGAGATTAAGATTAAATAGAATCAAACTCCAACAAAATTTGAATAATTTCATTGCTTTTGAATATCCAAATCCATAACAGATTTTCAAAGGTTTGACAAAAAACTTGGAAACAATTTTATATTTCTTTCTTTTTATTTAGTATAGTTGTTAAAGTTATAGAATATTTCACGCAAAATAGAAAAAAGAAATGGTGAATATATATATAATATAAAATCACTCACGCATCAAGTCATGCAAATCACTGTAAGAGGTTATTTTGCAATCCATCTTTAGAACGGCTTTAGCTATAAACGTAAAAGTTTAAAGTCATCTCAAAATTGAAACTGAATGACTTGCTAATTGAAGGTGCAGTGTGAAATCGAATAAATCTTAAAATCGTCGGGGTATCAGACTTCTAAAACATGTGTACTGAGATAATTCACAGAGACAACAGCTCAAAATAAGGTTGCAGGAAATGGTTCAAAGATTTTGGGGACGTCTCGTATTTTTCAAGTCCATCTTGATTTAAAAGGCGAGTAAAAGAATAAGTGTAATAAACGGTCGAGTAGGTAGATGTGATCCACTTATGATACCCAATAAAACTTGAATCTTTAGTATTTTAGGGTTGACAATAACATCAAATTCATCCCTTATTGTCCTGATGTAGGGGATGAATATTTTAAGTATTAATGCACCATTTAAAAAATATTCCCGTTCAAGCTTCCCTCGCTTTATCACACTGCCCCCCAAAAATTTCTTTTTGGAAAATCTTCCTACAGTATAATGAATGAGGCTTTAGTTCATTCTGTCCTTTTTAGCTCAAGATTCTTTCCGTTTTCATCCAAGGATCGGGCCATATTTGTGATCGGACCATTGTGAATTTGCTTTAGACGACCAATTGATATTTTGTATGTACCGAACTGTGTAGATAGTTCAGGTACTCGCTTTCTTTGGGTTCCCTTCTCTAAACTCGAGCCGGACAAGTCATTCCTCATATTTAGAAGCTGTCTATCAGTGAAACATAAATACTGAAAATTCTGAAATCCGTTGGCCGCAATTTTCGTAAAATAAGCTTTAGATACAGCATTTAACTAAAGTCTAACTAAAACATTGTTTAACAAAACTTGAATTGGACTTAAGCAGTGTTTTAATGTTTTTAACAAACACAAACGAGGATCTTTTTATCAATAAAAAGGTCTATTTTTAACGACTGAATGAGATTTACATTCACTAGGATTTTTTTTTTTTTAATTGGAAAAATATCACTTAATTTCAGCAGTGATGCTCTTTAATTTTTTTATTTATCATTTACGAAGTCAATGATAAAATGGAATTCAGTAATAGGTTTAATTAAGTTTGCCCTCGTACAATTTCCAAGAAATTTCCCACCTACTTTAATCTGAAGCTATTTAGCGATAAAACCAAAGTAGATATTTGTTTAATATTAGCAACATATAACTATAAAAATGTAAGGAAAATTAAATATGTTATACATTTATATATAATCCTCTCACTGAAGGGTGACTGTTAAAGTCTCTTAAATACTTTGAGCATGGTTGCTCACAGTCTCATCTAATTATAGGCTGAGGTAAGGGCCAAACTAATGATTTATAGGACCCATGTTTAAAATTATAGTTCCCTACTCTCCATTAGTGCCTGTAACAATTTGAAACAGGAATTCACATTTAAAACCACAAGAGAGAAATACTTTGATCTCTTTATGAAGAGAGACAGCAAAGTGCTTTCGCAATGCTTTGGACTAACGGATAAGAAAAAGAACATGCTGTACAATATTTAAGTTGAAAGGGTAGATGCATAATTTTTTTCATTAGGCTCATTATCAAGAGAGATTAATTAATTATACCGAGGAAGAATGGTCCTTATCCTTATGTTGCCAGATATATGGTATATATTGATCTTAGAGGAATGTTTCATTTGAGAATTTGAGAATGTTTCGTTGTTTGTAGATAATTGTTGTCATGTTTTTCCTTCTTAGGAAAAGATTTCAGAGGATTCTTTTCAAACTTTTGAGAAAAATCACTAGAGCATTGTAAATATTGGGAATTCGCTAGAACCAAGTATACATAATTGTTATCCTCTTATTAACTTATGCCGAGAAAAGGTATCAGTTTATCTAAAAATAAATAGGAATTTGTTATAAATATTTTTATCTTTTATTAAGAAACCCATTTCTAAAACTACAACAGACTTTATATATCTTGTTTTCAAAAATTAGAATTTATTGTCGTTTATTTTATATTTTGAAAGTGTTAGATAGGCCAAAAAGTTTGTTCGGTTTTTAAGTAATATGAAAGTCACATTTTTGATTTTCACCAATTATTCTATTGAACAACATGTTCACTTTTTTGTTCCATTACTATCTGCCATTAGTTAGGCAACTTCATAATTCCCTGTTCTCAAAACTTACTCTCCACAATTTTTGTTTTGTTTTAGCTGCGTTTTTACCTTTCTTGAGATAATAAATCGTAAGAGGCCGAAAATGTTGCTCATTTTTTCCATATTAATATTAAAATAGCTACATGAAAATTCTCGAATTTTGATTAGTTGAATGCAAGCTGATATGACAGCAGTCACAGCACAATGTAACAAAATTGTTTCGAATGACGTTAAAGACAACTAAGCGCTATTAGAGCCATCATCCTAAAAACTGAATAAATTTTTTGTCCAACCCAATTTTTTTTTACTTAAGAGGGTATTTTTAAACTCAGGCTCCCTGTGATATGTTTCTTTCGTCAATGTTAAAAACCAAATATACACACGAATCTCTTTCCAAACTGTTTTAGTTTATCCTTAATCATATAATCAACTTTAGAACTAAAGACCGAGAAAAGGTATCCGTTTATCTAAAAATAAATAGGAATTTGTTATAAATATTTTTATCTTTTATTAAGAAACCCATTTCTATTTATATTAAAATAGCTACATGAAAATTCTCCAATTTTGATTAGTTGAATGCACGCTGATATGACAGCAGTCACAGCACAATGTAACAAAATTGTTTCGAATGACGTTAAGGACAACTACGAGCTATTAGAGCCATCATCCTAAAAACTGAACAAATTTTTTGTCCAACCCATTTTTTTTTATTTAAGAGGGTATTTTTAAACTCGGGCTCCCTGTGCTATGTTCATTTTGTCAATGTTAAAATCCACATATACACACGAATCTCTTTCCAAACTGTTTTAGTTTATCATTAATCATATAATCAACTTTAGAACTAAAGATATTAGAAACATTCTACAGTCTCGAAGTTTAACTTTGGGGCATGTCCCTCACAGTCTTCACAAGCAAGCACATGTCACAAGCAGTCCCTCACTGCTTGTGAAGTTGACCAATTTTTTGAGTGGGCCCAAGAAATCATAGGTCACATGGTGACGAAAGGCTTTTTAGCGGCGTCGTTTTGGGATCGAGCACCTCATTCGAGTCTCTCTTTTTTCTCTGAGGGTAAACGTGACACTTCCGTGGACATCCTATGGACTCTTAAGTGCTTTTCGGCATCTGATGACAAACAAACAAACTTCGCTGCTGTAGAAAAACCCGAGGTGTTGACGAGTGAAAATGCGGAAAGTGACCCGTTTATGAACTTTCTTTTCTTTCTTTTTTTTTTTCCTCCTTCCATCACTCTCTGGAAGATTCGCGAAAAATATGGCTCCCAATTAATCACAATGAAAAGGAAATGGAGAGCAGAGCTTTTGTTTGATCTAGAGATAAATGCGAACGTGAGTGAAATGTACCGCGAAAAAATTGCCACCTCGGGGCGTTCTATTTTTATGTGTAACTGAAAGGATGTTATGATATATATATATATCCTTTTATTTACAGAGGTGTCCAAAATTATGGACCGGCAGGTATTTATGTTCGAAGCAAGAATTGGAGCAAAAGGAATACACGGAGATATAAGCCATTTTGGAGCACATCATAACATGAGTAATAAATATTTCATGAAATGCCGAAGAAATTGATGGCCCAGAGGACATTGAAAGGACGATCGGTGTACCCAATAATTGATCAATAATTAACTTTCTGGGGCGGTGGATGCCTATTTGCCTCATTCCCGTGTATTCCATTTATATACTAACTTAGAATATAAAGCTGATAGAACGTTTAAATAGAACTATTAGAAAAGTTAATTAGTCGTAAAAGTGCCGAACCCAAGCAATATAGCATGAATAACCACAATCATCGGATTCATTTTAATTGGTTAAATACAAGCTTGGTGGTTTGAGTTTGAGTTTGACCATCGCCTCTAGAAGGCAGTCATTGTGAATTTTCTCAATCCTTACAAAATAAAACAAATTTCTTAGACTCTGATTTGAATATTTTGGGAGCATGTCTGTATGATCAATTGGGAAATGTGTTATTCAGTTTCTGTGACTTTTCCAGTTCTCTGAGATTTATGTATTATTCTATGTTTATTTATTAGTAATTAATACTATTAAAAGGTTGAGGATAGGGTGATATAAGCATCTCAATAACATTTGAATTTAGAGAACACACATTTAAATACAGGAAATAGCAATTTCTGTATAACGATCAAGCATTTCTAAAACAAGCGTATATATATATATATATATATATATATATATATAAACTTCTCTACGGCGGTCACTAATGGCTTCGAAAAAAGAAAGGTGGCGTTTTTAAGGGATGACCATTGAAAAGAGGTTTCTTTTCTAACACTGACTACATGGAGTCTTTAATAGGTTCTGAACAAAATATGGTCGTCAAATAGGGGTAGCCGGCTGTATATGTATGTACACATACATATGTATATATATATATATATATATATATATATATATATATATATATATATATATATATATATATATATATATATATATATATATATACATATATATGTATATATACATATATGTATATATATATATATATATATATATATATATATATATATATATATATATATATATATATATATATATATGTATATATATACATATATATGTATATATATATACATATATATATATATATATATATATATATATATATATATATATATATATATATATATATATATATATATATATATATATATATATATATATGTATATTTATATATATATATCTATGTATATCTATATATATATATATATATATATATATATATATATATATATATATATATATATATATATATATATATATATATATATATATATATATACGTATAAAGAGAGAGAGAGAGATAAAGGGAGGCAAAAAGATATACACGAAAATACATATATGTACTTATTTAAAAATATGCATGCATACATGCATATAAATAAATACATATATATTTATTTATTTATTTATTTTTCTATTTGTTTATTTAGATAATATAGTGCCTGTCATGTTTATTGCTCAGGTTCCAGCATATTATGACGAAACGCTGGTAACTGGGCATACTGAATTATAATTCGGCCAGTGTGTTAAAGAAAGACTCCAGCGACATCCTTCGGCACGTTATGTCCCGAACACATGATTTGCATAACCTAAACTTCCTGAATCTCTATGTTCCCCTCGACATCACTTCCAGTTGTATGTCTTTCTTTTTTTTTTTTTTTTTTTTTTTCGAATTTTCCCTCGTTTTCCGGAAACATTAAATCAGACACGCGTGAGCTCTAATTTGTGGGTCGCTCGAAACACGAATTCACATCTAACTCCTCGACTGGGGATGAGTCCTCCCTCCGGCATTGTAAGTTGCTCATTCGGAGCCGGACTCCACCGCACGCGTTTCTCGTTTACCCGGATCTGGACCGAAAAAGACAAAAGGAGCACTTTGAGAAGCTCCCATAGGAGTACATGAAGAATGAAAGTTTCCGTACAACAGTTCTGCGCCGAGATTTCAAAAGGACGTTTTTTTTTTCTTTCATCCATATTGTTGTGGAGGAACATCTTGATATGGACTGAAAAAGACAAAGGGTGCACTTTTAAGAGTTCCTATATGAGTAAATAAAAAGTGAAAGTTTCGGAACAACAATTCTGTGCCGAAGATTTCAAAAGCATGTTTTTTTTCATCCATATGGTTGTACAGGAACATCTAAATCTTTATCCTGTAAGTAAAAAACGAAGATTTGGATTCAAGCATATATCTTTATACGATGCCAAGATATACATATTTAATTCCTGGCAGCGAAATTAGTAGAAACGTTAGAAGTTTTCAAAGATTGTACTTACAGTAGCAGAGAGTAAATATTTATTTTATAGACGAATAAAGTTTAGTATCGATACAGAAAATATTTAAGGGGGTCCAGGACACAAATTGTTGAAAAAAAATTTTGTTGCATTAACATTTTTTTTGTTCTTTTACGCTTAAAATGACGTTTAAATCATGTTTCTATCTTTATTAGAACAGGATAAATTATTATTTTTTTTTTGCAACATTCTAATAGTAGCCAATCGTTGTTTTAATATGTAAGTGCGTTTGTCTGCATGATGGTTTTTTCCCCATTTCTCATTTTTAAATTGTTATAAGTCAAGAACCGTTAAATATAAATGGTTGAAACTTGGAACATTTCTTTTTCAACTATTTTGCTTTAATTTTGATTCAGCAAATTTGAAAAAAATATTTACTTTTGAAAATATGATTTTTTAAAAATAAGTTACATAATTTTTTTTGTAATTTTAAATCTAAATATTTTTAATTTCTTTAAAAATTAATATTTCAAAAAATGTTGAATCAAAATTAAAACTTATATATTTCTATTTAATTAAATGAAAAATTTCTAAAATTCGACAAATAGTATTTTGAGTTATAAAGATTTTAAATTACCCTACTTTTATTAAAAATTAAAAATTTAAAAAAAATTTTTAAACTTTTTTAGAAATTTCATGATGTGATTTTGTTTACAAATTAAATGGTTGACCATCACAAAAAAATTCAAAATTTTAACTCAATAAATAAAAAAATTTTAAATGTGTTCCGGACTCCCTTAATACTTTTAAAGTAGGATTACGTTCCTCAATAACGGTCCTTCATAGGGAAAAAAATTGTCCTGCGTCGCGAATTATAATTTTGGCAACGCGCCAAACCCAGTAGCAGTAAACAGTTAAGCAAGAAATTGCCAAAATGCATAAAAAAGAAGTAAGCAACGATAATTAATCCTACGTTAATAACCCGCGGTAGTTTCGTTAAAGGAGACTACCTGAAATATTTTTTCCAAAGTACGATACTTTAAGCAGAATACCTCTCCACTGAGCTTCCCTATGAATTGATATCAAATTTATTTATGAAAGGTAATTTTATAAGCACAAAAAAAAGATAATTTTAGTACAATATTTCCCGCCAAGCTTCCAAAATTTCTATTTAGTGCTTCAATCTAAACTTTTTAGCCGCTTTTCTCTTAATCGTTGCCATGCAAGTTTATTCGTGGAGATTTAATTTTATTAAGAAAATATCTCAGTTAAATATCAATAAGAAAATAAGATGTTTAAATATATTTTTCATTTCATGCTCGAGGAAGTAATTACATATTTACAGCATTGAAACAGTATAGAGATATTATTAAAAGATTTTTGTAATTACGGGGAAAAGAAATTTACCTCATTTACAAATAATACTATATATTTTCCTTAAACGTTTGAAAATTTTCGCACCATAACTCTCCACTGAGCTTCCAAAATTTCCGTTGAGCAGATCAATAGAAGCTTTTTAACAGAATATATCATAATCGTAATCATGCAAGTTTACTCACGGAGATTTTATTTTATTAACCCTTTCCTTACGGGGTGGGATAGCATGTATCCCAAGAATACGGGCCCAAGGATGTATATATATACATGCATAAATGCATAGATACATACATATATACATACATACATGCATACATGCATGTATACATACATACATGCTTACATACATATATACAAACATACATACATACATACATACATATATACATGCATACATGCATACATACATGCATACATACATACATGCATACATACATGCATACATACATACATACATACATACATACATACATATATATATATATTTATTTATATATATATAAATTATAATATATATATAACCCCTAAATGGCCGTTCTTACTAAGGGGGTATGAAATTTCCTGTTCTAAAGAAAGAATCGGGAAAATGGGCCCCGTAAGCTAAAGGTTAAACTGGAGTTTTTATAAGATGATTAGATATTACTTTAATTTCTGATCCGAGAAAGTAATTTAAATGTTAACATCATTCAAGCAGTGTTACCATAGGGGTAGAAATGAAATATATTTTTCATGCAGGAATTAATTACAGTTTATTTCGTTATGAATCAATATCATTTTCTTTCATTTATAAAATTTTTGTCAAACGCGTGCAAAACGGAATATTTTAGAACAATAATTCTCCTCAGAGATCAAAAAGAAAAGTTAAGTCTGTTGTTTCGCTACAATTTTTACAGAAATATCGCAGTCGTTTTTATACAAGTTTGCATACAGTCAATGGTAACTTTAGTTTAATTAAGTGGGAATCTTTATAACATAACTAGATAAATATCTGTGGTGTTATGGCAGATGTTGATGTGGCCGAAAAATTCAATTTTCCGTTTTCAGTTGATATGTCACACATAAAATTGGTTCTTGAATGTGGCAAAAGCTGATAATGGAATTATGAAATAATACTAAATTATTCGCATTGGCAAATGCTGTTATGCATAAAAGAGGTAATACTTGGTCCCTAATTGAAAATTTTCATTGAAGACCAGCCATATGCTTGACATTGAATATGAGTATAAATTAAAGAATATTTGGATTGAAAATTTTAATTGAGCGATTTTATATTTCACAACAAAAGTTACTTTTTTAATTTGCCGAAACATGAAAAAATGACTTATCAACATCCACGATATATTTTTTTTCTAACGCGAGAATAATTTAAATATTAGAAGCATTCAATTGGTGTCAGATTTGCAGTAAAAGAAAAATATTTACTAAAAGGAGAAAGGAAATCTGTTTTATCCATAGAAAGTAATTATTTTTTTAAGGAAAATAAATTTGCATATATGCATGTATAAAACCATCAAAAAATATTTTAAAAAAGGGAATTTTAGGTGTTTCTCTCTCCAAAGAGTTTTCAAGAGGAAGTTAGTTCTTACGCTTTATTTTAGAGAAATGTCCCTTATCGTAATCATGTGAATTTACCCATACGAAGATTCAAAATTCAATAAGTATGGATCTGTGGAAAATGCTTAGATGCATAATATCTCATTTCTAAGAAATTTATTTATTACGAGACTGCAAGTACTGTTAGGATAATAACAGAAAGGAAATACAATTGTTTAAGTAGAAAAATTGAATATACCTTATTTTCTGAAAATATTTTTTATAAATAAAATATTATCATTTTCATTCATAAAACTATAACTAGTAAATTATAATTAATTCAACAGAAAAAAATCTTGATATATTTTTTACTGTTGAATTATTTACAATTTACTAGTTATAGTTATCTGTTTTTTTTTCATTATGAGGATTTGTTGCAACTGCGCAATCTTTTATTGAAAAGTTTTAAAATAATTTAACGCTAGTGCAGATTTTCTGTTAATTTCGTACGGCTGTCTGTGCCTTCTTCATGTAATTTACTATCTTATTTTTCTGTTGAATTATTTACAATGCAACAAGTTATAGTTTCATTCATAAAAGCTTCGTTAATGGCTCTTGAAAGAAAATGGGAATTTTAGTATAAGAATTACCCATTTTTTTTAAATGTTATTATCTAATTTAGCCAACGGCGTTTCAGCTCATTAAATATTTCGGCCCTTATGAACACGCTTGTGTAGCCCTTTATTAATCTTGAGAAAAAAAGCATATGTAAACAGAATTTTTAAATTTATAAAGATGTCGTCAGGAAGAAATTATTTATCACAACTGAGTAATGAAAACAGAGATTTCCTTATAAAAAGGAAAAGTTGTGCGCTTTTCTGTTGTTACAGTGTCCTATCTCACGTTTGTTTATAGACTTTTAATGTGGTCTAGCCTCTATCAGAAGCTTAGGGGAAAGTGACAGAGATTAGAAAAACACTAAGAACGCTGGGAAAAAAATAAACTGTTTTGATTGTTACAGCGTTCTCTGTATCATAATCTCTGTCGTTTTGCAGTAGGCATTGAATGAAACATGAGCAATAATTTCTTATCTCTTTTCCCGCAAGGGGTTTATCCAGCAAACATAATGTCAAGAGATTTATCTCTACTCATATCTTTCGGGAAATTAAACCCGGAAACTGATGATTGGATTTTTTACATCTGTAGCCAGTTCAACTGCTTGTTCGTTTTCGTCCCATTATGTTCAATTATTGGTCTTTACCCTCTGTCAATGGAAAGTGTTAACATTTGGAGAACTAGGAAGCTTTTCAAGACTATGTTACAAAAAAATTTACTCTGTTTGAAAATTGTTGGAGTTCGTTTCTCTCTCCCTTTTGTATCTAATTGTAGATTAAAAGGCAGGCTTCGATAAAAATTTCTTTTTCTAGCCTCGCTTATAATATGTTGGCTATTATTTAGCGAGGAGTTATTCTCAATAAATTTCATTTGGCGCAGAAAAATTATTTTTCGATAGTTGTCAATTTATTTTGATATGAATACGTTGTTTCTCATTTGAATTTATAGGTGACATCTTTATAGTTCTAAGTTTTCTTGCGTTTATATTTCTAAGTTATCTATGTTTCCTGGCATTTACCACGGGATATATTGATGATTATTTAACAAGGAATTATTCTTAATAAATTTCATAGGGCGCAGAAAAATTATTTTTTTGACAGTTTCAAGTGTCAATTTATTTTGCTATGAATACGTTGTTTTTTCATTTGAATTTATAGGTGACATGTTTATAATTCTAAGTTTTCTGGCGTTTATATTTCTAAGTTATCTAAGCTTTCTGGCATTTACCACGGGATATGTTGATGATTATTTAACGAGAAATTATTCTTAATAAATTTCATTTGGCGCAGAAAAGTTATTTTTTCGATAGTTTCAGGTGTCAATTTATTTTGCTATGAATACGTTGTTTATCATTTGAATTTATAGGTGACATGTTTATATTTCTAAGTTTTCTGGCGTTTATTCGAAAAAAATCGTGAATTGTCGGACGAATTGATGTCTTCTTTGAGTTGTGGCCTAGGGTGTGCAAAAGCTCGAATACAAAGCTCGAAATACAAAGGTTGCAAATTTCAGTTTTAATATGTCAAATAAAGCACTCCGATATCGTAATGAAATTTTAATTTTAATGAAGTTTCATTTATATAATCCTTTCGGGAACAGTGGACATCTAGAATGCGGAACTAAGTGTCTGTGCATAGTGATGAGTAGTATATACTACATACAAAGATAAGTAAAACCTACTTAAGTTCATTAACGTATCCATAATCATCAGTAAAGAATTGACCTGCGTTACTTCATATCTTAGTTAAATAATTATATATTCGTAAACTCATTTATATGGTTCAACTGTATTTTCTCAAATATGAAAATTTTATTTGCACAGTTCTATAAATAATTTGAATCATCACATTCATTTCAAATTGATATGCTAGACTACATATGCAATACTACAAAAATGTAAGCGAATATAGTAGCAATACAAATCTATTTTGCATAAATCTTTACATGTAGTTGGATATCTGTCGGCGTTTTAAGTAAGAAAGCGGGTAATTTAAATGAAAGGAAAGATATTTTTCTTTACAAAAATGTTTTGAACATTTCAATAAATGCTAACTTTGATACTAGAGTATGGAAAATATCTTATAAATAAAATTCCTGTATTTCGCCGAAAATAAATATATATGGACATTTTGAATTTAGTAAATAATGTTATTTTAAAAAACTGAAATTTCTAATACCAGAAAATATTTTCAGTATATTAACAGCAAGTGTTGATCTTGGTTAACAGAGCTTATATCCTTCTAACATAACCATGTTTTGAAAAGAATTCATTCAAAATTATGGGAATTAAAAGGGAAAATCCTGGGCTTGTGGCAGCCCAGTGGTACAGCGCGCTGGTTTTCGGTGCTGAGGGTCCTCGGATCGAATTCTGGCGTCACGCCACGAAAAATGCCTCCGTTCGTGTCGTCCCTTCATAGGGGGTAATGCTGTTCGCCTATATGGTGCCCCCACAATAAAATGGGCAGTAAAATTGCGACGTAGTATAGGCGAATGTTTGATGACAAGTGCCTCCGCATTGGGGGGAAAAAAACAGGGAAAATCCACTTTCCCTTGAGTGTCAAATCTGATAGCCAAAACTCTATTTCTCGCCATATTGTAACCAGTATAAAAGAGATGACCACAAAAAGCAGACCTTTACCTCACGTGGCATTTTCATGTGCAGGTTTTAAATCCAAGGATCTGATTATCATTCTTATCATAAAATAGCTTTTTTATAATGATCTTGTTATTCCGATAATCACCCATCGAGCTCAATGCCGGGGTATGGCCGAATGGTTGGACGCTCGGCTTTGAAACTAGAGTCTGCGGTTTCGAATCAAGCAGTAGGTAGGGAAATTCATCCCTCGTGCTGCAATGACCGCAGCCCTTCAGTGAGATCCATATAGAGCGCTTTATGCTGCAGTGAGTTCAGTCCATTTTTAACTGACAGGTCATCCCTGGTGAACACTTGGATTTGCAAATCTCCAAGTGTGGAAAGGGAACACTTATGAAGAATGTTAAGAATGTCGCTGCATTGGCCATGTATACTGCACATTTATTCCGAATGGATCCTTCTCTAGCGGTAAATCACCTTAGTAAAGTATTTGCTAAGTTCTAAACATAAGCATTATAACATTGGGGGAATATAGTTATACAAAACGGATTTAACTTGCCAAGAATATGAGTTTTAGGACCAAAACTTAAAATGTCTAGACTTTTATCTAATTCCCTTTTAATAAAATTACATTTTTAAAATCATATACGTGACATCCACGTCTATTCCTAGAATTGGGCCTCTTAATTGGGCCTCTTCAATTCGAAAACCCTTTTTATTCGGTTCATTTCTGTAGTACAAAGCACGGTATATTTATATATGTATATCTATGGGAATATTCTGCGTTTATTTACGTCATGTCTGTTTCTTCCATTGTCGTCTCGAGCTCTAAAGGGCAGGAAGAAGAACACATCTCAAGATTAAATACGTGCAGGCAGAAAAACCACAATTTTTCCTGTTGTCCAGCCCAAGATACACTCACTAATGATACCGTGGAGAGATTCTTATCTAAGTGTATTGTCGACCAACAGCTAACAGAAAAGTAGTGTGAAGTTTTCGCAATTATGTAAGTTTATATCTGTATAGATTCAAAAAAGGACTAGATGAAATAGATCAGTTTTAAATACCCAGATTTCTTGATAATCAAATTCTCGAGAACTCATATATGTATTTTTGCGTTGAAGAAAAGACGCATATCAGTCTGAGTTTGGGGAGAAAATGCGCCATTTCATCACAATCCTAAATTCTTTATCAAAACGATTGAATATACTAAACACTGACGACGTACATATATTTAAGATTTCTTAAATAGGCATGTGATAAGGATGCAATAAATATCATGAAACCTTTCGCCTTTTAAAGGTACCACGGTTGACTAATTTACTTCTTATACTGATACATATATAAATAATTTTTAAAAGAAATTTTTTGATAAATTTTCTCACATGAATCTATGAAATATACATTACAGTGACTGATTTGATACTGTGACCTAAAAGAGTCTAAAGTTCATATTTTTAAATACAACCAGTGAAGTTAGATTATGAGTTATGTTTAAAATGATAAACGTCACGTAAAATATGAAATCACGTAAATGAAAATGCTTACAAATCTAAATTTTTAAAGGTCACTCGGATTCTCTTTTATGCCATTGGAGGAAAAATTCCTTTCGGAAATTCACAGATGTCATTAGGGAAAATAGGGGGAAGAGATACAATTCTGAGGTCCCGGCTCCGAATTAATGGTTTCCTGCAGTGAATAAAAAAATGCACTTAACATCAGTAAGTTTTAGGCAATTTAAAGCACTGACATCCTAAATGCTACAATATCCAACCTCGCCAAACACGCGATCTTTTTTACTTTCATTTTTTCCTTAACTATCGGTTTATCTTTGGTTAAACTCCTTTCTTCGTTTCCCACTCTGAAGCAGATAACGGTAAACGCAATCAGTGTATGATCTCTATATAAACAAGTAATATATAAAAAAAAATTTTTAAAGTCAATTCCTACTTAAGTCAACAAAGAAAAATTTGAGTGTGAACTAATAGTAGGAATTGAAAAAAAGGATTGCCTGCCAGAACCTTGCCTACTGTGCGAGATTTGGAGGGGGGGAAAGAGAGAGAAAAAGTTTGTCAGGTTGGGTATTCGATTTCGCAACCTACAGGACGGGAGAAGCCCGCGATACCGCAGTGCTACCGTTTACACAGTAACAAGAGGGAAATTACTATTCAAGAGCAAGAGGCGCTCTAGGTCTAAAACTAAAATTGATTAATTAAATTTAATTAATGAATTAATATTTGAAAAAACTGTATTAACATCAAGTGTCATCCACTACAAGTTTAAAAAAATGTATTTGAACTTGAGTGGATGAATAAAAAGTACTTTTATTAACGACTTAAAATTTGAGCAAGATATATATGGTCTAAAACTAAAATTGATTAATTAAATTTAATTAATGAATTAATATTTTAAAAAACTGTATTAACATCAAGTGTCATAATACACTACAAGTTTAAAAAAATGTATTTGAACTTGAGTGGATGAATAAAAAGTACTTTTATTAACGATTGAAAATTTGAACAAGATATATATAAGAGAGTGTGAACTAATAGTAGAAATTGAAAAACAGTTCCGTTACTGGCTGACTGACTGGCAGATAACGCACAGACCAAACCGCTGGACCTAAAGGGCTGAAATTTGCATGGCGATTCTTCTTATAGTGTAGGGGTGCACTAAGAAAGATTTCTGAAAAATTCTTCTTAGATTTTTTTAAATTAAATTTTTAATCTGTTTTTGTAACATTCTTCAAAGTTTCCCTTTAAAATAATAATCTGAGGGTTATAAAATTTATATCACGAGATAGATAAAAAAAATTCCTTTAAAGTGAAATCTTTTTCAAATCTTTACCTCCATTTTCTAATTTTTGGTGAATTTTTAAAGATTAATTTTTAGAATTTAATTTATTAAATGTTGATTACGTGGTTTCTTTTCTTTGCGTGATACTTTAAATTAATTTTGCGTCACGTGCATAACAAAGAAATAAATTTACAAAAGAAATATTAAAATACGGCAAAATATAAAATTTAACCACTAGACAAATTGAGATGGCAGTTTTTAAAGAATTTAATTCAAAATAGTATGTTCTGTGGATATTAAACATACAAATTAATTGCATACATTGACCATAGTATTTAATTTGAATATTTTCTTCTACATTATTTTGTCTATAAAAATAACCGTTACGATTTTTTTATAAATATATATATTTTGGTATTAATTGCATACATTGACCGTTGTATTTAATTTGAATAGTTTCTTCTACATTATTTTGTCTATAAAAATATCCGTTACGATTTTTTTATAAATACATTTTTTTCGGCCTTAATTGCATAAATTGACCGTTGTATTTAATTTGAATATTTTCTTCTACATTATTTTGTCTATAAAAATATCCGTTACGATTTTTTTATAGATATATATATTTTGGCATTAATTGCATACATTGACCGTTGTATTTAATTTGAATGTACTCCGTAGAGAAGCACGGGTATTCAGCTAGTTCCTTACAAGCTACGACATCCGAGTCCCAGTTTTCGGATTCTCAGCAGTCACTTGAACAGGAGTGTAACTGGTGTGTTCAAGACGAAGGAATTAATGACTTGCAGTAAAAATTAGTCGTTTATGTCGTTTGCGGTAGTCATGTAAAGTAGACTACGCCTTACAAAGAAATAGATTGCTATTGTTTCAATTGTGAGTTATCATATTGTTCAATTCAGTGAATTAAATTACGACTCAACTGATCTCTCTCCAGAAACAATTGTAAACTTCTACTAGTTAACGTAGGAAACCTTTGCTGATCCTTAGAGAGTGGGTCAGAGAAATTCTTTGTTGATTTCCGGAATTACAGACAGATATGGAAGAGGTGCTAAAATTTGCAGATGTTAAAAGTCCCGTTTAATTTTTAATGGAAATATAGTGCCTAACGTAATATTTTGAATTTAATTTTGCGATATGCATTTCATTCTATGTCAAAGTGGAGGATTATATTAAAAATTAGGGGAGAAACTAGACGCCTGATTTAAGATTGATTATGCAAACGCCCCGGGTTTATACGTCTTTAGTGGTATTCGATTCAGAAAAAATATCGGTCTCACCAAGAGTTTATTATCCCAGTATGCTCCTATCAGCTGTAACTACGTCAAGCATCGAAGATCTTTTTAAGGGCAAACGTCTCGCAAGCGTGAATATGACATTCGCGTGCGTTTCGAAAGTGTGTCAGGATGCATCTGAATGAATCGCCTCCAAAACACGTGAAACGTCTCGCTAACGTTATAAACTCTCTCCCTTATTAAAGCATTTTATGGAGTTTGTTTATGGAACGGAGCAGGGGTTGCCTGACCTGTCGATCTCACCCACATTAGGATCTCATAATTTAATATCTGCCCTCCTTTTTTTAACAAGATGCATCAAAGAGTTTGGACTTAATATATTTTGATATTATTTTGATGGCCTTTTGTGTCATTAATGCACGACTAAGAGCATAAGATTATATAGCTTTATGAATTAAATAAAACTTAAATCTGTACTTATATATAAAGAGAGAGCGATTTTGTACGTGGAGGGTAATCTTCAGAACCACTGTACCTATTTGAAAATTCTTTCACTGTTTGAAAGGTACATTATTCCAGATGGACATAGGCTATATAATATGTATATCTGATCAGTAGAAATAAAGTTAGGGGCTTAATCCTAACAATCTCCATTGTTACCGCTACTGTCCTCTACCGCTTTTTGTTCCAAAGGTTTCAACGATCCTTATCGTGGTGCTATCGCGGTGGGCTTCTGTTCTGACACTAGCGGTTCGAACCTAGCCGTTCTCCGGCTCGCCTTTTCCTTTTAAAAAATTTATTTTAATTATTAACTAACATAAAATTAATTTAAGGTATTATTTAGGTTATTATTAAGGTAAAAAAAGATTTACAATTTATTGGCTATCAACTGGAAATTTATTGGTATAATATTTTGTTCAACCCGGACAAAGTCGGGACGGGCCGCTAGTTGTTATATAAAGCAAAAGTTTGAGTCATCAGAAAATGAATCAGAAAACTGTATATGATTTCATTTGTTGTTCATTGCTTAGTTGTTAAGTAACTTCTACGCCTTTCAATTTTTTGTTGTTGTTGTTTCTGACGCCCCTTGTGTCATTATATATGAGTTCAAGTCTCTAATGCTGTTGGGCAGAGTGATGCGGCTCCGGCTTCAAATAGCATCACAAGGGTCGAGGTCCGACTTGGCTAAAGGGTCGGTCCCGTAATTTTGAACCGAGTCTAGCGACGAGAACGGAACACTTGATCCCGCACCTCCAGAGGTATATTTGAGAACTTGGAGGACATTGTACCCACGACAGATTTTCCGTGCATCGGCCGCCATTAGTGTACACGGCGGTGGATTTGTCAGCGGCAAGCATCGAACCAGTGACTTTCAGATCACTGGCCCGGCCCGCTGCTCTTGCCCCCCGCGATCTTCAATTTCTTAATAGTGGTCAGTTATAGCAATATGGAGGAGGGATAAGTTACCCATATCGGCATAACTTTTAAAACACTTTCTTCAAAACATTTCACTTTCAAGATGAAATAAAAAGATATAAATTGTATTCACTGAAAGTTGAATTATTTTTTTACTCGTATCTAAAGTTGAAATTTCAAGCCCTTCTGTTAGATTTGTGAAAAGCATGAACCTTTAACATAATATAGACAAGTATAAAACTCATGCCTTTAAATTGAAATGGGGAGTGTTTCTTAATTTTCAGCACAAACTTAAATCTTACGCCCATCTATAGGGCAGTTGCACGCAGTATTTCACTTCTTAACTCATTCAAAAGCGCAGAGAAAAACACTGTTCTGAAACGCTTAAATTAATAAAATTCATGTGAAAATTAATGCCAGAACTCCACGTGTTTAACGGATAGCATGCATTTTCTGCCATTTGTTTTTCCCGTAGTTGGTTCAATCACTTTGCTTCAATCTACCATATCAGATATGTAAAAATTATGGACCTTTCAGATAATATATTGACAAGGAGAAAACTCTTGCCGAAATGCAAGGGTTCAGACACTCTGAGTCAAACAAGATATATTGGACAGAAATAATTTTAAAAATGCCTCTACAAGTTTAAAAGATTTTTAATTTGCCTCTTTTATGGATATAATTCAAGTTGCTTTGTATTTATCTATTTGAAAAGTTCTCATAAGAGATCCGGATGGCATTGTGCAACCACTCATCCAAGGCGATGGAAATTATTCATGACCGTACATGCGTGTATTCGTAGAATTTATTTATTACACGAATTCGAGAATTCGTGTAAATAAATCCTTGAGCCGTGTGAATAGTTCATATTAAATATGAAAGTGCACAGGTGATAAATCTGGAAAACCAGAATTTCTAAGTAGGCTTCTCATTTCCTAAATTACCCGTAAAAAGAACTCACAATGAAAAAGCTTAACTGCCGTCAACCAGATAGTTAGGCTCCCCAAAATTCACGCAATACTAGAGAAAAGAGATTCTCGTCAAAGTGCCTCGGATAAATAGAACATAAGCTAGAGAGCCACCAGTGAATTGTTCGCCTTATCGCGAGGTTTTTTTAACCGAATTAGCAAAGATACAGTCGAACCCCGTTATAGCGAACCCGGTATATAACGAGCTTCCGTATATAACGAACTATAATTTTGGTCCAGCCGTTTTTCTATTGTACGGAATTTAATTAGTATTGTGTCAGTTTAATGTAATCAATTTTAGTCGATTTAATTCATTAATGATCATTTTTAATAGATTTTATCAATTTTAAAACATCATTATTGAATACACATTGCAACTAATGAGTTATACATTTTGTGAATTCTAGCATTTTTCTTCACGGTTCGGATAAAGCGAACAAAACCTTTGGTCCCTTGAAGTTCGTTATAACGGCGTTCGACTGTATTTCTCCAACCTACAACTATTCTTCCGTTATACCTAATATGTATTCCACACACGTAAATATCGACTCTCGATCTTCAACACCCCCGCCGTAAGCATACCGTAAAATTAAAGAGAGTAAATGCCTGTTAAGATAAAATCCGTCAGTGTCACTCGTATTGACATATTTTAAACCAATTACAGGCTTTAACAATTTCTTGGCTAATAGTTTGGAGGTTTGTAACTGGTGAAATATATTTCAATACGAGTAACTCCAACGCTGACGTATTCTATGGGAACAAGCCTAATTCCTACCACGTTGAAAGTTTTATTCACTTGGAGATCAGCAAAGAAATTTCAGATTTACTATCCTCCCCCCCCCCCAACAATATTACCCAAACGATAAAACGCTTTAATGGGGTATATAACACAATGGCTTTATAATGGGGTCTGTAACACAACATTTTTTTTTACAACAGAGCCCGGTTTTTTGTTTCTTTGTTTGTTTTACTAAAACAATTTATGTAATAGAAGTGAAACAAACCGAATATTTCTACAATGATCACAGTGCCATATATACAAGATGTTAATGCTACAATGTCTATTCATGTCCATTGTATATTTTGACTTGAAATCTATTTATTACAAATTCAAAGAATTCCTTTGTTCTCTTTTCCTTAAACTTGCTACAAGTTTTTTGATTTAAGAGAGATAAAAATTCTTAAAATATTTTCCCTAAAACAACAATTACTCTGAAAAAGAAAAGAACAATTGCCCTTTCAAAGGATTAAAAAAATTTTAATAAAATTTTTATAAAACCTTTAGAAAAATATTTCTCAAAACATTTTTAAGAATAAAGATCAAGAAAAATATGCAAATGCGGACTGTTGATTCATCAGGTTTATCATAAATTAAACATGCTTTAAATTTTAAGTTTATTTTTTCAAAAGAAAATTTCATTTTGTTAAATAATTTCATATGTATAGAGAACTTACAAAAAAAGGAGAAAAATCATACAAAATTCTCGGAAATAAAAGAAGGTAATTTTTTGTGCCCCGAACTCCTTAAGGTTCATCATTTTATATAAAATCCAGCAGTTCCTTTCACATAGCATCTACACCCCTAGTGATGTGGGCCGGTAATTATGGCATAAAATATGGTACAATAGTGATAGTATGGGAATAACAGCATAAATCAAATCTTAAATTTGAGGACATACCAATGTAATAATGGTATCCTTTTGATTATTACATTGGTATTAAAATTTAAGTTCATAATGTGAATCTCATATTTCAGTATTATTTTTATGTTTATCATTCGAATAAATCATACTAATCATAAAACACAGAGAACAATATATTTTTTAAATATTAAGTCTTTTATACATATATCATACACATTATTTTACACATTCATTCTTTTCAGTTGAGTAATACCATTCAACTGCTAAAATACTGGAAAACAGACTGTAAAAAGAATTCGATATTTCTATATTTTTTCTCGTAAGTTCTAAAGATCTCGTAAGTTCTTAACATATTTTCAAAATACGGTGTCTACCGGCAATGCAAAATGCGTTCCACCTAAGGTACAATTAAAACCTATTTCAAGGTAAAAGTTAAAGGAAAAACAAAGTTACTGAGTACATTTAATAGTTCAACAACTGAGTCACTTTTCTGCACATCGTTTGCTCTTTAGCCATCTTCAGACCAGGCAATTACAATATTTTTTTTTACCTAGTTAGTCACGTACGTCTCGCTATCCCGATTATAGAACTTGCAGTCTCTCTTACTTTTTGTTGTTTAACAGTATAATTAAAGGCGATGTATTGACTACCTGTACTTTGTTGCTAATTTTTCGTTGTCTTTTGTTATGTGATACTATTACTAACACAACTTTTCAGTGGCCAGAATACCTTCTTGGAGGTAGAATACTCCAGCGGCTGAAATGCACTGCTTTATCATCCAGTGCATTCCGACCACTTAAGTATCGGAAATCAGGATTATGCGAACTTTAAAGAAAATTTTACAGTATATATATATATATGACGCGGAGCTTTTTACTACCCATCCCCATTATGTCGTCTTATATTCAACGTTACTACTTCTTAATCTATTCCTAATCAATTATTAATGTTATAGCAGTCAGTGAATAAAGGCCTGTGGCAAATAACTATAAATTAATTACACTTAAGAGTTTATTTCCGAATATTAACCTACCCTGATTCAATCTACTAATTATTTTCCATGAAATCATCTCGTTCCTCGTGACGCGTGACCAAACCGATTGAAAAACTCTCCCTCTCTGCGTTAAAACCCTATTGTTTTAAACCATCTAAAGCCATAGAGCATGCGCGTGACGCATACACCGATGAGGCCGAGGCGTGGCCATAGCTGTCACTCAAATCCAACCCTAAAAACGGGGATTTCCCTAGATTCGAGGCGCGTTTCGCAATATGATATGAAAATAGTGGCGAATTACGTGACGAAATTGACTACCCTGAAGCCCCCCTGTAAATTATTTAATTATTGTTCTTTTCCTAGTTAATTCTTTATATATTTATATATATATATATATATATATATATATATATATAGTATAACTGTATAACCACTGCAGAAAAATACCTGTCTCACACTGAGTTATAATCGTTATATCTAAAGGGTCCATTTCACACTAATATTTTTTTTTCGTACGAAAATATCACAAATTAACCGCTTAGTTTCTCTTGTGTTCTCCTAGCTTCCAGTCCTTTTTTCATTATGTATTGAGGGTGTCACCAAATCTGTACAGTTTCGAAGAATCCTTTCGGATAGCTTAAGGCCGAAGTTCTGTCTAGGTAGATATCTGAAAAAAAGGGATACCCCCGGGGCCGATGCAAAGTGATGGATCGAAGATGACATCCGCAGGTGGCACATTGTAGGCAAAACTGCGTAGGGGGATGACAACAAGAGCCCGCAAGGTTGGAGTGACTGACCTAGCGAGATGTGACCGACTTAAAAAATAAGAAATAAGTAAGAAATATTTTCACTCGCCAGCTAAAGTATGGTTTGGTTTAATCTGATTTTCGGAATCTACTTTCTGTAGGAGGCATGTTCCCCTTCTGATCAGAGAGAGATCTGCATGAACTCTCAGGCCACTTTTTGCTGCTCTTGATTTATTTTC
The DNA here is from genome assembly GCA_907164885.2 of Dolomedes plantarius. Classification (NCBI taxonomy): domain Eukaryota; kingdom Metazoa; phylum Arthropoda; class Arachnida; order Araneae; family Dolomedidae; genus Dolomedes; species Dolomedes plantarius. The sequence goes on along the minus strand of OU015496.1, from coordinate 170,017,152 downwards.
TATCCAAGTCTACTTTTCCTCGTTCCTGCGCCTACTAATTAGTATTTCTCGCCTGGACAGCTAAAATATAAACAATCTTTTATTAGACTAACCGAGATAGTTGTAAAATGAGCCTCTGTAACAGCTTAAGACATTTTGATCAAAGAAAAATTATGTCTTTTTAAGAAACATAACCAACGATAGTGCTGTAATTATGAAATGGTCATTTAAACGACTGAAAGATATTTATATTTCTGAGAAAACAAAAAAGGAAGTACTCTGAATTCAAGCTAAAAAGTTTATTAGGTTTCAGAATTTATAATTGATGCTGTCAAAATTCTTCGATATATTTAATTTTTATTTTTATTTTATGAATTTTCAAGTTTTCTCCCTCATATCGCATAGTTAAGCTGTTTAGAAATTAAAATAAAAGCAGTTTGTTAAAATTTCTTCATAAAACAAAAAATCGTATAACTAAAATAATATAATATAATAATTTTTAATGGAATCAATTTTGATAAAAAATAGTAATTTTTAAAGAGCATCCTAAAGTCAATTTTTTACCCTGGCATGCTTGGGCCTATGTACCCAATATTACTGCGGGATGGGTTGATACTAAGCTTCAGCTACCATGAGCATTTGCGCATCAGGGAAATATCGATCAATCGGGCAACTTGCGGTTAAAACTCAAATCTCGTACCTACCTATCAGGGTAAACCCTTATGAATGTTTTATTATCAATGTTGAAAGACAGGATGTGAAGAATAATTGCTCCTTTCATTTCAATCTACAGACCTGTAGAATGCTGAGGTTTAGGGATTAGAAGGCATGAAGATAATCATATAATAAACGAGAATTTTTAGTACCCGAATTGAACATTGCAAACAGAAAGAAATCAGAAGTATTGCAAACAGAAAGAAAAGCGTATAAATACAATACTTTTATACTAAAAGTCATCAGTCGTAAGCATACATTAGAATTTTTTTTTAATGCCGAAAATTTGTATAAACTATAACAAAGTAAAAATGCAATGGCAATATAAATTGGTATAAAAGAATGGCATACCACTTACTTACACGGAAAACCTATTCTACAAATATCTTCATACGTTCATGCCATCTTGAATAAGGCCCATGATTAAATTTCGTTGATTTAAGAAAATATTCTGTTTTTGGACTACACATCTTTCAGTATAAAAATAATGTAAATAACAATGAGCGTTCACTCTTACGAAAACTATTAAGGCATGTGAGTAAGATCCGATCACAAATACATGTACCTATTAAGAGAATGGCTGTTTCGAGGAGTAATTTCGTTTCTTCTAAACTTTCAAATAAAGAGAAACAAAGAGGTCCCAAAGAGTGTCCGAAAATCTCGACGAGAATTCACTCAGAAACTTAATGTTACACATCAGTTGTCCTCGAAAATCTTCAACCTTCATGTTTAGCTGTGGGGAATATTTCCCTTTCAAAACGTTTCTTAGCGCACATTAGATAATGCATATTTTGGGATTCCGCCTTTTTGTATCTTACAGTTGAAATTTGAACAATGAGCCCGCAACTTTGAAAGTTTTGAAATTTTAAGAAGTTAACATTTTATCGGATATTAAATTGTTAATGTCTGTCAGTATAAAATTAATATCATGTTTCGAAAATTACTTTTTTTTAAATTAATTTTGCAAAACGCATACACTGCATTTAAAAAATCTATTTTCTGACGCAAAAAGGAATGCAATAATAAGCATTTGTTAATGTGTGATACCAACAGGAAAATTTCTTATAGCTTAACAAGGGGATCTATAAGTTCAAATGATGAGCTACCTTCGAAAATTCCAGTAAATGAACACTAAAAGGCAGTAAGGAATTCGTTTTATTTTCTTAGAAAACTAGCCGCTGCGCGACCAGCATGGTCGCTTTTAGTTTTATATTTTCTTTTGCAAAACAACTCAACTGAAAGTAACCTATGTAAGGAATGTTACTATTACCTGTCATCATAAATATACGTTGTTAAGGGGTAGTGGGAGCTCAGCCAAAAAATTATAATCGCTAAATTCACTATAACGCTGATTCTAAAACATCGTGATTAAAGAATGGGAATGTCCATTACTTCAGAACAGAGTTAAAGATAAGACTGAGAAACCCAACACCAATTATTTTAAAAATTGCATCCCTCTCTGTATGTACAATTTTCAAAATTAAGCTATCTACACTTTATCATTACATCAAATAAGAAATTGCTGGGGAATTTTTTTTCACTTAAAAAATGGAGTAAATTCAGCAAGCACTAAAATATAGCGTGGATTACATCACTCTCTGTATGTACTATTGTTCACAATGTAGATATCTACACTTAATCATATCAAATAATAAATTGTTGGAAGAATATCTTCACTTTCAAAATGGATCAAAAATTCAGCAAGTACTAAAATATAATGTGGATTACAACTATGATATTCATAAAACTTCTTGATATAAATAGTTGAGTATTTCAAAAGTAGAAGATACTACAGTGACAGAATCAAAAGAACGGACTCTAGATAAACCTACATACAACTGGCCATGACTAAACACTGGGTTTGATATGATAGTCTAAACATATTTTGTCAAAAGATCAGCGGTTGTAACATATGCCGGCACTATACACACGCGATTTTAAATTGCGGAAGGCCACTAATGTTTACATCTGGTAGTTGCAGCCGTTGCCACTCGGAGTGTAGAAATATCGTCGATTTTTGTGCCGCATACCTACGCATTTTATATATATAGATAATACGAAATAATTTTCTTAGAAAATAATATGTATAGAAAAATTCCTTTTTTGCCTCAAGCTTCAGTGAGTGCATCCCTTCTGGTAGAACCGTAAAAAATTTTGCTCATATATTTAAATATAATAAACAATATATTTAAAAATATACTGTTAATTTAAATTTTAAAAAATAAACTTTATTTTAAATTAGTTCTTAGGGGAAGGCTTCAGAGCTGCAACAACTTGCCACGAGCCGCCGCAGGTGGTAAGCTCAAGTCGAGCAATAAACTTAGTCTGAAATTGAATTTGTCATCATACATTACTAGCACCAAGCCAGGGCTAGCTTTAAGGGCAGAACAGATTAATTAAGTCGCATTTAACTATCCTCTATTAATCTAACTTAATACACCTCTTACCTCTGAAAAAGTTACCTCTGGGCTAAGCATTTAACTTATACGCACTTATTATGATTTTATCTATGTTCCTTCTGTTGAAAGTGTAACTCTGTAAGCTATATCTCTGTTAATAAAACATGTATTGAATAAATAAATACATGACAAACACTTCATCGAATGAAAATTGAACAGGATGGAGAAAACACCTATGATTAATATTCCTCCGATAAAAGCAATTTCCTTTTACTCACGCTTCTTATCGTTCAGCGAAATCACTTATAATGAACGGGTAAAGGGAAGAGATGCCCAATACAGTTTAAAATAACTTGGGCGAAAAAAAAAAGTTATTAAAAAAGGCCTTACTTTGGGTCTCCAATTTAATGAGGCTGTGCCACGAGGCATGCATTGCGTAATACATTAGACCAGTAGTTCCTAACCGGTGTTCCGCGGAACACCCATGTTCCGCAAATATGTCTTAGGTGTGTCAGAGAAATTTGTCGTGTTTTTTTCTTTTAAATATTTTAATTAGCTAGAAGTTATAAAAATAATCATTTATTTCCATATCATTATTTTTTTAATTCGTATGTAACAAATGTCAATCTTTGTAATTCTTAAACTAGTATCAATTGTATTGTAACAGTCTGTTTTAGATAAATATATTCAATAATAATGGTGTGTGGCATTGTATGCAAGTAATTTGCAACAAACTTTTTGAAAGTCAGAAATGCGGGAAAAGGAAACATCAAACAGGAAAAAATATGTTTATAACCTTTTCAGTTTCAATAATCCAAACCAAATCTTAACATTTAATATTTAATTATAAAACAAAGTAATACACGTTGTTTTTTTTTCATTTCTTGGAGTAATGCACGTTTATTCTTTATTTCTTTTTTAGGTTATCGCATAGTGGTAAAAAATCAATCTTTTAATAGAATATATGTTTAAAGTTCTCTTTTGCCTTGCCATTGGAAATAAAAATATATATAAAAATGTTAAAAACTGCATATATTGTTTATTGTTGAGTTTCAGATTTTGCTGAATTGCATAAACCTTAATGTTAGTGTTCTGTAAAAAAATATGTATAACAGTGTTTCGCATGTCTGAAAAGGTTAAGAACCATTGCTACAGACTGACCAGGCATCCTGTCGTTTTCTGGGGTTGTGCTGTTCTGAAGTTCACATTAATCCTTTTTAGGGATTATGCTCTACATATTAGACAAATACACAACAATTATAGCACTGAACTGTCCGTCACTCTAAGATCTTTAGTCCTGTAAAAATCATTAAAGGGCGTTTGCATTCCGCTATACTTTAGAATAACCAGATGTCCAGAATTTTGCTGTTGTGTTACTGTTGTGCTAATAGAGATTTTTTTAATAATTATGCTCTAAATATTAGACATATTCATAGCAGACTGTCCGTCATTGACTGTCCGTCAATTTTAGATAGTTTGACCGTCAAATTCCTTAACACTGTAAAATCTCAGCAGTGAGAATAGCAGACTTAGTTTATATAGCAATTACATACTAGATATTATAGTTTTTAGTAATACTATGATAACCATTATTGCAGTGTATTTTTGTCGTAGCTTAAAGGGAACTAAAAGATAATCACATGACATGAAAAACCAGTTCAATTCACCTAAACTCACTGAAAATGCGAGTTGTTTTACATCAAAGAAAAGCGTCAAATTATACATAAAATGAGGAAAACGAGCTGAATGTGGGAAAGAAACGTTCATTTTAATAGGCAAATCTTAGAAAAGCGTTGCATTCACAGAAAAATGCGGTTACCGGGAGAAAATTTTACTACTTTTCTGCAGGTTGTTTCATTGAGGCGGCACAAGGTTTTAAAAGGCCGAAAATAGGTTGACTTTTCTTTTTTCGGATAGATGTAACATTTTACAGCAGTCAAGTTATTTGGTTCAAGTTGTTTGAGCCTTTAAAATTGAGTTAATAGTTTAACTCTGAAGAACTGCATTTGAATTTTATAAAACCGTATATGAGGGAATTAGGCATTTTAATATATTTTCTGTAGTCAAATATTGGACTATCAATTGGATCAATTAGGGCTTCCAGTAAAAAGGCCAAATCTCTGTTATTTGAACGTCCTTTGGTAAGGGCAGCTCTAAATACCTTTTTCGTTCGCCCAACCTTTTAATTTGTCTGATAGACCTGAAAGCACCGTTGCACTGTTATAATGAAGTGATTTTAATCGAACCTATAATATTGCATAGTAGACTGTATCTATCACTTTATCTCATATACAGACATATAGGAATGCATTGTTGATTTATATTCCAGCATCTGACAAGGGTATAAGAATTGGCCACCCTATTCCACGACCTTAGATTTTTTTAACACTGCAAACAGTCGGCTTTTGTCCATTTCACATATCGATCTTAATGGCTTCTTTTTATCATGGAAACACCATATAGGTGAACCAACAATCTTAGAATGCAGATAATTGAAATGACAGTCAATATTAGTCACGCTATTTGATTTTCTAAGTTGCCGGCAACAGCCAGAGACATAAAGGTTATTTCTTCTTCAAAAAATTTTTCATCAGTTTTCCGTGAAAGCAACTGTATATTTACCTTTAAAATTCAGATCATCAGAGCAATCAGCTTTAAAGAAGCTTTTATTTTATTAACTTCTTCTATAAAGGAGGGTAAAATAATGCTTTAACAAACCTTCGCGACGTTGGGCATATCAGCTGAAAACCATCAAAATGGCAAAAAAAGCGAATACTATTATTATAAAAAGTTCCCACAACACAAACAACAGATGTTTGCCATAATCGAGTTTTGCTAAACTGAAATGACAAAACGGATTAATTTGTTGTTCACTCCGTAGAAAGCATTAAATCCCCGTTAAGGGACACATTTTTTTAGAATTATAAATGTTTTTAAAAAAGGTATTTTAATCCTTATTCCCATAAGTCCTTTAATTTTTTTAAATTGCCCCAGGTGAAAGCAAGAGCTTTGAAAACTTTCCCTTTTCTAAATCAGAAAGATATGTATAAAATCTGTAAAAATTGAAATTAAACGCTAAAAAAGAGGAAGTGTGTGCTTCTAATGTCCTTCTTAAACAATCTTTACTCGATTCTTTGATTTCACTTAACAACACCCGTCTCATTTCTCAGTTACCACTCTTATTTAATCCTTCAGCGGGCGCGCCGATTTTTGGGAACACCAGAAGGCGCGCGTGGCACAAAGTGCAACGTCTCTTTTAACGTTGATTATTCCTTTTGTAATAAACTTATTTTTTTCAAATTGAAAATAATAATTCTGCGTTTTATTACAAGATATAAAATGTTGATAATATTGAGATAGATCTATAATTAAAGGACAAAGAATGCAAGATACAATCGCATTATTTCAAAACTGTCCGGTTTATTGGATCTAATGACAACTTGCGAATTGATTCTTATTATGTCCAAGAACCTAAAATAAAAATGAGACCGTCCATCTTCGTAATATGCGGGATACCATATAATAGCTGCACATTTGATCGACTACATCAACTTCTGCTTTTGTCATATTGTAATCCAGTATAATCGCTGGTTTACCACGGTTAAATCACGACTAATAATAAATGGAGAGGAATACAAGGGTCAGAAAATCAGACCTGCATTAGAAAGGGTGTAGCTATAAATAGAAACTGCGTAGAACATTCAAACCTTACTTGTAAAAAAACAAACCATTCAAAATTACGAAAATGTTGCACTTTGTACACAGACGCGCTCGCTGAAGGGTTAACATGATTTCGTATTCCTTGCATGTAGTGCTGCTCTGTCAAGTGCAACCACCTTGCTTTTGAAAGGTGGCAATCCTTTACTCCGACGTCTTCTCACTTTACGTATACACAGGATCTAGAAATGTAATTTGACTTAAACATAGAAGAGTGTGTAAAATATGAAACCTGAATGATTAGAACACACAAGGGGGGAGAGAACATAAGGGAAAACATTGATTGTTTTTCACGGTTGTACACACATTTGCAGTTATTTTAATTATTATGGTAATCTCTAGTAACTTGATGGGGTGTGAAAATAATTTGCCATTTTTATATAATTTTTGCCAGTCTTTTTAGTGTCTTCCTATTGCTATTTGGAATAAAATGTTTATACCAAACATATTTGAGGAATCTCAATATTATTTGAATTACAGTTTTTATGAGATAAGCACTGTTGCATTAATATATTGTTTCACTAACTTTCCTAATTAGGTTACTTTAATAAATGGCCACGATGTAAAATTATTGTGCTATCATTCTGGCTGTATATTAAGTAAAAGTAATTTATCATTTTTTCTCGCTGTTTTCGTAAAAACTCTCAATGCGACATTCAGCACATAATTTTAGAGTAATTGAAAAAAAGCCAAATGGGTACGAGCATAAACAGCATGCAAACTAATTTTAAATGCTCAGCAGTTCAATTAAACTTGAAACATTGGCTTGAAGTCCTGGTGTTTATGGGGTACCATTTGTAAAGTTTGTAACTTCTTTATTAATAAACCTATTTTTAATTGTAGTACCTAACTATGAATATTTAAATCTATCCGAAAATAAAGTCTAATATACCTGTACTATAGTACTATTGAAATAGATATGCCGTAAATTTAAAAGTTTAAAAGTCAAAAACAAATGGATTTTATTCTAGAATAGTAAAACAACGGTGCTGAATCTTTTTTTTAATTAATAAAATTTTTATGTAGATAATGCAGAGCAATATTATTTGAAATACAAAATACATCTATAAATAAAGAGATCATAGCTGTAGAGAATATATCTGTAGTGAATACATCTGTAATGAATTGATGTAGATCTTAATTAATTTGAGGATACATGTTTAGAAATATTGATTCATAGTCGGTGTCAGATATAGCTTGTATAGGTTTACTATTTGATATTTGATATTTTTCTGAGAATTTATATATTTTCTATGTAACATTTTAAATATTAATGAATAGATATTTTAAAACATAAATCTTTAACTGTGTAGATTTTAGCATTATCATGTATCACGACCTGTAGCATATTAGGTAGCTGTCTCGTGGCACTCACATATTGTCATTTCATGTCATGATAGTTTTAAAGAAAAGTATTTTTATTCTTTCACTAAATATTTTGCGTAAAAAGAAATTTTTTTAATATAGGGAAAACAATGCTAGCAAAAATAAATGTGTTTCTCCATCAAGGTGATTCTTGGACTTGCTTTACTTTTACGAAATAAAATGTTTGTAATTAAACTTTATGCTTCACTGCTTTCAATGTATTTCTTAACTATAACTACGCCTCTTGCTCCGAGGGTATTTTGTGGGCTGAGTACAAGATGTTTCATTCTGCAGTCTTTGAAGTATTTTACTTCTCTCAATTTTTTCAAGTATTTTCAGGTGCTAAGTTGAGTCAGTATTGAAGATGATAACTTTCAGAAACAATCTTTCATTTAATGATAATGCTGGCACTATTGATAAAGAGAAATTATTGTTATACTATATCTCTGGTACACTTAAATTGTTTTGCCTTTGTATAAATTTAAGCTTCAACTTCGTTCTCCATCTCTCTATTAACAATATAAAACATTTGGCTCAATATCGTGTGCATAAATAAGATTCGGTATGCTGTTGGGTTTTTGGAACGAAGTTCTTTTACACGGCTTACAGTAGAGTGAACTGACAGGAATCGTCACGTAACAAAAAATCGTTATGCCCCCTTCATAAGAGCTTTTCTCAAGGGCTTTGTGGCTGAATGGTTATCGCATCGGACTATCGCACTACGGAGCGAGAGGTCCCTGGTTCAAATCCCCGCACAAGCTCTGGCCGTTTCTATTCCCGCTCATTCTTGGAATAGCGCAATGTATATATATATATATATATATATATATATATTATAATATATATATACACATATATGTATACATATATATGTATATTTATATATATAATCAGTAGAAATCTACATATTAAATCACGTTTAGAGTTGAAAAAATAACGTAAGGAACTTCGTTCCTGACGGGGGTCAACCGACCGCACAATTTTTTTTTTCCTATTTTGAGTCAGTGGTATATAGCCCTATATAAACTAGTTCTCACGCTCATTTTAACTTTCCTGTCATTCCGTGACTAATTGCAAAATTAATCTTCTTGGGAATAAAGGAAATGTTACCATTGCCTATCAGTAATCCAAAAATGATACTGCTAATTCTGCTCTTCAGTTGTCAAATATAATATAATTTTACTCCCTGAGGACATCTACTTCACAGTGATGTCCTGAGCAGTGGGGTATATATACACTTTCTGACTAGCACGGATTGTCTAAAAGCTTTATAAGTACTCTTTCCGTGCTTCATAATCCAAATTAATCTTTTTTGTGATTAAATCCTTGTGACTGTGGTTCGATAGTACAACTCGGTCTCCTCTGCTATTAAATTATTCTCTATAGATACTTAACTGTTTCATCTTTTAGGGCTAATCACAACGTACAGTGAACTTCTCCAATTAAACCTTGAATCAGATATTGTTATTTTCTTTCTTTTTACGCACGCACATGTATAAAAGCACGCTATTTTAAGCTTATCTGATATCACTCATGCATATTTATCAAGACCCACTAAATGGGTAGGCGAAACAAAAGCCTTGTTTGTTAAACCACATTTCTTTTCAATTAGAACAGGATGAATTGTCTTGCAGAAGGTAATTCATCACGTCTATTATCAGATTTTAATCTATGTTTTTCTGGATAAAACTTTTAATAAAGAGGTTATTATTTATTCGGATACGTAAGGGATTTAAACCTTACATCTTGCAAGTTTAAACTTTTAGTGTAATAATTAAGGACTGATTCCGAATATAAACAGTTCACATAGTAAACTTTTCGGATCCAATTTTTTCTGTTGAATGAAGCCAAACTTTCAATAGATGTATTTATTCTGAACGATCGGAGTGAGGTTTCACCTTAAATAAATATTAATACCATATATCATCAATACTTGTATTTTTTCATATTATTGTTGATCAATTAATTCGGAAAAATCATTAATATCAAAGTTATGTACCAGGGGCAGATCCAATTTTCTAATTATATGGATACATAACATAATACTATACATCATCAATACTTGTATTTTTTCTTATTATTGTTAATCAACTAATTAGGAAAAATCACTAATATAAAAGTTATGCACGAGGTGCAGATCTATTTTTCTATTTATATGTATGCATAACATAGCGCAAACAAATTTCTTCGTAATGCGATATAATGTGTTCGGGGAGAACTGTTTTACAATAATTCTACACCTCATGATAAAAAACGTTCTTTTGCAAGCTTATAAATTATACTATACTATTCTTCTTTAGAGCTCATGAAATATAAAAATTTCATTCCACATTATTTGTGCTTTAACAAATGCTAGCTTTTAATTAAATTCTACATTAGGGTTTTACTTTTATGTTTTTGGGTTTATTCTCAACTTACAGTTTCCATATATATCTATATCTATATCTATCTATATATATATATATATATATATATATATATATATATATATATATATATATATATATATATAATTTGGGTTTTACTTTTATGTTTTTGGGTTTTTATGTTTTTGGGTTATGGAAACTTACAGTTTCCATATATATCTATATCTATATCTATCTATCTATCTATCTATCTATCTATCTACATATATATAAATATATATATATATATATATATATATATATATATATATATATATATATATATATATATATATATATATATATATATATATATACACAGAGGCTGTTCACACATTTTTTAGACGATGTATATTGTATTCACATAACTAAATTACATAAAATTCTTGTGTTTTAAATGTTCTATTTGACATCCCTTATTCTGAACTATCTTTCGACACCGCAATTTCCAGGATAATAATGCATTTTGAAGTGTCGGAAGAGGTATTCTATCCCATTCCTCCTGAACAGCTTATCAGAGCCCTGTAAGGGTTTTGGAACTACGTTTGGATAATGCAGATTTTAAAAGTCAGAAAGCACAAAAATCCATAGGTGATACATCGGGAGATTTAGTAGGGATATCAGTGAAGGGTATGGCCTTGATACCAGTTTTTTGTTCCATTTCTTTTAGGAAATTTACAGTGGATTTTGATGTGTGACTGCTAGCTTTGTCCTGATGGAGTCTCACAGATTGATGGCACTGTGGGTAAAGCGATGGTATTTCATTCAGAAAAATTGGCGATAAAATATGTTCCTGATAGTATTTGGAGTTAATCTTGACATTTTTTCCACTCTCTTTATTTTTAACTTGCCATTATAAGAAAAACCAGCAACAATCATGAATCCCTTAGAGAAACTTTCTTTCGATTCTTTGAACCATGTACTTAAATTTTTTTCTCCCCTTTATGATAATAAATGGCTCTTTTTTTGTTGCAATCATTTAAATACACCCATGATTCATCTATTGTGACAATTGTTTTCCATTTTTCTTTGGATAAGTGTTTCTCATATTGAATTATGCAGCGTGTTCTGTGTTCAGCGATATGATTTGGAAGAAGACGATGCACATTGCGTTTTTTTCCCTTTCTTAAGATTTAAATCAAAGTTTATCATTTTGTTTACAGTGGACACCGAGCATTTTAATGATTTTGCAACTGTCCTTTAACTAGGGGGATTTTCTTTTAACATTAAACAACGTACCTTTGCAATAGTCGAAGATGTCCGTTTTTTCCTTGGATACTTGTTTGAAATTTTTGTCCCACTTGAGGCTCCAATTTGACGTTTTTTTTCCTTTCTTGTTGACGATATTACCTATCGACGCTTTAGATATCACAAAACCATGACTATCACATCGTTTTTGGATAACGGAGTATGCATATTTCTCTTCGGAAAGAGCATAAATGTAGCCTTCGAACCACTGCTTTGTTAAAAACGCAATTTTGAATAAAAACAAAACTTTCAAGCCGTAGACGATAATCTTGACTTTTAAAAACATAGTACAATTGCAATTATTTCTTTTGAAGCAAACGATTTTTTATTACCGCTTACCAAAATCGTCTAAAAAATGTGCGAACAGCCTCTGTATATATATATATATATGTATGTATGTATATATGTATATATATATATATATATATATATATATATATATATATATATATATATATATATATATGCGTGTCTCTTAGTAGTCATGTATGAAGGTAGAAATAGGCATATTCAGAGTTTCTATTTAACATTTTGTCAATAAATAGTTATTCTGATAGGTCAGTCGATAGCATACGTGGTACATTTCTTCCTCAATTTGTTTTTATTCTTACTGAATTAAATCATGCAATGATTTAACTTAATAACTACAAATATTAAGACATATATTAAACACTTCTTCAATTCTCCAATGAATTAAAAAATATGGCTGCATGTTTTAAACTACTTAAATAGTCCATCATCATGCCGAGGAGCAATAGGTGCGATCGACGTTATGAACAATTCCCAGATGGTCACAACAATCACACCTAATGCTCCTCGGCTTGGCGATGGACTATTAAGTAGTTCGAAACAAGTCACAATCATTTATAATTTACTAGCTGAAAACCCGTACTTCGCTACGGAGTACATTCAAATTAAATACAATGGTCAATGTATGCAATTGATGTCATAAATATGTATGTATATATATATATATATATATATATATATATATATATATATATATATATATACAGTGATTTCCGCTTATAAGAATCACGTTTGTTATTACTGTTTTTGATTCTTATAGGCGGTTGATTCTTATAGCCGAAATTTGGGTTTCTGAAGAGGCACACACACACACCTATATATACATATGAGATAATCTAATATATAAAAATGAATGTTTGTATCTCTGTAATTGTATAGAAATCCACAGTTTAGGAGCAACGATCGTGAAATTTTACATACAGGCGTCTTTAAAAACAGCCGAGGGTCTGAAGAACTTCAAAAATCGAAATTAATTACCGTTGATTTTTAATTAATAAAAAACCAACAATTTTGAAACTAAATGTAAGCTGTTACACTTTGTGGAATCACCCCTCTGAATATGGCGTCCACGTTAGGGTTAGCTGGAAAACAGCGAGCGAAAAGATAAAAATAAATAAAATCAAACAGTTTCAAGTTATATATTAAACCAGAATAATAAATGAAAATAATAATCTTTCAAGTCAGATTTTATACTTTAAAATTTATACTTTAAGACATTTCGATTAACGATCTTTCGATTAACGGCGTGTTTTTTCGCCGCGTTATTTTGTAAACAAACGTTCTCTGTTGCCATTTTCATTTCAGACATTTCTTATTGAAACGATGTAATGCGTAGTAAATGCGTTAAATATTTCTTATCTAAAATTTAAATTTTAAAACATTTCAGTGAAATTAACATAGTCTTCAGATTATAAACAGACGTTATTTGTTGCTATTTTCATTTTAGAAATTTCTTATTAAAATGATGGAATTATCCGATATATTTCCATAGTGGAGATTTAGACACATTACAGAATTAAAAAAAAAACCGTTTGTGTAATGCAAACTTGAAAAAAGTTACAAAAGCAGATTAAAAATTTAATTTAAAAAAATCTAAGAAAATTTTTCAAAAATCTTTCTTAGTGCACCACTACATTATAAGAAGAATCGCCATGCAAAATTTCAGTCCTTTAGGTTCAGCGGTTTGGTCTGTACTTTGTATGTCAATCAGTCAGTTAGTCAGTTACGGAACTGTTTTATATATATAGATTTTTATTACTATCTTTATATCGTAACGTTAACTTCATGCGCACACATTATTTTCCTATGCTTTTTTTATTATCTTTATAATAAGCGTAATTTTCATATGATTTTAAACAACAATCGTTTTTAACTGGCATTCAATTGGCTGTTAAAACTTTTTATTTACACCCTATTTAAAAGAAGTAGGGTGTAAATTGTAGGGTGGAAAGTTGGTAAAATCAAAATTTTGTGCAATGTATTTAATTTCTCGATTAAAAGTAGTTTTTTTCTAAAAAATTATTCATTTCGCTTGAAAAGCTAAATATTTTATGCACGCGGTTTATATTATTATTACTATCTTTATATCGTAACGTTAACTTCATGCGCGAGCATTATTTTCTTATGCTTTTTTTATTATTATCTTTATAATAGCTTTATTTTCATATGCTTTTAAACAACTATCGTTTTTATTCATATTATGTTGGTTTTTTATTAATTAAAAATTAAGGATAATTAATTTCGATTCCGGAAGTTCTTATTATCTGTATTTTCATATGCTTTTTCATTTACGAATTATTCAAATGTTGGTTAAAAAACTTATGTAATTTATACATTTCGTGAGTTTAATTATTGTAATTAATAAATTTATATTTCTGGAGAGGATGTTTCAGTTTTTAGTGGTACGATGATGAAAGGCTGAATATACCAAAATTCTCAGGAGTTTATTATGGAGAGAAAAGGAATTTAATATGTAGAGGATGTTTATAGGAGTTAAATGTGGAGAGCAGTTGAATGGTTTGCAGCCCTCAATCAAACACTTCATTTTTTAAGAGGCAACGCTGCAGTCATATCATTGTTCTATTGGAAATTTCTGCTGAACCTGTAATTGCAGCTTCTTTTTTTCACCCCAATGATGAAAGGCTAATTCTAGCTGAATTCTGAGGAGTTTATTATAAATTTTTATATTTATAGATTTCACAAGGTTTTTTTTTCTGTTATTTATACTGTGCTTAGTTTTAAATTAATTTTGGTTAACAAACATTAGAGAATTTGACATTTTTACTTTTCAGATTTTAGTGTTACAATGATGAAAGGCTGAAATTCTGAGACGTGTATAACATTTCACATATATTTTTTATGTTATTTATACTGTGTTACTTTTTAAATTGACTTTGGTTAACAACATTCTTAAAATCCCGGGCATCGCCGGGTACTTCAGCTAGTTTACCATAAAATACTCTTAAATTTATTAAAATTATTTTTATTATCTTTTATTAAAATTATTTTTTATAATTTTAAAAATACAACTTAATTTCTAGACCTATAAGTAGATACACATCATTATAGTAAGAGAAGGAAAAAAATCCAATATTTGTTACAACATACCTGCTTAACAGTTTAATATTTCAATTACAGGAAGGGTGTAAGAAAAGTTTTCTATGGTAGTTTGACGTAATGAAGTTTTCTGGAGGGTGTCTATATCTCTTTCAATACCAATAGGCTCAGACCAAGATTCACCTTCTAGCTTACGTTTCACGGTTTGATAACGTGCTGAATCTAATAATGCCACGTTTGCCTAAGTGATAGTGGACACTTCGCCGAAGTTTTATGTGTTTCAGGGTCCAGGAAGCCGCAACCAGGATGTGGGAGGGGGGAAAAATAGGCCCTGTCTTTGCTTGTGAGTGGAGAAAAGTGAAATCGGATCCGGACGGGTAGGATGCCCCTGGGTCAAGCTAATAGGACAGTGTTTGGCTAAAGCGTTTAAGGGGAAACTATTATGTTATGTCTAACAAAGAAAGGAATGCATTTTACGACTGTATTCCATCCCATCTTATTACTCTTTCTGTAAAAAAAAAAAAGAAAGAAAGAACTTCGTGCCTTTTAAGGGCTTAAGTGGCTTTTTTGGAAACATGAAAGGAAAGCGAAGAGTGTAAACTGATTCTTAAAACCGGTGGATTGATTCTTTAAAGCGAAAATTTTAACATGGAAATAATACATTTGTTTTTGTTTTTGCAATATTGATTCTTATAAACGGTTGATTCTTATAACCACTGATCACTATAAGCAGTGGTTACTGTATCTATATATTTATAATAAATACAATGATCAGTGTCTGCAATTGATGTAAAAAAAATTGTAACGGATATTTTTATAGACAAAATAATGTAGAAGAAAATATTCTAATTAAATCTAATAGTACATACTAAAGAATATAGTACAGTTTGAGGAACATTCCTTTTACTGTATGTTAATATTTTTTTGGATAATGACCAATCGTCTGCCACATTAGCAAGAAAAAAATATTTTTATCTATTTCATTGTTATGCAGGTGACGCAAAATTAAAAGAAAAGAAACCACGTGATCAGCATTTAATAAATTAAATTCTAAAAATTAATCTTTAAAAATCCACCAAAAATCAGAAAATTAGATTGAAGATTCGAAAAAGTTTCATTTTAAAGGAATTTTTATGATTTTTCTCGTGATATAAATTTTATAACCCTCAGATTATTATTTTAAAGGGAAACTTTAAAGAATGTTACAAAAACAGCTTAAAAATTTAATTTAAAAAAATCTAAGAAGAATTTTTCAAAAATCTCTCTTAGTGCACCCCTACCTAAGAAGAATCGCCATGCAAAATTTCAGCCCTTTGTGTTTTCGGTTCAGCCTGTGCGTTATCTGTCAATCAGTCAGTCAGTCATTCAGTTACGGAACTGTTTTATATAGATTGTAGAATTGTAGAAGTGTTGATTACGTGTACGTTTTCCGCAAGTTTCTTTTAAGTCATACAAATATTAAATTTTCCCAGATGATAGCCATCAAGCTGCACCTCTATTTGTTTGTTGCTTTGCATTTAAACTATTTTGCTATTCAGTACAGTGAGACTCTAATTTAACGAAATTTATAGGTGCCCAGCATCGTTTTCCCCATTGTT
Source organism: Dolomedes plantarius (assembly GCA_907164885.2). NCBI lineage: Eukaryota > Metazoa > Arthropoda > Arachnida > Araneae > Dolomedidae > Dolomedes > Dolomedes plantarius. The sequence continues at coordinate 170,000,361 of OU015496.1, read as the reverse complement.
TGTGACTGGTTTTTCAGAAGCTGTTTTCTTAATTGTAATATATTTTTCTCTCTCTCCTCTAGGCCCGGTAGAAATTTGCTTCTTTGTTCAAGTCAGTTTGTACTTGATTTTATTTTTTCTTTTGTATGTGCATGTTAGGCGATCTAGTCTGTTTATTTTTAAGATCAGGCTATCTAGTAACACACCTTTCCGTTGATTAGTATTCTGGGCGCAAGGGGAGAAGAACAATGCTAAGTTTACGACCAATGCTTCCCTCTTTTGTTTCGGATAGGGAAATTTTTTTAATTCATTTCGCATGTAATATTGCATAATGAAATTATTTTTATTGTGTAGACGAATTAGTTTTAGTTCCCGAAGGGAGGTTCTAACCCTTACCCACTTCCTGTGATTTGTTGACATGCATATGCATACCAATAAGTATTAATATGTAAATCTGTGGCGTTATGGCAGATGTCGATATGCCCGAAAAATTTAATTTTATGTCTTAAGCTTATATGTCACACTTAAAATTGGTTCTTTAATGTGGCAAATGCTGATAGTGGAATTATGAAATAATACTAAGTTATTCTTATCGGCAAATGCTGTTATGTATAAAAGAGGCAATTCTTGGTCCCTAATTGAATATTTTAGTCCCTAATTCAAAATTTTCATTGAAGACCAGCCATATGCTTGAGGTTGAATATGAATATTAACTAAAGAATATCTGTAATGATAAACTTAATTAAGCGATTTTATATTTCACAACAAAAGTTATGTTCTTCAATTTGCCAAAACATGAAAAAATGGCATATCAACATCTGCCATAATGCCACAGAAATATGCATGTGAGTATTCTCAATCAAATGACTCATTACCTTTTGGCCATGCATTGATGAAAATTTGTGAAAAATGAGTCATTTTCTCAAATTTCGTCCTTAAAAGCCACTACATGTGTAAATAAAACAAAAAAAAGGCGTTTCTAATGAAATACTTCGAGCAATATGCCTGTCTATACACTGTGTTCGAGAAAATAAAAAAAAATGGATATGGAAGTTTAAGAATTTGCCTCTTCACTATCTTTCTAGTCAAAAACTAAGAGAGAACTGAGACTATACCATTGACACTACATGCCGTCAAGACTAATGAAATATAACCAGGAGGTAGTAAAAAACCGGAGCATGTACTTTGTGGTAAGTGTAGTAACTACTGGCGACAAATGATTGAATTTCTCTAGATTAGATCTTCCAGAAACATCAATAAGCTCCAAATAAACATCAATAAAGTGGAATTAATTAATGGAATTAATTAATGGAATTAATTAATGGAAAGTCCCATTGCACAAGGTGGGGAAAACAAGAAAACATAAATATTCAAAGTAGTAAGCCAAATTTAAAAAATAATTAAGAAGATAATATAATAAAAATTTCTTTAAAATACTATTATGTACGGCTGTGAACAATGTAAAATGCTAAAATTTCCTCTTTTTTTTAGAGTAGCATTCAGATCTCGAATAAATAAATAAACAAATAAATATATATATATATATATATATATATATATATATATATATATATATATATATATATATATATAACTATTGATTGATTTAATCTTATCAATTATATGACCATACCTGGAAAATTTATATTTAAATGACGTTTATTTTTATTAATTCAATATTATTAAAATGGGCGCGATGGAACAGTTGGCAAACGAAGAGGGCCAAAGATCTGAATGTCTTTGGTTCGATGCCCATCGCTGCAAATCTATCGCTGTGTACACTAATAGCGGCTGGTGCACGTAAAATCTGCCGTGGCTGCAATATCCTCCAAGTTTTCAAAATTACCTCTGGGGGTGCTGGGTCAGATGTTCTGGTCACGCCACTAAACTCTGTTCAAAATTCACGGACCATCAAACGGGTGCAGCGTGGACATAACCCCTGTGGTGCACTCGGAGCAACGCATGCGGCGAAGTGGTCGCACACTGCCGGCTTCCTCCCCGGACAAGGGCCTACGCTCAGTCCCAGCCATTTGCAAACAACAACATGTTATTACAATAGAAGTTTCGATGAAAAGTTGATAAGATAATATGAGCATTTATTAACTAGAATTATTTCATATATTTACCTCGATAAAGAAATATTTCTATGTACCGAAAGTAATGGGCACCAAGTCCATTTTTTACAAGTAGAGTGTTTAACATTTTTCTTGCATGTTTTTTAGCTCTTTATATTGGTTCAAAGCTCTAACTTGTATATTTATATAGATGCAACTAAGCCAGTTGGAAATGGCATCATGTCCAATAATTGTATAGAGGTAAATTACACTAAATGGGTTGTAATGTATTACCTCTATAAAATTCAATCATCGGGACTTAGTGCCATTTACTTACACATGAGGTGGTGAAAGGCAAAGTGGTGTAAGTCACATTTTCAACTTTTCATATTTCCTGGCAAAAATTTAATCTCCGTTTTCAATTTATAGTAGAATCGCAAATAATTATTATTTGCAATATTATAATAATTTTTATGAATTATAATTTGTTCAATTTATACTGTAAATTTTTGTAGTTTTTGCAGTAAAACGCTTTGGACTTACACCACTTTACCTTTCACCGCCTCACATATATATAGAGAGGTATGGATAGATAGACAGATAACTAGATAGCTATATGGTTACCTCGACTTGTCATTCCTAAACCCCAAATTTCAAAATTGAAACCCTCACCCCCCACAGAGGGATTTTGATCAGCCCATTAATATGAACGGCGGTGTGCCCTCACGCACGTACGTGCAGTTGCGTAAGCTAATTGAAGTGTAGGTCAGCTGCTCCATTTGCGCGAGCGACACCCAGGAAAAAGGAGGGCTCTGCCGCGCAACACTCCCTGTAGCGGAATGCGCCATAAATAGCATCGGTTAAAATGACCCGGATCAACGTCCTCGCCCTGGGACGGGAGAAAGCCACCGGTCGCGAGAGAAGGGACCCAGTTTTCGCTTGTCCAGTCGTGACCTGCTTCTGGGCATCGCGCGTCTAGCTGTCAAGCTGGGACGAAAAAGTAACGACGTCTCCCCCCTCGGTGAGGAAACGATTAAGTCATAACTGACCCTCGAGCGACCCACTCTCGATGCTCCGATAGCAGAGGAGTCATTATTTTGGCCGGCGATACGGTAGGTGAACGCGTAGCAATTATTTCATATTTTTGGAGCTTAAATTTATAGCCATTGGAAAAAAAGAGTTATTGCAATATGGACGATGCACGATTATGCCTCTAGCGGCATCTTTTCCGCCTAGTTTTGGTGCCAATGTTAGAGTAAAGCGGGTCCGATTTACAAACTTGGAATTTGGGAGACATGTATTTGTTTAACACAGGTGCGGCCATTAATTTCCAGGACTGATCTCATAACTCCAGAAAATATTACATGAAATACATACCCATTTAATATGTTTCGAAGTAACTCCCACCTGCCGCAATGCACTTCTGTGCTCGGCTGTATAAGTTTCGGAAACAACTTTTAAAGTCCTCTTTCGGAATGCTCTTTAATGTGGACGTCACCGTTTTCTTGATGGCTTTGACATCCTCAAATCTTGTTCCCTTCAGCAAATTGGCCCAGCTTGGGGTCATGGAGATGCAGCATCCTCCATACTCTCCGAACTTAGCACCGGCTGACTTTTTCTTGTTTCCAAAACTGAAAGATTTGCTGAAGGGAACAAAATTTGAGGATGTCGAAGCCATCAAGTTAACGGTGACATCCTCATTAAAGAACATTCCGAAAGAGGACTTTAAAAGTTGTTTCCGAAACTTATACAGCCGAGCACAGAAGTGCATTACGGCAGGTGGGAGTTACTTTGAAACATATTAAATGGGTATGTATTTCATGTAATATTTTCTGGAGTTATTAGATCAGTCTTGGAAATTAATGGCCGCACCTTGTAGAACATAAATTAAGGTTAAAACGAGATTCAGTGTAAGTTCGGGGGTACTCTGCCCAAAAAGCTGCTTCCCGCATACACACACACCCAAAAAAAATTAAAAATCAATCAATAAATAAATTTTAAAATGTTCTAGAGATATACTTTTATTTCGTATACCTTTTTTTTTTAATTTTACGGTATGTATGTAAGGAATGAAACATAACAATGGTATCTGCATAATACCCTTCATAATGGCGTTTCATGGTTGCGTTAGCACCATTGAATGTACTTAAAAATGGCAAATATTTGTTCGTGGAGTCGTTAAAAATAACACATTATCAGATCAAAGGTTAATTCATGGAGACGCTGGTTCAGTCCTAGAAGAGGACGTTGTCTCCAACCGTTGGAAATAACGATAGTTAACTGATAGCAAATTTATGAAAAATTTATATCGTTGAAAAAAATTTCTACATCGTCGAAGTAAATAAACTATGCACTGACCAACAACTGCGAGGTATATGGGAACACGATGCGAGGGAAGGTATTCAAAATAACACATCCTCGCACCGTTATTTTTCCAATAAAATTACTAATTTATTGGACAAATTAAATTAGGGAAAAACATTTCTATATATATATATGTGTGTGTATTTATTTATTTATTTTTATATTATGAGCTAAAATTGACCCGTGAGAAAATAGACAGCATAGCAGTTTTAGACTGGAATTTACTCATAAACAGTGCCATATTTTCAAAATTGGAAGCTATGTACTTGCTTGTTAAAGTAAAACGCAAATTAAAATTGGAGTGATTCCGGGGAAATTCGGAGGTTCTGCGTACAAAATAATTCTAAAGAAGTTTCGGTGTTGTTCCTGTCATTGTAGATACTGAATAGTGGATAATATGATCAACCCTCTTAATTAGTGGATTTTATTACTCACAAGCTATTTATTGATAATTAAAACAGGATATATTTTTTAAGTCTTGCATATTACCGAGATGCTAAAATGATTAAAAGTTTACATATAGTGCTGTTATATTGTACTGTTTAGTACCATGCATAGTAATACATGGTGTTATTAGCATGCATAGTAATACATGGTGTACATAACTATGTGTTTTACAGCTTGTAGTATTTTACCACTATTTGAATACTGTACATGTGATGCATCGCACACTGTATGTGTACATATTTTCTGTCCTTGATAGCATGTGTGCAATACCTACATTTTTATACTGTAATTTTAAATTTAAGACGTATATTGTTGAAGTACAGCACATTGGTTTAATTTGGGTGAAGTCAAGGCAAGAGAATAGATGAATAGGCAGGGAGGGAACTTAAAGATATATTCCCGAATAGTAAGTTTTTTTCTCGGATCCCCTAAATGAAAACTCCTGTGAATTAAATGAGCCAGCAAACAAAATTTTATTTGTTCTTCAAGCATTTTCAAGCTTGAGCTCCAAGCTTCAAGAATTTGCTATAGTGGAATTTTTAAGAAAATATTAAGAGACCTTAACATTGGATTAGCTTAGTTCGTACCTAACCGGCACAAGGATATCAAATTCCGACACAAGAAGAAGGACGTTACAAGTTTAATTAGTATTTTTTTTTCTAAAGCGTAATTGTCGTGAGACATTCGCCTCATCAAATCCGCGAATTCTTGTTGGCTTCTTTACTATGGGAGCACCATTTTAGGTGAGCCAACATTGCTCTCTGTGAAGGGATAAAACGGTAACGTCCAAGCCTTACTCAGGATTTGAATCTAAGTTCACTGCGGGGAAACTTACGACGCTAACCACTATACCATGTGGGAGGCCATCGTAAACAAGAAAAAAATTAGTAATTAAACTTGTAACGTCCTTCTTCTTGTGTTGGAATTTGATATCCTTGTGCCGGTTAGGTACGAACTAAGCTAATCCAATGTTAAGGTCTCTTAATATTTTCTTAAAAATTCCGTTCTCGCACATTCTTGAAGCTTGGAGCTCAAGCTTGAAAAATGCTTGAAGAACAAATAAAATTTTGTTTGCTGGCTCATTTAATTCACGGGAGTTTTCATTCAGGGTATCCGAGAAAAAGCTTACTATTCGGGAATATATCTTTAGGTTCCCTCCCTGCCTCTTTATCTATTCTCTTACCTTGACTTCTCCCAAATTAAACCAATGTGCTGTACTTCAACAATATACGTCTTAATTAGTAATAAAAAGCTGTATATAAAGATAATACTATCCACTGCCAGAAATATTTGTATTTTACCAGCAGAGCTGCAAATATTTAACTCAACAATTTTAATGCTAGACCTGAAGAATTCGATTTTCACATATCGCTCACTCCTTTCAACAGCGTCGTATCTCAAAAAACGTGATTTTTCAGGAGAATGATTTTAAAGTTTAAAAGTACATTAAAATGTATTGAAAATAAACATTAATTCTCCTCTCTAGAGGCTAAATATTGAGTGGTCAGGCATGACGATCTTGCATGGATATACTACTCTTTCAGGAAATTCTGTAAACAGGCTTAACTAAAAATTGCCGATTTTTGAGGTAAGACGTTGTTGAAAGGAGTGAGCGCGACGTCTCAATTTCGTACAACCGACGGGAAGTAAATTGATGCCCAAGAATAAATCCAATACCTTGAGTAACAGCTCATTTTTTTTCCAAATCCATCTATTCTGTTTCGGAAATAGGATCAACGAAAAAGTGCTTTCAAAAAACTAGCTGGTCGAAGAAATAAGATTTTTAAAATCTTTAAATTATGTAGCTTTTTTAAATACTTGTTGAAAACTTTAATTCCTCTACACGTTGTAAACATGTTTAATATTCTTCGGGTTTGCTGCTACTCACTATTATTTCCGGGTGGAGAGGTAACAAAAAGTTATATTATCTGGATCACTGATAAAAATTACGCCTAAGAATTTTTAATTACTTAATTAGGCAGAGAGAGTCATATATATTTTATGTGTGTGTGTCTGTGTAAGGAAATGGAAGATTTCCCAGATTCTCTTAAAGTTTTTTAAAGCCTTTTAAAGTTTTTTCAAACATAATGGCCTGAATTTTTAAAGATATTTTTTCTCCACGCAGCAACTTATTAAGTTTCTCTTTTGATTTCCCGTCTGTTCCCTTTTCCATTGGTGTCACATATTAATATTTATTATTTTTGTAAAGATTTGGTTACCAGGCGGATCCTTTGATTATCAAGAGCTCGAGTGATAGCATAAAAAGGAGTACAAAGAACTCTGAACCTAAGGAGGGAAATCCGTTACTAAAATTCTTTTACACAGATTTTTTTTTCGTCCAACTTTAAGTCTAGCAGTCGTCCTTCGTAGATTTTACATATGGATTTGCCTTGTCCCCTTCGTGAGTTCGCCATTGCAAGGAAAAATTTTAAAATGTTGCTTAACAACGACTTTCTTTGAGTAGAAATAATTTCACTGAAACCTAGAAAAATAACTTAACTGTCCATAAGATTCTCCCGGTTAATTCTTAATTTTTTCAATATCAGGGGCGATATCCTGCTTGAGATGGAGTTTATGTTTTCTGTACTTGCTATCGAAGCTAGTGAAGAATAAAACTTTAAAAGAGGATAAATTAGAAATGAGGTTTATTTGATTTTAAATAATAATAGTAAATATTTATGTTTAGTATTATTTTGGCGGCAAATATTTGGTAGGAGTAAAAATTGAAATTTATTCAACATCCAAAATTCTATTTTTGGAACATAGTAAAAATTGTGTCAGTTCCAAAACATGATACACTTCTCCGATTTAAATTAAAATATTCATAATTATTTTTTAATGAAATGAAATTTTTATGCAATCTGGATTGTATTAACCAGAATTCCCATTTTATCTTTTGCGTTTTGAATATAAATATACTCTCGTGTTTTGTTTGCTTACTTTATAACTCTGTTGTTTTTCCAGCAATTGTACTACATCATTAATTAATCCAGTCACAACATTTAAATATGAAAGACTGGCAAATAGATTAATCACAATCATTTCGCTAATAAGACGGATTCAAATTTTTCAAATGGATCGCTATGGAGAACGTAAGAGTTAGTCTGAGAACCAATGAACTATGCAAGAAAGTGACAGTCACAGGTCTCGGATACTTGGAAAAAACACACGCTTGATAGGTGCAAAGCGAGAAAATTCAGTCAAACTTGTTGATTAGATAATCTACCTATTTATGTCAAACCAGGAGTCTTGAGATGTTCGGAAAAAATAAACTTTTTCTCTGTAACAAAATAATCACAGTTTATTACTTAACTTCAAGCTGTTAAACAAGCTGTTAAACAAGTTGTTTCACTCAAATAAAATTAGAATATCTTTGTACAAGATATTGTCTTTTTTTATAATAGCCTCGGAGCTGAAAAGAAGTACTTCCTCCGATTTTATCTTCAAACTGTGCATTTTTAAGTATGTACAGTATTGTCATTTCCTTCCTTTCTGACCCGAATTCTCGAGAAGAACGAACTTAGGTAATAAAGTGTGAAGACTGAATCATCCTTTTGGCATTGCACTTTCCGGTGTAAAAAAAAAGCGTAGCAGTTGCAAAGGCAGGTAGACATACAGCAAAAGACGGCGAACGAGCAAATTGGGCCAAATTTCAACGAGCTAATTCGGCGTTCGGTTTGAAATTCAGTGGGCCGTCTATATTAACAAACCAAAAGTTTGTTCAGTCGTTCGTTCATTTTCTTTTAGAGAACAGGTATATTTAAATGAGTTTTAACGACACATAATTCCTCCAATTCATACTATATTGCGGAACTCGGTTTAGTAAAACGAACAACGAAATTAAGTTTCCTGCTCGAATTGATATTTAAAAGTAAAAAGATTCCAAGTTGAACAGAAGGCTGTGTACGCATACAGCGAATGAACGTACAGCTAGAGAGGAGTAACGAACTTCCTGTGATGTACCGCATAGTGAGCGAACCGTGGGAAAGACAAACAAATGCGTTTTGTGGTGTTCGTTGCTACTTGTACATATAGCGAACAACTTTGTTCAGTAATAGGGTTTTTGACCCGGGTTTCCCCGAACCCGAAAACCCGGGTTTTGCAAAGATTTTACGAACCCGAAACCCGGGGAATTTTTAATGCAAACCCGAGGAATTAGTTATTTATCTAATACAATAGAATACCAATTATACTCCTTAATTTAGAACCAAGACCGAATTTAACAAGTTGGACTCGGTACGGCTCTCAAACAAATGAATAAAAAAGCAATGAGACGGAGTGAGATGAAGATATATTGGCGGCGGCGTACGCCATAGCTCTATTTCACTCAAGTTTATGAGTTGGGGATTCCCAGCAGCACATGCGTTATGCCGTGTGAATTGCTCAATACTTCAGCTACACGACCATGCCTCTCTTTCTGTGGTTTGTGTTTGTTTAGTCTAGTTATATACATATCTCGTTGTGTTGTGTTCTCGCTGCTTTCTATTGCGTAGTTAAACAATATTCTGTGGACCCACCCATATAGAAAGCGCTTTGCGTGCAATAGAAGGAAGTTTTTTGTAACGTCCTAGAGTGCCGCACTCGACTTGGATCTCTCACCTGATAACATGCTAACATGCCGATCTTACTCTCTCTGAAAAAGAATTAGCATTTACAGTGAATAAGCTAAGAAATCTAAACGCTCCTATCGCGAATGCTCTACTTCAAAAATTTGAAATTCGATTCAAAGAGCTTCGAAACCCAGAGCTGGCTCATCTCATTAAATTTTTGAAAAATCCCCATTTCGACAATGAATTATATAATGAGTTTAGTAGTAAAATTTTTATAAACAAAATATTTGATCTGGCAACAACCTCAATAAAACGACTGTTCAACGTAAATGATAATGGCTCAGAGTCTGAACCAGAAGTAGCAGTTGAGGTGAGAGTTAAATATGGAATTGAAGGTAATGCTACGAGCAATGGTACTTGTACTAAACAGATGTCCCTATCTGATGAGCTTAGTATGTTTCTGCAGGAGAATGATAATAAGGAAAATCATAAAAAATTCAAAATCTGGTACATATATCATAAGAAAAGAAACTGAGTTGTTTCGGGCAACAAAAAGCCGACCTGATAAACTTTACAGGTCTTTAACAACAATTCGACCAACTTCGGTGGAAGCAGAACGAGCATTTTCTGTAATGGGTCTCCTTGCTAATAAACTCAGAAGCCGACTCAATGATGATACGTCGAGTGCAATGATGGTTTTAAGGCCAGTTTTATAAAAATGAGACTACACTATGGACACTATGGATGCCCGATTTCCCGCGAAAATCGAACCCAGAACCTTATCAACAGCAGCAGTTCTCAATAGAAAAGCGATTGACCTATCACTGGGTATGTAAATTAAAGAACAGTTAGAGAAAAAAAATGGTTTCAAGAAATCACTTTTTATCATCATGTTAGTGAATATGACTCACAGGACAAGCGATCGAATTATAGGGCGACTGTCAATTTCGTCTGTTCCTCTGATATTCAGGTTAAACCACTTTTTAATTTTCGGGCGATGAACCATTTCTGCCGTCGTTCGCTCGTTACATGCGCAATTCCCAACCGTGTAATTTGGCGACTCTCGATTTCATCGCTTCGATGTTTTCAGGCTAAACCGCTTAACACAGAGATGATCCAGTTTTTACTATCATCCACTCGTACAGTCAAAAACGACCGACTGTACTAGGCGAGCTTTTTTTAAAAGAAACAGGCCTCCAGACAGCGACATAATGGCTCCTTTAATCGCTCATAATCACCGTGTGACGATTTCGTTTCTGCAGTCATCCTCGTCAATTAAATCCGTTGCTAACAAGATGTGTACAGGTTTAATGCTACTTATGATTAATAAGGAGATTTGTACCCTGATTGCAATCTTAAGGAGATTTTATATGACATAATCTTTGGAGTCTTAAATATACTTTTACATGGAAAAGGGTAAAGTAAAAGTAACATTTTATTTTTTTAACCTTTACCTTACGGTGTGGGATAGCATCTATTCAAAAATACGAGCGCAAGAATATATATATATATATATATATATATATATATATATATATATATATATATATATATATATATATATAACTCCCTTAATGGCCGTTCTAACAAAGGGGGTATGAACTTTCCCGTTCTAAAGATGGAATCGGAAAAATGAGCCCCGTAAGCTATAGGTCAATTTAAGCTTCAACAAATTTTTTCCCCTGTAACTAAAACTGAATTTTCTTTATTCATATCATTTTCACACCATTTCTTAGTCAAGGAATTTTACAGAAACTTTTCTTAGTCAAGAACATTACAGAAAATGATTTAAAATGTAAAATAAAAATAAATGATTTAATGCTTTAAATTAAAGCTAAAAATTGTTCTATTGAAGCGTATCACGAGGATTTCGCCTGATCAACATGAAGTACTAACTGGCGAAAATCAGCAGAACTCTACACATGCACTTATAATACACAAAATAAAAATAACTGTGATTTCATGTAACAAAATTAAAAGTTAAAACTGTTATATTTCTCCATTTTATAAGGATTTCGCCTGTACAAAATTAAATACGATCTGGCAATTGATGAAGAGTGACAGATCTTCACACAAATGATCTTCATCAAAATAAATATGATTTATTATATATTAATAAATGAACAAACTTTGCTATTTAACCATTGCTTGAGGATTTTGTCTTTTTAAAAATAAGTGCTAAAATGGGGGCAGATAACAGCAGACTTTAATAATAGTAGACTTAATAGGGTAGATTGTCCTATTGTTGGAACTGTTGGAGGTTTTTGTTCCTAATTATATCTATACTGCTATTGAGAAACCATAAAAAGCTTGGAATTATTTCTTGGAATCTACTTATCACATTCTGCATCCTATTTGGTCACCATATTATACTGTTAAGTTGATGGTTGCTAGAAAGTGCTTGCATGGCAACAAGCATTCTGTTAATTCATACTTTTTATTAAAGTGGGTATGGAATCTATTCTAAATCTTAGCTTATTAGCTCTGATTTACAGCAGTAACAACTGATTTGGGCCATAAATGGGTTACATAATAGCTCTATCTTTTATAATTTAATTATCTTTTTGCACATAACTTTTAAAATGATTTCCTGAAATACCAATCATTGGTATTTTGAGATTTTCATTAAAACTCGTTGTAAATTATTTCATGTCCTAGCTATTTCATGATCATATGATCCTATCTAGGTTTTATGACTAAATGATAAATTTAATAAGTTGCTGGCACTGGTGCGAAGTATTGGATAGTATAGGGCCAACCACGGAAAATTATAATCTACTGATAGGCTTTTTTCTAATACAAAAAACAAGTAGTAATCGTAACTTTATTGACCTAATAAATTAAAGATAAATAAATTTTTAGCAGCTCGATGGCAAACAATAGCGGCTTGTCAAATTTACGTTTATGAAATTTAAATATGCGGGTACATACTTTTTTATAGTTCCTAAGGTGTGTACTTAGTCTACGTATCAATACACATTTTGGATTTTTTAAACAAATTAATAATAGTCTAATCACAACATTTTCTGATTTCTCTTGTGGATACCAAAGAAATAGTCAGCACCTCGGCTGAATTCTACTATTGAAGAAGTAAAAGAATAGTATGTCATTCAAAACGGAAGCCAAAACATTTAATGTACCAAGGGCTACAATTCAGTTCAGATGCAACAACAAGTTTACTAAACCAACGCATGGACCAGCACCTGTCTTACCCGCTGATGAGGAAAATATTCTTGTCAGGTTTGCCTAACTAAAACAAAACAGTACTTCCTAGACATTAAATTGGACTCGCCTCTTTTTCTACGTGTACTGATTGCGAAATTTAACACATAAAGCCTGTAGGCTAGTAAAAAGATGGGAGAACAAAGCTAAGAAATAGGCTAGGTGACAACTTACCCAAAAGTCTACCCAGGATGTTTAAGATGGGAAAAAATCGTTTCACAGTAGGACCTTTCCAGCAGAGCCTCGTGTCCATGTACCAGATGAAGTGTTTTTGTGTCACGTTTGTTAAAAAATTAGAAGTCGAATCAGGAGAAGATTTTTTGAATGAACTTTGCTATGACAATGACAGTTCATTTTAGTTTTAAAAAAATAGGCTATAAGGAAATTATTAAAACACAATTTCCTATTACTACTATCAGCTTTATCTAACAGTTTAAATTCTTTGTAATTTCTCATTTTTAAAGAAAGCCCAAGATTTTTTTTTCTATCATTGTATTAGATTCATTGAACCGTATTCATACAGTATTTCTCAATTTTCCTTTTAAGTATTCATATGCCTATTTCTGTTTTGCTCTACTTCATACCCTTTTACACCACATTACTGAATGTTTTATCTTCATTATATTACTTTAAGTAGCACTACGACTGTTCTTTTAATCAGTTAATTGTATTATTCCCGCATGTTTTGTGAAAGAACTGTTAAACAAAAATAAATGTTGCAGTAAGCAAAAACTTCTTAACTGTGCAACAAAGAATGGCAAGAATGGCATAAAATAAAAAATATAAGGCTTGGAATAATGGTAAAATGCATGTCTTAAATATCCTAAAGGGGGTAAACATAAAAACTAATAGACTGAAAATTTAAAAAAAAGAGCCAACAATTCGTTCGACAAGAGCCAACAACTGGCTAAACAGTGTCAATAACTGTGGGGTTTGCCATTGTTTTGGTTTATTGACGAGTATTTATAATTAAATTAATTCAAAGCTATTATTCCTGTTTATGACTCATGTGTTAATCTTAATGAAGCAACTAATCCATTAAGACATTTAAAGAAATGATTACATGATCCTCAACTTTCAATTTAAGTGTCATATAACCTTCAAGTGCCAACATCTGGGTAGTCTACCTTATATAAGATTAAAAATATATATGTAGGATTTGATATGGTAAAATTAAAAGTAAGAACTGTTATGTTTCACCCTTTCATGACCATTTCATCAGCATAAAATGAAGTACGAACTGGGAGAACTAACGAAAAGTAGTTAAACTTTACAGAAATGGAATTACTATGTAAAATTAAAAGACATGAGACTTAAATCAAGCATAAAAACTATTGTGTATAATCATTTTCAAAGTATTTATAGGTACAAACTACGGGGGGGGGGAGTAATGAAAAGGAGCAGACTTAACAGATAAACTTAATATTCAAGTTAAATATTAAGATAGCACTGATACTTAACCTCGTTCGAACTTGGGGCTAATGGAAGGCTACAGGACATTACTTAGTGTATATTATACTGCCCACTGGATCTGAACTCGGTTCTGCTGGACGATGGCCGAATGGCTAGGACGCTGGCTTTCGGTACCAGAGTCTGTGGATTCGAATCCCACTCTTGACATGAACGTTTGTAACCGTTCGGAATCGGCTTTAAACTGTAGGCCCCGGTCTAATTAGCCCTCGTGTAGCAATAAATGACCTTAGCGCTCTAAACCAAAACCAAACCTTAACTCGGTTCTTTCAGTTTCTAGAAGGATAATAATTCGTCCCAACCACCCACTCATAGTTGAACCCCTAAATTCTGATGGCTGTCTACCCGAAAGTGAAATAGGTGTAAAAATAACTAGGACCGTGAAACTAATACAAAACAGCATAAAATAACATCATTCCAGGTTAGTCTAATATTAAATAGTCAATGTTTCAGTGCAGAGCAAACAATTTCACCTCGAAGTGCATTATCTTCCGTTCATTAATTTTCTTTTGATCGTCGGGAAAAAGAGGTAGTATAATATGACCTATTTCTATTACCGCCTAAATTTGTAAAACAGAATGTACATCGGATATACTTCCAGGGCTTTTCCCTATACATGACCTTACATGGCTAGGGAAACTAAATGGCTAATTTAGAGCAAATGTTGGCCAGCGACAAAAGAAAGATCTCCTTTAGTTTTGTTATTTGTGTTGAAAAATGGATAACCTTTCACTACAGATGTCGAGTTCATAGTAATCCAAAAATTAGCTAGCGATATTAAGCCTTGATAGATTAACAATACGGACTCTACTGGAGGAAAGAGAATCGGTCTAGCCTCCGAACCATCAAATTATGATCTCTCTGAGATGACGTAAGGGTAATTTGACCCAGGGTCGATTCGCTTTACGAGAATTACATTTTGGAAGTGTCTCGCCTTTATGTCACTTTCTGAAGTTTATATAAAATTGTATAGCAGGTTCGTGCAACCCGTCTCTATCAGCAGTCATTGAGGTTACGTTAAGGCAGCTCATTAGTTGGTCTCGCAGATCTTCATTTCCTATGACAAACTATGGAAAATATTCCTCTTAGTATTTTTCTAATCTCTGATTTGAAAATGCACATTTTTAAAAATTATTTTCTGTATTCAAAAATAGACCATTATCATACAATTAAATTGTTTTTTAAAAACCGTAACACTTTAATTTAATGTTTAAAAAACAATTCTAATTTTGTATCGATAGGCATCAATAATTTGACGCTCTCTAAAAAATTAACTACAGTAAAAAATTTTAATTTTCAAACACTTTTTATGCACTCTTTATTTAAGCGTCAACCTTCATTTGCGATTAAAAGAAGCTTTTGCTAATCTGTGGTTCGAAAAATACTGCTAGGAAAATTTCCCATAACCTGACAAGGGGATTAAAAAACTGTCATGTCAACTTATGCTCCCGCTAAACACTTGATCGGAACAGTAGCACACAGCCACCAATGATCCCTGAGTCATTGGTCTCGATTTACGTTCAGTGTAATTTTCTAAGCAAAGAACTCTTAGGGCATTACTTTTATTCGGTGAACGGGATTAGAGATAGATAATCAGATTTGCGAAACTTGTTTAGAAAACCCAAGCCTCACATGGTAGACCACACTTTCAAAAAACAAATAATAATAATAACATGTGTACGATGTATCCATTTAAAGTTCACTGTCGTAAATAAGATTTTAAAAAAATAATGAACCTTACAAATTAGGCGTCCTCATTTACGAAGAAATATTGCCATTGTCTTGCATGATAACACTCGATGTCCCACTGTTGCTCATAACCGTGGCATTGGGGAAGTAAGAACTCGGACAGTCGAGATATTCCCCAAACATGAACGCCTGTGACTTTATCTCATCGCAAAAATGAAAGAACCTCTTACAGAAAACCATTTGCACGCAAGAAATAACGGATTTTATTTATTTATTTATTTTTGAGTAGGAGGAGGTTTAGGGGTGTGACCTCTATCTATATTAATAAAGCAAGGTCCGGTTCTGTCTGTCGGTCACACTCTCCGGGTGTACCGCCTCAATGTGTGCGTGTGTGCGGCCTATGAAACTTACAGCCATGAAATTTGGCACACGGGTAGTGCAGACTATGGAAAAGTGCCCCTCGAAGCCCGAATTTTAAATTTTATTCTAGAAAATTTTTTATTTTATGTTTTGTGGGATATTTTATGTTTTTTTAACTTCAGATTACGATATCTCGGCAAAAAATGATCGTAGAATTTTGATCTGTTTACAATATAAGACTACAGACATTTCTCCATCAAACAAGACCTCATTTGTTTAAAAATAATTTAAAACAGACTAATATTTTCATCAAAATATTAAACCCACTTTTTCGAGAAATTTACGCACTTTTGAGGATCTACGGTTGATGCTCTTCGAGTTTTTATCTTACAAAGAAAATATTTACATCATCTGGAAGATGAAAGCTTTCTCATTCATATAAACCTCATTTCATGTCTCTATCTTAAAATTTCGATTTTTAATTGAATTTTAAAGAACGATACTTAACACAAATTTTTTACGTGGTTCTTCAAACGCGAAGAACGGCAAATTCTCCCTTTGGGTTGTAAACAACGATTGAGTCATTCATTCACTTGATTCATTCATCGTCTTCCTTTGATGGCTTGAGCGTAGCTGGGCGAAGCCCGAGCATAGCCGAGCTTCGCCCGGCTAGTCAAGAATAAAGATGGATTCACAGATGGTATAGGGAATCTTCCGTACCTACGGTGATATATTCAAAATATTGGGGTTTTCTATATTAAGAGGAAGTAAACCTTTTCCCAATGTCTGATTAAATATTTCGTTCTTTACCTTATCATGCCGCTTATTTAACTCTTTCAAGTTCAACCGCAATAATTCACATAGATTAACCAGTTAAGAACCAATACGAAACACAATGACAATACGAAATACAATATTTGTGTATATCTTTAATACAAGACATATGCAAAACATAAACGGAAATTTCAAAACCAAAAGAGTGACAAACAATTACCTTAAAGTTCTAAATAGTAAAAATCTACAAAACTTTCACAATTACCTGGCATTGCATGAAAAAATATATATATTGTCTTTGAAAATTTACGACACCTGTTTGTTCCCCTCGAAATAGGGTTTCGCCACTTGGGTGAGAGAATAACATAATTTTGTTTGTTGCATTTAATTCTTTCTATTGCGACGTATAATCTATTCTCTAGCTAGATATTCAGAAGTGTTTGAATGCCAAATTAGAGGATAGAATGATCTGCCTTACACGCTTTTCAAACTGAAAGTCGGTAACGAAAGAATTCGTCTGAAATGCTTAAAAGATAAATAGCAAAACGTTCAATTTTTTTATATTTATCCATTTTTTAAGCTTTTAAGATGTGTTATGACCCTAAGCACCCTTAACCCTTTCATTTATAAAGTGTGTACATTGTCTATATAAGAGACCCAAACGTAAGTTTGAGGTTTACACGTGTGTCCTCCCACCCTAAGAAATTTTAAAAAAGTCTTTTTTAAAAAAATGAATTACGAAGTTGAGAGAAAAGTGCAATTTACAAAGCTCAGAAACAGTTTGTTGGAGTGTTGTTTGGATTTTAGATTTCTGTGGTAATCTTTTACTACAAAAAAAGTTAAACAATCCGGTATCTAGTAGCAACCCACTTCCAGGGATATGTATTGAACTCGTGCCTCCGAACCTCGAGGTCAGTTTCGTTTAACTTTTCCTCACATATTACAGCACTTTATTTTAAGTCTAAGACATTTCATGTTGGCCTGGATAAATTTTTACTTATCCAGGCCGACATGACATCCACACTTACGTGTATTTATTTTCAACATCTTGTATTTTTTCCCGTGCAAAGTGTTGACATGCGTTTCTAATAGCATTTTATAATTTTGTTTTCTAACTGTCCGATGACAATGTAACGACCACCTGACGGTGGTAAGGATGGACATTGCGTCACTAAACCTCCATGCTGGTATTCTACCAACTAGACTATCTCGGCATTGTGAGGAAACGTAATTTTCAACAACTCGTGTAATTCCAGCCCTCGTCATCAACAGCTGACTTCCGGTTCCAAATAGCTACAAGCGGAACTCGATCACATTTTCCCAATCTAGAAATGGATTCTGATTGCGCCACGGTGGATCTGTAATACGGTCTTGAAACTATATGTAAAACATGGATGATCACAAGATTTCATCTATCGAAGCAATTCCCTCCGAGCAATTTTTATTCTCCCACGTTTTTTACCGATTCCTTTCTCTTCCAGAGGAAATCTCCCCTCAGAGATTTCAGTTGATTAAGTATTTATAGGTCTTAAATGAGACGTTTTGTTAATTTCTTTCCTTCGGAGATCATTTAAATGCTCTCATTCCAGAACTACTATTTGGAATATTAGCTGCAATTAAAAAAATAATTAATCTGCAGCCATGAATGGAATTTGTGAGGATTTTTCCCTCTCAAAGGAAGTCCCACCGTCACTATACTAACCTGATGTTCACCGGCTTAGCCTGCGTAGCTGCATAAAATTAAGCTGGGTTTTTTTTTTCTTTTTACAGTTCACGGTGATCAACGGTTTGTAATCGGATAATTTAACGTGAATCTGGGGATGATACGCAGTCTTAATAGTTGTAATTTACTGACTTTTTTCTTTTGTAGTGATTTTCATTTATATTCGGGAATAAACCCAAGACACATCTTAACGTCTTCTGATACCTAGGGATACCTAAGTAAATTTAAATGCATCACAGTAAGATCCCGCACATATAGGGGATATTGCATCTTTTCTAAAAATATAAACATCCTTATAAACGCTATGTATATTTTTAATTAAATCCGTAAAGAGTGAAGTCCGTGCATCAGCTGACCCCGCAAATTTTCAATTCCTCTTAGCATTTATCTATGACCACATCAGCAAATGTTTACTACTGAATTCTATATTCTTTTTGTTTGTTTTTTTGTTTTGTTTTGTTTAACCTTGAAATAAAATTTTAGAAAAAAAGCTCGTAGTTTCAAATTTTGAAATTTTTTTTTCAGTCGACGTTTTACAGGGAATTCAATTATCGCGTTTAATTTATCACTGATAAATTAAAATAATTTTTAGTAATATATAACTGTTAAAAAAGGTAAAAATTTGGGAAAAGGAAATGAATTTTAAATAAGAGTTTTTATAAGTGATCGCACTACATTTAAAGATCTATATTCAGAAAAGAATAGAACAGAATTTCAAAATATGGATTTTTTCAGGTGTAGGTAGAAAAAACCAATTGAAAAAATTTTCCTCATAGGTAAATAAGTGGATTGAAGATCAGTTCACGTGCCGCCTTAAGCAGTGATGAAAACAGACAAAGGGTATATATTAAATGTTTACACATAAATACATATATATGTATGATATATATATATAAATAAATATATATATATATATATATATATATATATATATATATATATATATATATATATATATATATGTATATATATAATTATATATATATATATTTATTTATATATATATATATATATATATATATATATATATATATCGAAATTTCTATATATCGAAAAAATATTTCTATATATCGAAAAAATCTCTATATATCGAAATTTTTTTCAAGACAAATTGGGAGATTTTATTCCACTTTAGAATAAAATCTCCCAATTTTTGGCATTTGAAACAATATATCGTGGACTTCAATTCGCAGAAAATGTCCCTGATTAAGTATTTAGTGGACTGAATACATGCGAACATTTCTTTGAACTTTCCGCAAAACTGGCTGTCCAGCAAGATATTCGTAGTTTTTTTTTAAAGAATGTAACTGTGATCATTGTAACCACTGTCTGGATTATCGTTTTTTTAAAGGTATGTAGCACTCAATAAATATTTCATATTAATTCATTTTTTAGTTATAAACTTTCATTTAATGTGATTCGCATATAAATTAGAAATGGAGTTTCGTATACGAAAATTAGCTTTAATTTTTTAGGAGAATTATGATAAAACCAAGATCAATTCTATATATCGAAATTTCTATATATCGAATTTTTTTCCGACAATTTGCTACTTCGATATATGGAGGTTCGACTGTATATATATATATGCCAGGACTCTAGGACTTTCTAGTCTAGGTTCTTCATATATCATTTTGGTATTCCATCATTAGATCGAATCCCGGCCAATTAAACATCTAGCCATTTGAGAAATTGAAATAGTTAGAGCCCTGATGTAAAATGAAATCTCTTAAAATCGATTATAATCTTCCTTTTATACTTATTTAAAGTTATAGCCATTGTAGGTGAAGAAAAAGACATTCGAACGCCATTTACTGGTTGTTACGACAGTATAATAAGAAAAAAGAAATTCAAGTTGAACCAGTGGAAAAGATATATATATATATGTCGATCTCAAATAATTTTTTATCTATCTCAATTATACCTTTAAAAACAAAAAATATATTTTTTATTTTTTTATCTTGAGATTTCCACTGCAAAAATTTAACTGCCACTTTATGTGTTCCCTATAAAAATCAAATTTCTTCAATTATCTGGGAATTTTTTACTTTAATTTCAAGTAAGAATCCTTGCATATAATTTTAAGATGTGTTAAAAAACGGCAAGTGCCTTTCTAAAAAAGGTTGCTTCCTAACTAACTAAATCGCGTTTTTCTTCCACTCTACTTCTTCTGTGTAATTCTTTTGTCATTTCATCTACACTTACTAGTAATGTAGTCATTTCATCTACACTTACTAGTTTTTCTAATACTATTCGTTATATAGTCTCCTATGAAATTTTTTATGGAATAAAAACGATTCTAGTAGTTTCTAACGTTCTTTCCAACGGTCATGTTACTTTATACTGATCTATAAGACCGGACTTCACGCATGGATCTGGTAACTTCGAACCCGCTATTCTACAAACTGGAATTATTCCGCCTGTGTAAGGAACGATGATTTTTCAAATACCAATTATTACAAGGTCTCTCAAGAAAAGTGTTTTTAGAATATACATGCTTCTAAATGTAATTAACGTTCTTTCGAATGGTCGCGTTTCTTTATAAATAGGATATTTCAGAGTCGGGAATCGAGCACTGGTCTCCCAACCACAGGCCGCTATTCTACCAACTGAAATTTCCTGACGTTGCGAAGAATTCTTATTTTTTAATGCCATTTCTTACAATAGCTTGAATTAAAAATGCTTTTTTGGATAAATCAGATGGGTTGTACCTGTTTGTATGAAAGTGTAGAGTAATCCTTATAAGTAACAATCTTAGTCCTGATGCTCTTCCTTTCGTTAAAAATAAATTGTTCTAAAAGAATGCTTTCCTGTGTAAAAGATTATGGGTGTGTGTCAGTCAAACATATTGGTGGGGTTTCAAATGGATCTAGCTATGCAACAAATCATGTTGAAGACACAAAATATACGTTAAATGAAAGAAAATCTCTTCAAGTTTATGTGTCCGAACGCTTATGAGCAGACTCCAACAGACTCTGGGACTAGCACCGGAAAATTCCATTTTCCAGCTAGACGGAGCTCCTCCACATTTCACTACAATCGTGCACGAATTTCTTCACGAAACATTTCCTCAGCGATGGGTCGGACAACAAGGGTCGATTGCCTGGCCCCAACGGTCTCCAAACCTTATCCCCATGGATTTCTATTTTGGGGGGATGTCCGAAATCTGGATGATTTAAAAGAGAGTATCACTGAAGCTGTTTCGTCTATCACGCCAGATGTTCTCTGCTGTATATAGGAAGAGACTGAATATCGTCTTGACATCTGCAGGGTAACTAAAGGAGCACGCATCGAAGTCTGCTGAACAGATAAGAAACTTGGAGATTTTCTCTTCAATTTGACGTATATTTCATCTCTCTACATTTCTTTGTTCAGAAGCTATAACCATTTAACCCCCTCCCATTATTTTGAGGAACACTATATATTTAAATATATATATATATATATATATATATATATATATATATATATATATATATATATATATATATATATATATATATATATATAATACTGCCAGAAATGTTTTTCCCTAATTTAATTTGTCCAATAAATTAGCAATTTTATTGGACAAATAACGGTGCGAGGATGTGTTAGTTTGAATGCCTATATATATATATAAATTTGTATATATATATAATCTTTACACAGTCAACAGCTCTAATTATCCTGGAAATGATTATCTATTTTAACTTTTGAAGACTAACCCCTATCAGTGAAAGAAAGTTTTTATAAAAGCATACTTTTCAAAAACTTATCTTAAATTTTCAGATGGATGCAGTGTGAAATATTTTGTGTGGTATTAAACGGTTGTTCCTGAATGGCGAGTAAAACAGTACATCAGTAAAACAATAACCAGTAGAAAGAAAATATCTTGATAACCACAAACAAATAAAAAAGTAACTGTAAACACTGTAAATGAAAACAATCTATCACCTTGAAAGTTCTTCTGTCTTATCAATTCTACATTTAAAAAAAAAAAATAGTTTTTGTCCCAAATCGCTACATTTCTGTTCTCGCTCGTTTGAAATCACGAAATACATCGCAATTTTCATGTCTCCCATAGTTGAGAGATTTTTCTCAAACGTTTCGGAATTTCGAACCCAGCCTTCCTCCAGAGGCTCGCTGATCCAGAAAATATGGGCGAAATGATCTTGAATCTTAAATGATTAGGCACGGCCCAAGAGGCGACCCACTTTTCTTACTTTCACGCGAAATCTCGCCATCATGCCAGCTGATGAAGCGGATAAACTGCTCAATAAACAAGAACTTGACTCTATTGCCACTTCTTCAATCGTTATTCATCGATTCCACGTTTTATTTTATTTTTGTTTTAGTTCTTTTTGCGTTAGCCGTCGGCAGTCGATGTGTTAGTTCACTGCCAAGAGAGAGGAGTGGTGAAAAAAACTATTTTTACTCAGCCAAGCGTAGCATCGGGTGTGTTTTTTCCCCTTTCTCTCCTTCGTTTTCTCTCGGGTCCCTTCTTCACGCTTCTAGCCTTCGATGACTTAAAAACATATGCGGTGTTAGAGGGAAGTAGATTATTTAGTTTGAAGGCGATTACAATGAACCACGCCGTCGTCTCAACAGTGCCGAATCGGTTATCGGTTGCTCTGATCGCGCATTAGGGGTTGGCATCATCTCGTTGAATGGCTTGTTTGGTTCTTAATTTTGCCTATGAGGGATATTTATCGGATCACTCTTAATCTTATGTATGTATATGAGGAGCCGCTACTAATTGCAATCACTGCCATTAGTGTACCAGAACCGTATGTAAGTGTATTGATTGCATTGATTACATTGTACGTGCATTGATTTCTGAAGTTTGTTGAATTCTGATCGGAAGCTAACCGGCGCGAGTAAGCACATGGCATTATAATTCTTGTCCTTTTTAAATGAAATGTTGCTGTATAAAATTATTATATATATATATATATATATATATATATACAGTGCTCAATTTCTAGAAATAAAGGTGTCGGAACTGTAAGCTTCTGGTTTGTGTGGGGGGTATTCCAAATTATATATATATATATATATATATATATATATATATATAATAGGAAAGGCCCACGCACTAACAACAGAGTAATATGTGATTAAATAAATGTTTGTAACTGACGTCATTTTTTTTTCCTAAATAGAGGTAACGGAACGCCGTTCCAGCGCGTTCCGCCTCAAAGCGAGCCATGCATATATATATATATATATATATATATATATATATATATATATATATATATATATATACCATGTTTCCGTGAAAATAATACCGGGTCTTACATTAATTTTTGCTCCAAAAGACGCATTAGGGCTTATTTTCAAGGGATGTCTAATTGTTTCATGCCCAAAAGTTTACATTTTTTCATTTACAACAATATACATTTACTCATATAATTATTTACAAAAATTTACATTTATTCAAGTACAGTCATGTCATCTTCTTCTGGAACACCGTTATAAATCTCCAAAACCAAACTCTCGAAATCAGTTTCCGTTAACAAATCTGATGAACCTAATTCCTTCAAGGTGTTACGAATGTGGTTTTTCTACAGGAAAGCTCTCTCAATCATTGGCTCAATCGAATTTTCTCATATTTTGC
Source organism: Dolomedes plantarius (assembly GCA_907164885.2). NCBI lineage: Eukaryota > Metazoa > Arthropoda > Arachnida > Araneae > Dolomedidae > Dolomedes > Dolomedes plantarius. Next base: position 169,976,127 of record OU015496.1, on the reverse strand, counting down.
AGTCTAATTTAAATTCAAGTTTATGATTGTAGTCTTTTTTCACGTATGGTTGCAGAATATTACTTTTTACTGTAGAATTACGAAATTCATTTATGTTGCTATTGTTTATATTATTTTATTGTTGATGGCATTTTTTTCATTAATATGTTAAGAAATATACGCAATACATGTTTTCTATGCATCTGTATTTTGACATAACTTATAGATTTATAGAGATACATCTATATGTTATGTCTATATATCTGGATATCATGTGATGTAAACATTCAACACTTTTTATTTCTTTGATTTACGGATGAATTTTATTATTTAATTTGATATTAATGGTGTAGAGAAATAATAAACAAACCTAAGAGAGCAAAATTTGGGATTCTCAGAAAAACAAAAATTTGTATAAACAAAACACCAAGCACGAGCTTTAGTTTGAGCTTTAATGCTTTTTTTCTAAACTTTTAGAGATTTGCTCTGAAAAAAGATATCCGAAAAAAACGAATAGCAAAACCAAATGTCTACGGTTTTCGGTTTCATTTACTGGAGTTCAAAACTGGGATTTTCGAAACCCTACCACAATCTTAACTAGGGCTCACTTTTGGGATAGGGCAGATATTACGAGTATCTTGAAAAATCATGCTAGGATTTATTTTCGGGGAAACACGAATATATATATATATATATATATATATATATATATATATATATATATATATATATATATATATATATATATATATATATATATATATATATATATATAGATAGATAGATAGATAGATAGATAGATAGATAGATAGATAGAGAGAGAGAGAGAGAGAGAGATAAGTAAATTATAAGAGAACGAAAGGTCTGTATTGCGTCTTTAATAAACTTTAAGATAATGCTGGGTGTTCAAATTCAAACCTGACCATGTTTAAGTTTGAAATCCGGAAAGAGGGGGTGAAAGAAATTTACTTAGATAAGTAATGGAGAAAAGAAAGGAACCATGGTTTAGTTAGTAGAATATAAAAATATAGCTAACACACACACACATATAAATCAATATATATATATATATAAAACAGTACAGGTCAAGACATTCATTGAAGGAGCTGAAGATCACCATAATAATAAAAGTAATTTTAATGGTAGCATTTTGTTATCGCTAGTGATAAAGAGACGCCTTCCTTAAAATAATTTTTTTCATCTTGATCTTCAGCTTCTTTAATAATTGTCTTGATCTCTGCTGTTTAGCACTCTATTGAAAAGATGGTTTAGAGCGCTAAGGTCAACTTTTGCTACACAAAGGCTAATTAGACCGAGATTTAGAGTTTAAGTCGATTCCAATGAACTACAAACATCCATGCAAACAGTAGGACTGAAACCTCAGACTCTGGACCGAATGCCAGCGTCCTAGCCACGCGGCCAACGCCCAGCTGCTATTAAAAGGAGGCTTCACCTTTAGGCATGTTGCCTTCTAATTTAATTGGCTCGTACGGCACTTACTTGTGTTCACGTCATCCTTCTTAATTTTCTTCTGGTTGTGTCCTTTCTTCGCAATCTGAAAGTGCAGTACAAAAAGGTCAGTGAAGGAAATTTGTCTGTAGAGTTTACCAGATAGGAGAGTGAACTCGAAAATACTTGTTGGCAAAAAGAAAATAATATCATAATACCTTACAAACTTCTCTTCAATGCTACTTCAAAAAGTATGCTATGCTATTGTAAAAATAAAATAACACTAAAGTAAATTAAGTGCGTAACACGCTGTTGTCTTTGAAAATAATGTATCTTGAAATAGTTGCCAAAAGTAAGCTCAGTTGTTAGATAGCAAACTATAAACATAAAAAAATATATACTTATTTTAAAAAATTTTACCCACAAACGACATTGAAAATTTTTCAGATTTCTTTCAGTTATAATCTTCCCTCTCTGTTCTATTATCATGATCAACACAAAATCATCCGAGTTAAAAAAAGATTCCGTAAGGAATCACAGATGAGATTATGTTTTAAATTATTTAAATGGTAATTGGAAAAGAGCAGGAATTAAATTACTTCATAAAAATTCAAAAACATCCGTTATTACGTTCTGCGCACGTCTACTCAATAAAATTATTCCATCGATTTCCAGTGTTTTATGAATCCTTGAATCTCAGTTCTTAATGTCTGAATTAACTTATACACTTGACAATTTTTTTAAAATAATTCATTCCATTTTACCAAACTTTTATTTTGTCCAATTTCAGATTCCTCTCCGGCTATGCATCTTGATGAGCCTATTTTCCACCATGACCTCCCTATCCCCACCCAGGATACTATACGGTGGTTGGACACCAATTATGCCGGGTCACCCATTCCACTTCGGACCCGTAAGAAGGAAATATCTCGAGCAAAACCGCCACCAGGAGCAATATGTGGGTGAGCGCATTCCTCCAGCATACCGACAGCAAGGCCCTCACCATGATGTCGAACATCATTTCGAACACCACGTGGAATTCGTCGAACCGCAGCAGTACCATCGACCAACAATCTATGAAGGTCCTCAGGATCACGGTAGAGGGCATCAGATTTTACATTCAGGTCTAAACAAAGACGCTCACCGCGGATACCAGTCAACGTATAAGGGACAGCCAATCAGAGAACATCATATTTCTCTCGGAGGAAATGAGCCTTATTCTAATTATCCAAAACAACCCGCCTTGGGCGTCCATCATTCGCAGATCCCGGTCAAAGAACAACAGATCATTTCATACGGGCACAAGTCAAATAAAGACGTCCACAACTATTACCCACCACAGTCTGCCTATGATGGGGCCCACGCCCAGAAACCTGTAAAAGAACAGATCATTTCGTACGGGCACAAGTCAAATAAAGATGTCCACAATTACTACCCACCACAATCTGCCTTTGATGGGGCCCACGCCCAGAAACCTGTAAAAGAACAGCACACTTCTTACGGTTACAAGCCAGACAAGAATATCTATAACTATTATCCACCTCAATCGTCCTATGATGGACCTAAAGTCCAGAAACCTGTCAAAGAACAGCCCATTTCTTACGGTCACAAGACGAACAAAAATATCTTCAGCTATTATCCACCTCAGTCGATTTACGACGAACCAAAGCAATCGGATCCAGGTTATAAACCGGTGTACTTCGAAATACCTAGAAAACCATTGGACGTGCTCGAAATTCCAAAACAAAACGTTCCCTATATTCTTCCCTCTGGGAAGGACGTACCCATCAAAACTCTAAACCTGCACAATCTTGGTCCTGTGGGGAACTTGGGTGAAAAAACTTACCTGAGGATAACGCCCTTGGATCCTAGTGCGTTGAAGATCATAGGTGACGCCAATCTTGACGCGATCCAGTATTTGGGTCCAGACAAAAAATACCCAATCATAAAGGATTCTTCCGGTGGTACGCCAAAATATCCGAGAACCGCTCAGCATGCTTTCCCGACTTACGGCAAGCACAATGCACCTGCAGCGCACCAGAACTATGGCGTAAATGGAATCGTCCTCGATCAACATTCTGCAAACGGAGTGGGCTACCCTATCAGCAGTTACAATAGGAGGCCCCTGAATCCAATTGACACGAAAAACTTCAGGAAGCCAAGCTTATATACTCCTCAAAGCTTGCATTCCAATGATCTTTCTTTGAAATTGAACTCTTTGTCTTCCATCCATAAAGGTCCTGTATACCCGTCAAGCCTCGGTTTGTACTCTGGCCTGAATTATCCTATCAGGCCGTATGGTTTCGGCAAGAACCTTCTCTCTCCTGTTGTCCTGAGGAACAATCTCGGAAACCAAGTCGATAAATATCTGGGGTCAAAAATGCTGAGGTACAAGAGTCCAGTACTGCAGCCATTCTATCCGAGGGCGCCGGTGCCATCACCAGTTTTTCCATACCAACCTGTAACGAAACCTTTGATTCACCTACCTCCTCTGAGAACCATGCCCAAGCTGTTACCAAATAATTATCTGAAGATGCATACACTCTACAAAAATCCCAGGGTGGTGACGAACATACAGGGATCACCAGCTCTGGTCGAGAGAGAAGTAGCTATCATCCACGTACCTGTCACTTCCAGTAAAAAGCAATATCCAGTCGAAAAAGAATACCTCTACTATACCGCCAGTACGCCGGAATCTACACATATCCTAGATGTTGAAAACTTCGATAACAGAAGTGTTTCTACTCAGGAAAAGGTAGTAGGTAGTGAAAGAGAAAAAGATTCTTTGGAGCAAAGCATATCCCACGAGAACTCGGATGGAAGACAGAGAGGCGTACCAACGTCAGAAATCGATGACAACCGTGTAGACGGTAAGTTGCGATATCATGACACGTCACAGTATATCTTCGTGAGTGGCACCGACATTCAAGATGATCCGGAAGCCAAAAAGCAGTTCTTCCACGCGTATTACGCTCCTGCAGACCACGTAGCACCTCCGGGTTACGTCAGGATGACGCTGAATGAATTCGACGATCTTTTTCACAACGCAGAAATCAGGTACGTCGATAAAGACCCGACAGAGTCATCGTCGCAGGAGAATGAACAACAAAGTTCCTGAAACTCGTCAGAAATCTGATTTTCTTTCAAGACTGTGTCTCTCTCAACAGCACTTTTGCAGCAGGTCGATGGAGCAGTCATGTCCGTAGCTTTGTCCATAGCGAATACTTTAGCTGCAACTTTTTGGCAACTGCAAGCTATGGATAATAGAAAAGATACAGATGAAACACTCCACTTGATATAGGAAAGTGTCAGCTTTCTTCGTGTATCAGATTTCAAGAAAATTACGAGAAATGCGATTGATATTCAATCGCATCAGGGGGAATGCAAGACATAATTGTTGCATTCTCACGGGGAAAGAGAGATAAAAACTAAAGAATTGCCAATAGAATTTCAAATATTGGTTTTCGCACGCAATAGGGCCAAAACATTGTTCCACGACCTCAAATGAACACTATGGTAGTATATCTTCTTGAACGGGGAAAGAAATGTTTGTTATTGTTGTTATTCTTTATTTCATAAAAACAAACAAGCGCCCCCGGATTTGTTATTTATTCTCAAATGTACATTTTAGTGCTGTATCATACGTTGATGTAAATAAAATTTTGCTCATTGTTTTTGTCATATGCTGTAAATTATCTCTGACAAGAAGCACAAGAATCACAACTCAAATCTCCTAATCACAGATTAGTATATGTATATTTTTGAAATGCAATCCGCGTTTTTTTTTCAAAAACATTTTTAATTTTATTTTATTTTATAAAAACAATTTTAATTTTGAACAATATACAAGCGTATTTTCATGCTCTGCAAAAATTTAACTATAGAAAAGTTTATGGAGTTAAAACTAAGCGTATTTTATCTGAATACCTCTTCATCCGTCACCTTCATATGCCCTAAACAGAATTTAAATATGTGCACTTGCTACTCTGTGATTAGAAAAATACTAAGATAAAAAGTCCCCATTGCTTAAAGGCCTGAAATAAAATTAGAAACCAATAAGATGTAGTCATCATCACGTTCGAAGTAGTTTATGTTGAGCAGATAATGAGCAGTTGGTGATCATTTGTGTTTAATCAATATGCTGGAAACTTGGGTTACAGAATTAACTTGGGTTACACAATTTTTAAATATAATACAATTTTGGTGCAGGAGAAAAATTTCGTAATATAAATAGAAAGACTCATGACCTACCTAGAATTTTTGATGGGTACAGTTATTTTAAAATTAAGACTGTAAAATAAAAGGAAGATAAATCTTACTTACGGAATTCTGTTATGTGCTTTAGACGTTTCCTTGTTTGAGAAAAAAGGAAGTTTTCCTGGTCTTTCTTTAATACGTGACAAGTTTCCACTGGGCGAAATTCGAAGTTCGTGTATACATTTATACAGAGATGTGATTTACAGCTTTTATATTCATTTATGTCTTTATTGAAAAACCTTTCTCACTCTTCAGCAAGGTTTTATCAGAGCAATAGGGAATCTGTGAGGTAGATTAAAAATCAATCCACCCAACATAAAAAAGATGCAACTCGCAATATTTGACTAGAATGCCAAGGGAATATTAGAAATTCTGATTAAAAAAATATAAAGTATGGGAAAAACAGTTCAATGATACAGCTGTATTAATTAAAAAACAGCCCTTTTTCTAATACTAAAGACATCCCCTCGCTGTCGATTTCGTTAAGATCGGTTTGGTTCAGATGCCAAGTATAAAGGCTTTTTTTTAATCCTTTGACTCATCCAAGTTGGAAGCCTGTTATTCACTTCCCATGCAGACACAATATTGACTCAATATGTGAACTACAGACATAATTATCTTACTGATTTACTCTATTTATGAATCATCTAATCAACAAAATTTGATCGTCCCTCCCGTACATACTTGATATCCTACAAAACACTCCAGTCTGTCTTTGCAGCACAAAGGACCAAAACAACTCCAAACTGCGCTGGAATAACAGAGTAAGTCACCGAGCTACTCTCACAAAATGGTCTTTTGGACTTTGTCTAGGCTGGTTCTGGTCCAAGGGGTTTAGAAGTAACAACAGCAACAACAATATGAGAACAATTTTCATTTCTGAGTCATCGTACGTTATGAGGCATCGTAAATAAGGCGTTATCTTCTCGTTAGTAAGTTAATCAAAGTCATGCAGATTAGGCGCTTGTTCACATAGAATCCGTCAGCGTTAGCGTTACTCGTATTGACATATTTTAAACCAATCCCAGGCCTTAACAATTTCGTTGTTAATCATTTAGAGGTTTGTAATTGGTTAAATATATTTCAATACGAGTAACGCTGACGCTGACGGATTCTATGTGAACAGGCTCTTAATCTACATGCCTTTGATTAACTCACGCGCGAGAAGATGACGCTTTATTTACGATGCGTCATAACGTACCACATAGAATCCGTCAGCGTCAGCATTAAAGATTCCATTGACGCTGGTTGGTTAAATGGGTCAATGATTGGTGTATGAATAGTTAAAACTTTTACGCTAACGCTGACGGATAAGAACAGGCCTTAGTTTAAATTCCGAGAAATTTTTGGAAACAATATGTTTTCCACTATACATGTACACCCTGTTATCTTTTTACATTTTTTTTTAGGGGCCGGGCAGTTTTGAAATAACATAGTCCAAGAAAAATAACCGATTATTTTTTACGTTTTTTTTAACTTTAACACTGTTTAAATATCGAAACAGAAGTAAAAAAATATTGAGTTGCACTGTAGCTTATATTGCGTGCAATGTTATCAGTGGATGTCACCATGCTGTGACGAATTTTTTTTTTTTTGTAAATGCTTTTGCGGTTCCTCTTCCAGCCCATACGGTTCCTGGAACGTCTACTGATTCCTGGAACGTTTCGATAAGCAGCCTTTGTCTCATTGTGTGGTGAACTGAAGATCACCACACAATGAGACAAATATAAAAACCCATCCATCCTAAATACATGCTGGAGATCACTTTGGCCAGAATGTGTAAATCTTAAAAATCTTCTATCTAATATAAATGCGAACGAATTAAATTCTGATATCATCACTTTGTCGCATAAGGTAGAGAGGGCTTTGAAGAATTAACAATTGAATATACTGCAGAATTAACAATTGACGAAACTCTTAATGAAGAACAAACTCTAAAGAGTATTTCAGAGAATGTAGATGATTCCACTTTGGTTTATAGTTGTTATGATAAAGGTGTGGTTCCACTATATGCAAGTACAGTTCTAGAAGGCCTCCAACTAGCCAATAAACTTAGAAATCATTTTCTTACAAATTATGACAATGTCGGGCGAGCTGTGCCATTCCAACGGGATTAAAAAATGATTATGGCACGTTATGAAGAATCATGTAAAGAACTAACAAAAACAAAATTGCAGCTTCTGATAGCCGAATTCGTATTCGAAACCAGTGAAACAAAAGAAACACAGGATGTTAATTTTATTCAAGATACACTTGTAGGTATAACGCCATTAAATATTTCCAGTGACGAGAGGGCGTTATCGCCAGCGAAAAACGGCAGTAAAACGGACACGTTCATTCTCTAGTAGTGACACTGAATGACTGAATGTTATACGCATGTATGTATAAAGAAAAAGTAAATTCAATTTATTTTTAACCACTTTCGACTGTCGCACTTTTTTCAATTTAAAAAATAACCCGTATAAACAACAAAATTAAAATAAGATTTGTGGATTTGCTCTTACATATTTATTTAAGTTCAGTCGATCGAATCCAAATTTCGTATGAAAATCGTATGCAAATTTCGTATGAATTTCGTATGAAATGAATATTTTTTTTTTATTAAGTATATATTTATGGAACCTTTCTCCAATTCTTATATGTTCACTGTATCTTTTTTTTTTACACATTTTTATTTTTTTACCATGTTTTTATTAACTTGCTTTCTTGTTTGTGTGTTTGTGTGTTTTTCAAGTACAAATCTTGCAATCGAATTTTAACTAACTTCCCGAATACATAGACATTTGAAACTTTTAGAATAGCTCAGAACACGATGACAATGCATTTTTTTAATACTTTTAGCCATCTTTAAGCAGAATTAAATTTATTTTCAGTTATTTTCAGTTAATTTTGTTTTATAGACTGGTGCCGCCGTTTATTGGCTGGAACGTTTTGTAAACTGGTGTAGCCATCTATTGGCCGGAACGGGAACGAAAAGTTATATGCAAGTTAACTTCCAATTAACTTCATTTACTTTCAAGTTGATGGGATAATTCATCAAAAAAAATTTTAAAAAGTATTTATTAATACATAGAATTGTCAAGTTTATATGATTCAACAGAAAATTTAAAAACATGGTTTATAAAAAGTTCTTTTTATCTTGTAATTATTAATTTTTTTAATTTTTTTTTACGGTAGTCTCTCGAACGTATCCTCCCGTGCAAAAAGATAATCGGGTGTATAACGTGATTTCGGATAAGTTTACGAATATACATGTATAACACGAAGAGAGATAAAGTCATAATTTAATCCTTTGAAGTGATATGGAGGACTGGTGGTATTCTTTATCTTTGTACCGTAGGATGGGGTTACTTTGTGACGGATTTTAAGTTTTTTCCTGTGACAGCCGGTCAGTTTTAAAAGCAGCCCAAAACGAACAATTGCAAAACATTGGTACATCGTTTCCTTACGTAGTAATGTATTGCGTTAACCCTGGTCTTTAATTACAATTGAGAAATTTAAGTTAAAATGTGTCACAAAGTTGCCCCGCCGAGTGGAGCTACTTTGTGCCATCTGTGTTTTCGCCTTGAAATCCACTAGGAAAAATTACTTGACACAAAATTAGACAGTAAAACGCTTATCAAAAGCTTGATGGACAATTATATATACCTATTACGAATATTGGATAGCATTATCTATATCTTTGACATCAAAGAGACCTCGGGTGCCCAGGGCGGCCATCAGTTCTTTGAGAAGATGAGGAAATTCGTCTTTCGGCGCATTCTGCTCCATCAGGGAGTTTTTTTCCAGATAGTCAATACTTCAATCTCTTCAGTAGTATTTTAGAAAATTCAACATCGAGCGGCTGCAGGAGGTGGGTCGATTTTGTGGGTTATTTTGTGACAGTGTCAATGTGTCACAACGTAACCCCGTCACCTTTCGATATTTAGGTAATGTTCTCATATCTCTTGGAAATATCACAGTACAAAAGTTATATTGCTCCAAAATCTAACCAACATATTGACAATAAAAAAATAATTACCTGTAGTAGTTGGTTGTATAAGGTGTTAGCCTTCAGCACAGGTGTTAGCCTTCAGTTTCCGAAGTTTGAGTCAATAGCTTGACAACAGGTTTGAACAATACACCGGCCTACGAAGACAAATAGCGCGCAAAAGCTTCGGACACTAGCCACTAGGTGTCTCTGCATGTCGGACAAGCTGTTGGCGCTGTTCTTTGCCTACCCGGTATTACGGGCGCGGCGCAAGATCCGAAATACTAAAAAATTACTATATGTCACAAAGTTACCCCTGCAGTCAAAAAGTAACCCCATCTTACGGTATTATTAAAAATTCAGTGTCCCAGTAAGTCTGACTTTCAAACAAATAGACATTAGAACTGAATGTACCTTGAAATAGTATAAGACTAATAGAAGTCATTTTATGATTTATCAAAATTTAAATCGAAGTATCTTATATAGGTTTTTGAAAATGAAATAGAAGTTTCGAAACAAACATTTGAGCCACCCATTTTCAATTTTGATTGATTTCATAACAAAGCGCTTTAAGAATATAGCAAACATTTTTAAATTAATTACTAATGAATGTACAATTTACCAAGTAATAATCTCTTTTGAAGTCAATAAGTACATTTCCAGTATTAATTTTTTTTTTCAGGCTTTAGAGCCAGTAAGGACTCCTTTCAGTATTTCAGCCAATACTTCCCAGATCAGTTTTTTCAAGACACTGCCTACTTTACTAATCATTATTCTATCGTGAAAACAGGAAAATCCCTGAAAACTAAGTGCAGATTTGAAAACTGTGAAAGCACTTCGAAAACACTTTGCGAGAAATGCAACATCTATTTATGCCTTTCAAAAACAAATACCTGTTTTAAAGATTTCCACTGTAGATAATCAGTCAATAAAGTAATACACCAATAATTATCTCATTTGTAACAATTTTAGTTGAATAAAGTTTGTTTCTTCTATCAACTTAGAGCCAGAAAATGTATAACTTGTAAAATTTTACAAGTGATGGTTTCACAGGAAAAGCCCAACACGCACGATAGTGCAGGTGCGGTTTTCACAGAAAAAGCCCAACCCGCACGATTGTGCGGGTACCCCCCACGTTCCAGAAAACCAGCAAATTTTTTTTTTATTTTTTTCAGTGACATTGGGGTCAGTATAGAGTTATTAGCCAAAAAAGTTTAATATTTAAAGGTAAAAATATTTCGGGTCTAAAAGGGTTATGTTTCGCTGTGCTTTCACTGTGTACATTCACTTATGCGAAATTAAAGTATACGACAAAAAATGACCTTTTACTTAAAAAATCTACCATATTACAGTAAAAGTTAATTGTTAAATCCCATGCATTGTGTTCGTTTATTTATTCACCGGTATTTGTCACTAGCGTTAGAACAAAACGCCTAAGAAATGAATTAGTAATGAAGTTTTTCATGAAAGCCAGTAGATGGCAGCACTAAAATAAAGATACACGGAAATACGTTTAAGATTCGCTCTGTTTTGTCAAACTGGAAAGGTCTTTATAATTCCTTGCCGAATTTTAACAGTTTTATAATTTTTCAAACAGTATTTTAAAAAAGCATTCCAAGCAAATTCGTCTAATCACTTAAGGTAAAGTGCTTTTAGATTGATCATCAGCACTGGATCACCTCACAAAAAAGGGCTGTTTTAATTTGGAGCATTATATCCAACTCAAAAATCATAGTCAGATGAATGCTCAAAAATCCTAATACATGAATGCCTAGTCCACATAAAAGGGAACATTGTAGTCTGTGAATTTGAAAAGTATTTAAGTGACTATAAATCTGTTTTATAAACTCTCCAAACATTCAATATATCAAAAGAAGCGACGTTTACGAATATTCTGAATGCGTGAGTTAGGAATGTATCATTAATACATTATGAATACATGAATTATTTTTTTTTATCCTGCCTTTTTAAAATCTTTCGCTCTTTAACGAGTAAGGTATACAGTATTCGTATTTTATTCGATTTTACAGATTCGCACAAGGTTATTAAGATGCATCCAACTTTACAGCTCATGCGGGGCAAAATACAAACAGGGTAAGTTTCAATAATGACTAAATATTAGAAAAGTATCCCTTTTCGCTTATTATTGTATTTATGGGATGCTTTCCGACTGAGGGATAAAAAATATCTTTCAAGGTATGGACAAATTTTATACATTTAAATTTCTCTTAAAACACAAAAACTTCAAGCTGTGTTCAGGTTTGTACTTGAAAGATTTCAATTCTTCCTGTTAGAAATATTTAATATCTTTTTCAGTTTTCTTACTTATGTTGGATGAAGCAAATAATTAATTGAGCATCTTTTATACTGTCTTTAGAGCTGAACTGCTCTCTCTCTCTCTCTTGCTATCTTTGTGGGTATGTGAAACAAGAGCTAGTAACGAAAGGGTAATATTTAAAATTACAGATCAGAGGTATTCCTTCCTCGAAAATTCGCAAATGAATACGTTCATTTCGATAAAGGATTCAGTAAATCATATTCATTTAGTTGTTTACAACTCTTCCCGGGGAAAGGAAAACACCTACCATGACTAATTGTCTAATGTCAATCAAGGTTGAATGCACATCAAAACGTTTAAGTGATTAAGATGATCCCCTATAAATACTACACAACAAGCTATTTTTCTCTTGAATTGGCACTTAAATTTGATCTTTCTGGTACTGCAACATGACTGCACTAATTCGATTATGTTATGCTAACCTTATTTATAAATCAATTTTCAGATAGGTTTATATTTTATTAGTCTTTACTCGGACAACCTTGCATATGGAACAACATTAAAATTATGCTTATTGCTAGTACCTTATAAATTAGGCAAACCCAAGGAATTTCACATAAGTTATATTTTGCTTAATTTGATTGCAATCAACCACAATTTTTTATTTTCATTTTTTACTTGTACGTTTTCCTCTTGCTTTGATGTGAGGGACTCGCATTCATTTTTCTCGTATTAAATCAGGAAAAATACGATTTTAGGAAGATATGGATGATCGTATAGGGATAAAAAACAGGAGAAAAACTACAAAAGTCTACAAGTACAAGTCCCATACGATAATTAAATACAGGGTGGTCATAAAAAAACTTTACCAATATATGGACCTATAGCGGCTGTTCCGTTCAACCGATCGAGATGAGATTGCAGATATAGTTATTCAGATGTATGAACTCTGGAATCTGTGAACAGCAACCAAGTGAGGCTCACGGTTACGGTTATAGGTACAGAAACTCGAAATTTTCAAATGGCAACACCCACTTTTTATCATCGCAAAATGCTCAGTGCATGCGAAAACTTTAAACAGCGTTGGAACGGTACGTGTATCACAAAAAAACGGACTCATTATGCACTCACAAAAAAAACAGCTCTGAGAAGGGTTTATGATGGTACCCATATGGAAAATGTGTAATCCAAATCAAAGTTTTCTTTTGTCCGATCTGTGTTGTCAGCAGTAATTGGTGTCTTGCCTCTGTCATATGCAAATTTCCTCCGTGCGCCCCGATCGTGTTTTTGCTGGCCGTTCGCAGAGCTGTTTTTTGTGCGTCCAGAACGCATCCGTTTTTGTGATACACGTACCGTTCCAACGCTCTGTAGGGTTTTCGCATGCGCTGAGCATTTTGCGACGGGAAAAAGGGGGCGTTGCCGTTCGAAAATTTCGAGTTTCCGTACCTATAACCGTAACCGTGAACGCCACTTTGTTGCCGTACACAGAATCCTGAGCTCATACTCTGAATAACTATATCTGAAATCTCATCTCGATAGGTTGAACGGAACAGCCGCTAGAGGTCCGTATACCGGCAAAGTTTTTTTTATGACCACCCTGTACATCTGCTAAGGTGTTCATCAGTTTATTACGGATCGCGTTGCTTTTGTTCGAGGCATATATATTGAAACATATAGTTAGAATATACTCCCCGGTTCCATATTTTTGGAGAAAAGAAAATTAAGGAATTTTCATTTTTTTTTTAACATCAACCTTTTAAATTTCCTATCCTCGTCCTCAAGTTCTAAATTTGAATAACGCTTTTCTGTTTTATTTTCGGTATGTGCTATTACGGGAAACTCAGAGCTTGGCAAACTCGTGTTTTCACAGATCCTTCCCAAACAAAAGAAAAAAACGTTTCTTGAGATAGTCCTAACAACCAACTAACTCCCTTTTAGACCTACTTCCTGAAACATCTTTTCAACTGACATTCCCCAAATATCACGTAGCCACGTAGCCTAAAATTAGAAAGGCGGGAAATTTTACTCACTGAAACATTCTGAGAGTTCAGCAATAGACGTGTCTTGAGGTAATAGACGTGTTTCAAGAGATTAGTGGAAACTGCGTCATTTGGTAATATCTTAATGTAGCAAGTATTAGATAAAGTACTAATTTAAAGTATCAAGTTCATTTGTCTAATATTTAAGACACAAGTTCGTGCATATGTGTGTATGTGTATGTATATATATATATATATATATATATATATATATATATATATATATATATATATATATATATTATATATATATATATATTTATTTATTTATTTATTTATTTACTTATTTATATATTCATATATATCAAGATCATATATATTCATATATATCATATGTAACAAGAAAACGAGTCTTCCTAAATTACTTTACTTTAAAGCATATTCTCTTGTTAATAAAGCACGACCCCTTTTCCAAAAATTGCAACCTGAAAGTAAAATAAGATAATTTATCGTAGCCCTGCAGATCATTAAGCAGGCATGTGAAGTATCGGAACTCAATAACATCCCCAGATATGAGTGTTAGAAGTTTATGAGATTCCGAATGTCAGTATAGTGTCAAAATTCTTGAAGAGCACTCGAACCACTCTGAAGTATGTCTTCTATAACGTCAAAAAACCCACTTTGCAAGAACTTTATGGCCACTTATCCTACGCCCAGGTCAACAGTTCGCGGTTCTAACAAGCGCGGGATCTAGCAGTAAAGTCCCCGATAAACTTAAGTGGACACGTGAACTCCACGAATCTAAAGTCGCCCAATTAAAAATTAAGTAGTTTAGGCCCTCTGGAGACAATATCGCAAAACACCCATTTAATATTGCATGAACAGAAGACTTTTCTCTCTTCGTTTCTAACTCTTGTTGCTGTCGGACCTACTGTCCACAGTCCGGTGGTTACAACGCTTTTCTCTTAACTCTCCAATGTAAGCACTGCTGTTTTTACGTCCCGTCCTGGCATGGACGCCGGACAAGTCATGTGGCCGCTGCAGCCTTCGCGATGCTTCATAATTAAATAAAGATGATTTCCTGGATATCGTCGGAAATGTGTGTTCCCCTTCTATGGCTCCGCGTGTATTACTCTCCTAAATTTCGTAAGTGTTGTCCTGGATGAACACTCCGCCCGACTGCATCACTCCTCGTACCCTTGTGCTAAATTTTCCAAATGTGATTATTATCACATATATATATATAGAGAGAGAGAGACAGAGGGAGAGTGAGGGAAACTTCTCTAGCCGGTCACCCCTCTAAACGGCCCTATTTTGTTCAGATCTGATTAAATACACTCCACCGAAGACCAGTAGCTACGTAGCAATATCCGAATACGCAGCCGAGGGTTAATTTCCCAGGTTCGGTGACATTTTTCATTGCTGTGGGGCTCGAGGATGCCGGACAAACAGTACAGATCTGCCATCCCCACAAGACACCCCAAGCCCCTCTATAAGTGGAATAAAAACTTAATATTTATTAACATAGATTTAATAATTTATTCGTTTATCTGTTACTTGGGAAATCTGTTTCATGTTTTAGGACCCACTACAGTTAAGGCTCCATCGCTGGTGGCCGACTACTAGAGAAAATCAGGAATTCAGAAAATCAGGAAAAACTTGGGATTTTAATATCCATGGCAGCGGTAGATTCCTGTTCACGGATATCTTAGAACGCATTTGCTATAATAATGCGAATTTACTATATTATTTTATAATTAACTAGAAGGTAACCCGTCATTTTGACGTCATAATACTAATAATGACGTCATAATGGAAAAAGTATATGCAAGTTAAAAAATATCCCGAAATATCTAACAATATTGCATTTAATCCACACCTTGTAAAAGTAAACCCTTTCATTATTTTTTATTTATTTAGTTTTTCATTCGATTGGAGTAGTAGACTGACATCCAGTTTTTTACAGCTCACTACGCGATATGAATACTTGAGTTACTTGATTCATTCACATTCAAGTTTATTTACTTTCAGAATTCATCGCAAAAGTAAACAGATTTTTAAAAACTGTTAAATATACAGCTAAAAGCATCCAATTTTTTTTAGTTCGGAATGTTTTATAGAAAAATAGGCTGAACAAACGTGATTTGATGGAGAAGATATTAGTTTTTAGATAAGAAAAAATTCTGATCCACATCAAAAATTAAATTAAGCCTAACCGGCTGTTTGTTTACTGAGGGCTTCGACTGAAAGATGGATACAGCCCGGAAGTGTTATACAGAGACAACGGCTATTATATATATAATATTTTAAGAAATTCTCTCAACACGTCACAATGCTTTTTGTTGTGAAACAAGTTACAATATTTTACAATTGTACTATATACTATTATCAATAGTGAAGAGGCAGATTAAATGAGACAACACATAAAAATGTACGATTTATTTTAATGCGACTGGTATTCGTACAGAAACTTCAGGTAGATTAAATAGTATTGCAGAAAGTACTTCGTTGTCCCAGAATTTGAACCAGCAAATTACAAGTATCTTTTTCTGCATTTCTGAAAATAAAATTTCTGAAATTAAAACTTGCGCATGAAAAGACATTTTTGAGCATGTAACAAAAACACAAAACACAACAAAATTAACTGAGGAACTGACGGTTAAGTTTTATTCTCTCTGCCTCTCTGTCACACCCTCACGGGGTCCAACAAGATTTACTCTTTTTGCTTCAGTGTTGTTAAATGCCACAACGGGAAGCACTTATAACAGAGGCAGTCAACGACCGCAATTGCTTATTAATACTAGTATATGTCACTGGCCAATTATGCCTGCATAAGTGCCCTTCAAATACTGGTCTTCAGTTTTCGGAACAACTGTAATAATTACGATCCTCGGAGGACTGAACTCTGTTTCATAAGAAGGTTAATACTTCATTTTGCCGAGCATCGTATCGTATCTCCTCAGACTTACAGATGTCGCATTCTCACGGAGATTGAATGCTTAAAGCAAGCAGAAAATTGCAGTCCTAAAATGAGCCTTCTAGGGGAAAAATATATAATAATAACATTTCCTCTGTCTAACTATACTGGAAAAACGAAATGCTGCTTCGAGTTAAAAAGGTACCTGTTTTAGGGTGCAATGCTTCTGGAAATCGAGTTTACCTGTTTTGGGTATCCCACTTTTGTATTCTGAGCATATTTTCTTACTCTTCTAATTATACTTCCATTTCTGTAATATCCCCAAAATAGCATTTCATTTTTACAATGTACCCCTGCTGTGCAGGGCGTGAGGTGGAATAGGGACTTTTGAATGATGGCTCAATTCGTATAAATAAAAATCATTTAATGATCTATGCGATGATCATATGTATAGATGAATAACAAAACTAAGGGCCTGTTCACATAGGAGTCCGTTGCGTTGCGTTAAGGAAAAGATGACGTTGAGACGAAAATAAACCAATCATATGCCTCCAAACGATTAGCAATGAAATTTTTAACGCCTATGATTGGTTTATTTTCGTCTCAACGTCATCTTTTCCTTAACGCAACGCAACGGACTCCTATGTGAACAGGCCTTAAGACATAATAGCGAGCCAACTGCTCATAACGAAATAATTTACATGTCTCACGAAACAATACTCTTTCCTCACCTCTAATCGAGAGTGGGAGATTAACACATGCCACTGACTGACTGACACATTAACAAACCTGTTCTTATATACAATTAAACATTTTCATAAGAGTCAAGGTCTACGGTTACATGCGGCCAAACATGGTCCGCTAAAAAAATTGTCTCATTTGGCAAATACGTAAGAGAAAAAGAAAACTATGACGTCATATTTGCAACAGCCGACAAGCTGAATACCATCGCGTTGATGCGATGTTTAAAAGGCTGACAACACCTCAACGTATGTTAGGAAGTGACAAGATAAACGTAAATAAGGAGTATCGCTCGTTAAGTAGGCAACGCGCAATTTTCCTATCAATCCCTCGCTTATGACTTACAGGAAACTTGTGGAAAACGTAATCAACACTTCATCAGTTTTCCAGTGAATTAAAAAGGATGGCTACATGTTTCGAATTACTCAATAGTTTATCGTCAGACAGAGGAGCATTAGTGTTACTGTCTCTAGGAACAATTCACCAATTCGAGAGCCGACAACTGAAATCACACCTGATTTCCCTCGGCCTGACGATGAACTATTAAGTAGTTTGAAACATGTTGTCATCCTTATTTATTCTGAAAATAAAGAAGTGCTGATATCCTTCGCGTCATTTGACAAATTCTGTCGATCTGTATGCCTAAATACTTAAGGCGCGTTCTCCCAAATCAAGTTTAATTGAACGATTATAGTTGAAAAAGAAAAGTTGAATATGACTTTAATCAGCTTTTGTTCACACATATCAATAGAAACTGATCAACAGTTTCAGTTTTAAAATGGCGTCGAATACAGTTGTTCGTGAAGGTGTGAAGTTTGTGGCAGTTTTGTTAAAAGAAGAACTAAAATTCCACTGTTCCGATTCCACTTTTTTTTTCTTTTTTTCTGCAAACCAATCAGTGTTCTTTTTCATATATCGTTTTAATAGTCTTAATTTTTTTCTTCAAATCAGCAATAGTTAGACCATCAATTTCCATTTATTTGACAATAGAACCCAAAGCATTTTCTCTCGCATCTTTATTTCTATATTCATCCCGTCGGTGGTTCCAAAGATAATCATGTTTATGATATAGCTCTAAATAAATATTTGCGCATAACACTTTCAGACCACTTCAGGCTCATTTTATAGACTATGTTATTCATTATTAAAGAATTTACCACTTTATATAAATAACAAAATACACAACAAAATAACAAGTTGCGTGACCAGTTTCAAGCGAACTTGGCAGTCAATTGAAGTTCACACGTTTCAAGGCAACTTTCAACTTGAAAGCAATTCGCGAATGACTCATCACTTGAATGATAACGTTTGACTATGCCAAACTTTTCTTAATCCACTAAAAAGTTGATCAACTCTATTAAAACAAATATTCTCCCTATAGCTTTCATTCAACTTTTGTTGATCAATTATAATCGTTCAATTAAACTTGATTCGTGAGAATGCGCTATTAGGTACACATCCATCCACCCGCGTTATCGTGAGTAAAAAATATAATTTTAAATTTTAGTAATGATACAGATAATCCAGAGTGCTTTACAATAGAAAATATGGTTTAAGAATAAACAATTTTAGAAATTCAATTAATATTTTAACTTCTCGGAAGTGTGTTTTATTTGTAATAAATTATAGATGAAATTTACTTTACTTGTAGTTGTGGTTGGTTAAGCTGAGGATCATAGGTTTTAAATTAAATAATTATATGTGAATTGCTCAATCTCTTCTATTAATGTATTTCAAAACCCAAAATACATCTATAGGTTGTGAATCACTGTAACATCATCCAATAATTCATTTTTCAATCTACAGTCCGATAATATTACGATAACCCTCGGACACCTTTGGTCAGTTTTGCATCTACCAGTATTTCATCGTACAACCTAGAATTCGTAATAACGACCTAGGTAATCGGAGGCTAAGTTGAAACAGCAATCCTTTGACTTATTATTTCTCTTAAAGTATCGCTTAAAATACGGAAAGCTGAATGGATTCTGGAGAGCTACATTAGCTATTCGAACGCAAAGCAGATACGAACATAAAATTTTATGCTAATTGCAAACGACTACAAAACAAGCACCATAACAACCTAACTCAACTCGTAGACTCTAGTATCGCAGTCCAACGCTGTAGCTATTTATATACCGTCGACTTGGAGTCACTTTTTGAGTTTTGATGTATAAGTCCGGGAACTTCATATACCGACTTACGTAAGGATGCTCCGGTGCATACATTTGAAAAATAACAACTTAAATATCTTTTACGTATAAACAAAAAATTACACCAATCCATTCCTCACTCATTGCGCCAGTAAAATCATGACTTTTTGTTTGCGAATCAGATATTTTTCGTTCTTATACCTGTTAATTTTCAAAACTTTGAAAAGATCTTACCCTTAATTCTTCTAGAACTTCATCGGTAAGCTGTTAATAAAATGGAAAGAAACTGATATTATTAAAAGGAATTTTAAACATAAAATTTTAATAGCGCATTTATAATTAATTCGTAGAAAATGTATTGAACATTATTAAAAAATTTTGCATTGAACATTTTTGAAAGAATAAAAAAACATTTCTTTTTAGAGCATTGTTCCTGAGTGTATATCTGTATGTAATACAATGTGTTTGAAGAAAAGTTATTTAAGTAATTTCTATTGACTTAAATAACTTTTTTAATAAATAGAAAAGTTATTTTAAGTATAATTCAAAGCAAGACTTATTACGTGTAAATCAATCAAGGTATATTTATTTATTGATTATTTTTTATCAATTTATATTTACTTATATAAAAATGTGTATATGTTCAGTAAGTGTTCTCATGATAAGGAACACTTTATTAAGAATTTTCGTGATTTAATATTTAAGTTTTGATTTTATGATTCCACTACAAAATAATTTGATCGACGAGTAATTCAAAATAATTCAAAAATGTTTAATAGAAAATTCAATAAAGAAAAGATAGAAAGAAAGAACAACAACTAAGAGAGACAAAAATACTCTGTTTGAAATTATATTTTACATCGCATGCGAGAAAATATAATAATTTTGCCTCTTTAAAATATGTGCATTTTAGCTTGATGAGTTAAGTTTAAACTGATAGTTCACAGTACGTTCTTAAAGAGAATAAAAAAGGATTTGTAAATATAAAATATTTATTTGAATGAACATTGAGGCTTTTTGTTTAAATTTTAACTTTTGTGTTAAGATAAATCTGATCAAAGTAATTGTCATTTGGCATTCATGTAACTATTTCATTGAGATTTCTGCGACAGAATTTATTTATTTTATTTAAGCTTTATTTTGTATTTACAAAGATAGATGGCATCACTTCCTCATTCGTATTTCATTAGAAAATTCTTATATATGTACTAGTTGACATTTAAGTTATCCATACTAGAGGAGAAAAACTCAAAAATCTATGTACTTACTTCGCTACAAAGAGTAACACTGTCATTAGAATAAAATCCAATAAAGGGCAGCCAATCTTCTTTCCGTTTTTATTTTAATTACTCATTAAAAACGATTTTATGATTGAAACTCTTTTATTTTGAGGACATTTTTATCAAGGAACAAAATTTATCGCGGAAAGCTAACGAAAAAACGAATGTATAGAAAGATTTTTTTTAATGCTGAAATTAAGAGAAATAATTATGAAAAGAATACAGTTTTGAAATTATAATATTTAATATTAATAAACAAACTAAATAGTAGAAATTTGTCAAATATTCAAATGGGGAGGACACAAAAAAATGCCATATTTTCATAGCAGTTCTTTTATTACAACTCACAAAATTATTATTATTATTATTATTATTATTATTATTATTATTATTATTATTATTATTATTTTATTACTGTAATTATTATTATTATTATTCAAGCGTCGAAAACCGATGACATATGAATTTTTTTCCCTTACATAGAAATTTTGCTATTGCACATTTGCCTATTTTAAAAGATATCAGAGCAAAATAAAGTAAAATAAAGTCATATAAAAGCATTTTGTTGAGAAAGAAAGGAATAGAAATGATAATTCAGAGGAATAAATAATCAACAGCAATTGCTTACCCCTAACTCATCTTTCCTATCTCTCATCTCGTCGCGCATCTGAAAAGCAAACAAACAGTTAGAAATTTAGCTGAAAATAAAAACAACTCTCTCAAGTAGCAACCACAGTCGACCCCACATCATTCTCATACTTACTACAGTAGGTTTCATAACTCATGAGTTCCTCCCTTCTCTCTCTCTCACTCTATCTCTCTCTAGCTGTATGTATATACATATGAGAGAGAGATTAATGAGAAGAAATTTGAACTCGATGACTAAAAAATGTATCTTCTAAAAAATGCATCACCTCTTTTAATAATGAAAGGAAATTTAAAGGAAAAGAAATATGAACTCGATAACTAAACATTGTATCTTCTAAGAAATGTATCATCCCTTTTAATGAGAGGAAATTTAAAGGAAAAGGAATTTGAACTCGATAACTAAAAAAATGTAGCTTCTAAAAAATGTATCATCTCTTTCAGTGAGGGGAAATTTAAGAGAAAAGAAATTTGAGCTCGAAGACGAAAAAAAGTATCTTCTAAAATATGTATCACCTCTTTTAATGATAGGAAATTTAAAGGAAAAGAAATTTGAACTCGATAACTAAAAAATGTATCTTCTAAAAAAATATCACTTCTTTTAATGAGAGGAAATTTAAAGGAAAAGAAATTTGAACTCGGTGACTCTAGAGGCGAGTCTCAAACACATCCACAAAGCTTCCGTAAGAACTTCGTTCTTTCAAAGCTTTGTTAAGAACAGATAAGTTTCCTATTAAATAATATTTCCGATCACACGGTAATAAAAAAAACACGAGTCAATTGAATTATTAAATTTAATTTTTATAATTATATTTAACTAAATAATTTATTAAATTTAACTAAAATAAATCTTAATTTCGGTTCAGTATTGAAATAATCTCGAATTCGCCGTTAACTTTGATTTGTGGGAGATTCAGCGGCTTTTAAGTAGTTTACTTATGATTGATCGTACATTAATAAAGGGTCCACGTTAATGACTGCAACGTACCCAGCTGTTCTTACAATAGTTAGTGTCCAAGCAACATAATAGAAGGATATTATGGATATTATACAACACGCTGCTGCTCTTTATTGTACCCATGATGTGCCAGTTACAGAAAGCGTTCTCATAATTTTATACTAATTGTAGATATGAAAAAAAAACTTAAAAATCCATGAGCCGGTAAGTGAGAGTCACTCACCTCTTCATTGATTCACTGGTTTACTCATTGGTATCTAAAAAATGTCCATTTTTTAATGCATTTTTATGCATGGTGATTTTGGATCAAAATCACTTTGTAATTTATTTTCAAAAATAAATTGGTAATGAAAAAAAATTACACAAAAGTAGATTTCATCTTCACGCAAATACAGTTTTTGCGTCTACCTGGAAAAAGGTGCTAAAACAAATAATAGGTAAAACAAATATCAAATTTTAAGGTTTTCGGTGCCATATAAGAATATTACCTCAAAGGCCAATTTCTCTTCCTTGCACAATACATCCGATGCTGCTATCATATCTCCATTTATGCCGGTTTTCTCCCAAAGATGGTTTTTCGCCTGAAAAAAAATGTAATTCTGAAATAAACTGTATTTTTAAATTGGGGATATTGTTCACAGAAATTTAATTACGAAGTTAATTACTTGGTTGTTAATTAGCCAATTAACAATTAAGTATTATATCTGATTATAATTTAAATTTCTGATATTCGTATAAAGTAATGTATAAAAGACTTGCTGTTAATGGTATGGGTATCCAGTTTCACCGATTTATTTTGTAGATAACATGTTGACCAAGTATCAAATGATTAAATTTATAGACTTCTGTGAAGTGTGGTTCCTGCCAAAATCAGTAGCCAGAGTAGCCGCCATTGTTGGAGATCACCGCTGCCACACGCCTCGGCATTGATTCAAAGAGACTTTGGATGAGTTCTTGGGGTACAGCAGACCAAGCAGCTTCCACACGTTGCCAAACTTGATCTGCTGTGGCAGCTGGGGATGGAATCTGGGTCAATCGTAGAGCAACCATGGACCACATGTTTTCTATCGGCGAAAGATCCGGACAGCGAGGCGGCCAGGGAAGCAATTCAATCTGGCGATTGACGAAGAACCGTTGGACAATGTGTGCCACGTGTGGTCGCGCATTATCCTGTTGAAATATGGCTGTGGGCAAGCCCTGAAGGTAAGGAAGGACAACTGGCTCCAACACCTCGGAGATGTAGCGCTGGCTGTTTAAAGTACCGGCAATGCGTACTAGAGGTGTGCGAGAGTGATATCCAATACCGCCCCATACCATAATACCCGGTGCAGGACCACTGTGGCGGTGCATAACGCAGCTGTTCAGCATCCTCTCTTCACGGTGTCTCCAGACTCGAATGCGACCATCGTGGTGTTGCAGACAGAAGCGTGACTCGTCAGTAAAGACAATTTCATTCCATTCTGCCGTCCACATCCTTCTGTCATCGCACCATTGGCGGCGGAGACGTCTGCGGTTCTGCGTCAAGGGTAGACAAAACAATGGACGTCTTGCGGACAGACCACTCTGCTGTAAACGGCGTCGAATGGTACGCGCAGACACTGGATGATGCGTTACAGACTGCATGTGCTGTGCTATGGTTCGTGATGTGACTGAGCGATCCGTCACTGCCATGCGCACAATTTGCCTGTCATCACGTGAAGTGGTGCGCTGAGGTGGATGCGATCGAACACGCCGGTCCGTCGTACCCTCCTGCATCCAACGATCACATATCCGCATTACAGTTGTTTGGTTTCGTCCAACACGACTACCGATTTCCCTGAAAGATAATTCTCAATCTCGGTAGGCCACTATTCTTCTTCTGTCGAACTCGGATACTTGTTTAAAAGATAATCGCTGTTTTCGACGAGGCATAATTGATCGTTTTTTTGAAAAAACCACAAGAAAAACACAATTGCCGAACTTGAAATCGTCGAAATCTCCAAGCCTTAAATAGCGCTTTGAAGTGGCGCCACAGGCGCGCGTGATGTGCGTCTGTGCTGAAATTCTAATCATTTGCATATCTCACCTCCGCTAATGCATGTTGTAAATTTCATGTTATTTGCATGTTTCCTTCAGGGTGTTGCATTTACAGTGGCCAGCAGTGTATATATATATATATATATATGTGTGTGTGTGTGTGTGTGTGTGTGACAGACATAGAACTCAACTTTTGTAATTATTTTAATTAATATACTATTTTAACTCTAAAAAAATATTATTTTCTTATTTCAAAATTTCTAAACAACATTAATTCGGTCCATGCACATTTATAAGTGTATTTATTTACTTTTGTAAAATCTTAAACTATCTATGTTTTGAAAATCCTTCCTGTGGTTTTTCAAACCGAGTTTCCTGGAAGAAGGGAATGTGCTCCCCACAGGCAATTAAGTGCGACCTATAGCATTACGGATAGTACACAAGGTCATTTTCACAAGAAGGGAGAATTACTTGCCACCCCTTCGGTCATTAGGGGGACATAGTTCCTCCATAGAAACGACCAAGCAACCGTCTTTTAACCAAGCATAGGTCTGAAAGGAGTTAATTGTTCTAGAACATTTTCTTACCTCTGCGATTTTTGGTGCTGGGAAGTTTTAACGGTGTTTTGAGTGAGTGGAAGAAAAAGCTGCGACAGTGATCGAGCTCGCGGTTGTTTGCTCTTCTGCCCTGGTCACTATTTTATGCTGATGTATCTCGAGATTTCTGGTCTGCTTTTTGACCAAGTTTAGTAAAACAATGAGAGATAATCATCAGTCTACAATAAGGCTGGTTGTAAGTAAAAATAATTTGTAATATATTTAATCAGGCGAGAGCACAGAATAATCAATATATGTAGCTAGGTTTTATTATGTGTTCAAATACTTTCTTAATGTATGTAGATAATTATTATGTTATTTCTGTGAAAATTGTAATTAACGATAAAATTAATTTTAAATAAGAAGAAGAGAAATTAAATGCTAATATTATTTATTAAAATTGAGTTTGTTTTTCAAATTATCTCAGACTTGTGTAAGAATGTGTTTTCTACAATTAGATATTTTAAAAGGGCCACTATTCGATCTCTCTATTTTATTACCTGTTTAATTACACATAACATACATCCAATATATATCCTGGTCACGCCACCATATATTATGTGGAATTAAACAGGTAATAAAATAGAGAGATCGAATAGAGGCACTTTTAAAATTGTTAGCGGATTTTATACTAATCACAGAGCAATAATTTCGACTTGAGTCTTTTGTACAAAGAAATGTACTTTTGTATACAAAATTGATATACGTAAGCCTTTATACAAGTCAAAATATTTTTCTTTTTTTATCAATACTAACAAATATCTAAAAATCACCTTTTTTTACTTAAGCCCTTTATACCGCGTACCATAGATATATTAGTGATCAAAAGTTACTTGACACTCCTGCGATGTTTGATTAGCTCATGAAGCTATCTCAGACGAATATAAACTGACGCTCGCGAATCTTCGTATTTCATACGAATCTAAGAATAAATAAGTGGAATGGGTTGCAAAATACAGCTCTTTGTGACTTCAAACGGACGCAAATGGGGGAACACTTCACCACCAACACATGCGCTAGGCACATTTTGTCTGTATTTTACTTGGTTTTATTCATTGCAAGTGATTTACCTGTGAGGGGAAACCTGTATCGCCTCTAACGTGAGAGAAAAATCTCGAGCAAATCTAAAATTACTTGACTGTAAGTTTTGGAGTACAAGGGATGAATAGGCCTCGAATTACTGGACTGCAAGTTTTAGCCCGTAAATTTTCTTATTTAACATATTTTAGTTTACTCGTACCCAGTCGTGACAGGCCATTAGAGTTGAAGGGTGTACTGCGGGCATAGGGGATTCATGTTATGAAGTTTGGAATCTAGTTACACCATGTACATGGCCTGGACCTAGAGTTTGCTCTACGTATCTAACAGTTGTTTTTCGGACGAAACGAATTGATACAGTGTTATTTTCATAAATTTAGTCTGGGTATCTTGATTCTGTTGATATTGAATCTTAGTACTGAGAATTATAACGATATTGAAGAAAACTCTTGCATCCAAAATTGTTGCAACATTTCAGCGAAGAAACCAACCTATCTTTGAAAGAGAAGACCTATACGTGTACTTTCCCGACACTTTAAACTTAAAATAATCAAACGACTTCGTAGCAATTTCATATCTAAAAATATGTATATAAAACAGTTCCGAAACTGACTGACTCACTGACTGACTGACTGACTGACATACAACGCACAGACCAAACTACTGGACCTAAAGGGCTGAAATTTTGCATGGCAATTCTTCTTATAGTGTAGAAGTGCACAAAGAAAGATTTTTAAAAAATTCTTCCCAGATTTTTTTAAATTAAATTTTAAGCTATTTTAGTAACTTTTTTTAAGTTTCCATTTAAAATAATAATTTGAGGGTTATAAAATTTATGTCACGAGAAACATCATAAAAATTCCTTTAAAATGAGATCTCTTTCGAATCTTTACCTTTATTTTCTGATTTTTGGTGAATTTTTAAAGATTAATTTTTAGAATATAATTTATTAAATGCTGATCACGTGATTTCTTTTTCTGGTACTTTAAATAAATTTATCGTCACGTGCATAACTAAATAGACAAAAAAAATTTTCTTGCTAATGCGGCAGACGATTGGACATTATCCAAAAAAATATTAAAATCGATAAAAGATATTATGTTCCTCAAATTGTACTATATTCTTTAGTATGTCCTATTAGATTTAATTTGAATATTTCCTTCTACATTATTTTGTCTATAAAAATATCCCTTACGATTTTTTTAGAAATATATTTTTTTGTTTTTTTACATCAATTGTATACATTGATCGTCGTATTTATTTATTTATATATATATATATATTGAGATATATTGGCATTAATTGCATACATTCATCGTTGTATTTAATTGGAATGTACTACGTAGCGAAGTGCGGGTTTTCAGCTAGTTTAAGATAAAATGGGACAGCGACACTTAGATAAACACAACGCCACACATACGTGAGTCAACAGGTCTGTGCTCTGTTGGAAAGTTGGATTAAAAATTCTTTCACCCTTGAAGATTGCATTAAAATTTTCTTAAATAGCTTTTTTTTTAGATCCCTTACTGCCTTATATAAATTACCTTATATAAATTATGCTATCTTTGGTTTTTGCTTTTAAAGCATTATTTCATCTATGAATACTTTCTGTAAGGGTCCCAAAGGAGCATCTCCAGCCATGTGGTACATGGAGAACTGCTGCGAGCAAAAGCCGAGGTCGGGACTGTGGTCCATCTACAAGGTGTTCCTCTGAAATTAGAGTTTATGCGGTAAAATTTATTTTTTCAAGGGGACTCACGAATCTTAACCCGAGAAAATAAGTCATATTTTCATACTTTTTGACTCTTTGTAACTATTTTAATTTACTCCCAATTTTTCCAAATTTTATGTATATGATAAATTGATATATTTATTTTAATAAACAAATTTTCAACTCTCAAAATAATTTTAAATAATTTTTTTTAATGCTTTAGATATACCTTGTTTTTTAAGCATTTTTATTGTATACTGGCTTGCGAGCAGAACTATAAAATTAATTTTACACTTAAATGTATAATTCCTGTTTTATATTTAAAATAAATAATTCAAAATACAATTGAACATAAAACGTTCAACATTGAAATATTTTTTCAATTTTTTTAAAACTGCTCAAAATATACTTAAAATTTTCTTAAATTTTTGCATTCATTTACCCCTGAAAAAATAACAAAATGTGCAGTGATTGCAATAGTTCTAGTTCAGACGCAATAAAATAACATGATTATGCAGTGATGAAAATTTCATGGAATTATGTTTCATAGTTTTTGAGATATCAGTTGCGGAATGATGCAAAATTACATTTTGAGAAAAATGAGTTTAAAATTTTTCTTACCATAAACTTGATCAGTAATTAAATATTTAGAATATCAATATCTCCGGAACTAAGCGGAATATTTTCATGCGGTTTGCTTTATTTTGTTCAGATATGATCAGGCTTTAACATATATTTTTTTCAAAAAATCTAATGTTTTAAAGATTTAAGGGTAGTGAGTCCCCTTAACTTCATGGACATTGTGAGCCATAGAAATATGAGGCTCGGAGGAATATTTTGAAAGGAACATCCTTAAGAAAAACTCCTACGGGGCTGAATAAAATATTCTTTCCCAATAGCAATTCTTTCAACAACCTTGAGCTAATTAGATGATAGATGTTGAAAAAAAAACATATACCTTCTCTGACGATGACGACATTCTAAAATTGCTCGAAATGTGAGAGTGAAACAGGTTAATTACTGTACACTTACTTCTAAAAAAAACTGCTGAAACTTACCGATGTATTCCAATTTATTTTATGTTCATTCTGCAAAAGCATACCTTCGAAATGATAAACAGTTTGACAAAATTGAAAAGAATATTAAAATTATTAAAAAGTGAATAACTGTCGTCTGAAAATGCCTTAATAATCTAGCCTTATTAAATTTGACTCTCGCCTCAAGTTTTGATTGATTTCTAAGCAACTGAACAATCACTGGGGTCAAATCCAGTGGAACTTTTCCGGCAGTTGCTATCAATAACACACAGCATTTTCAATTCAATTTGGTTCATTTTTAAAAGTTGTTATACGTTGAGAGTCTTAGACATAAACGTTAGAAGAAGAATTTCGATATTTTATCATGTGTCACAAGATATTCATATTTTCTAAGGCACTCGTCAGTGGACACACACTAAAAGAAGTAAAAATCAACTTACTTGTTCAGGAAACAATTCACAGCATTTTATGTAATGATCCTTATCCTCCTGGGTGGCGTCTTCCTCTAGAAGTGAACGATAAAAAAAATGGTGGTTTAAGAACTTTATTAAATGAATGATTTTTTTAATTAAAGTTTTAATTCAAATGCAATCATCTTGAATTTCATTTTTGAAACTTGTTACGTGACATTTTTTTTTCTATTTACCTATGTTTGACACCAGATGCATTAAACATAAAATTAAAGAATAATTAAAGGTGAAAACTTGAATAACTGAAGTGCCTTGAGATTTTCAAATTTTCAATTTACATATTTAGCTTTCCCACCCTAATTCATCTTGTGTCTGAATAAATAATAATATGTTGTTATTGCAGCTTCTTATACCCCCTGACCGGAGTATTCCAGACCAGGTTCATACGGTACTGCGGCTGAGAGGTGTTGATCAGGTTTACAATGGCACTACAAGGGTCGGAGTCCGACTTAGCCAGGTTCCACCTTAATTTTATCCAAGCACCCCAAAGGGACGACATCTTGGGGGAGGGGAGACATCGTACTTTCTCCTGCCCTCTCTGACATCATAGAAGGACTTTCCGGTCTACATATTTAACGTGCCCATAGACACGAAGATATGTCGGGGCGTTCGTCGGGAATCGAACCGAGCACCCTCAGTTCCAAACCCAACGCGCTACCACTGGGTTACCTTGGGCCCGAATCAAATATATTCATGACATAGTCACCAGCGTCAGTGGCAACTTATGTTTAAATATACTTCGGTTCGGCTTCTATAGACGATTCTTCCCACTCTATAGAACTGTTTACAACACTTGCATGAGTAAAGGCCTGTAATAAGCTGATTTTTATTTTCTTTTATTTTCAGTAAAATCATTAATGGCCTGTATAGATCAACAGGCAGGTAATTCTGAATTTTACATGACTGCTCAAAAGGCAAGTGATGCATACCGAATTTCATATTTGTAAGTAATTGTGCTATCATGTAAGTAATCATTTATGTAAATAATATGAGGTATCCTGTTTGCGTGGAGAGGAATTTCATTATTCAATTTAGGTTTCTTTGGATTCTCTGTCCAATGGTACATCTCAACAAAAAGCTTACGCAGAGCGTAACATAGCCAGAAAATCAGTACGCAAACAATGAAGAGCCCAAAGCCTGTTTTATTTTATTAATGAACAAGCAATGATTGCTTGCGTCATTAATAAACAAACATGCCTTTCACCGAGCATGCCATTAACATGCCATTAACATTTTCAACATGCCATCAACCTTTCACAGAAATACTGAAAGAGCTCCAAGTAAGAAAAATTTAATATATTTTTTAATTGCACAAATTTTGTAACAATTTTTTTTTATTCAATGTGTTGTTATATATCGGTCATTTTACAAATAAAAATTTTGAACAATTTGAGATTTTTATTTTTCAAAAAGAAAATTTTAAAAGCATGTTAGTTTCTGATGCATCTGTCGAGCCTATAAATCTGCATTTATTGCTCTTTGGTACATAGGAAAGATTTCGAAATAATTTACCTGTTGGGATTTATGAAATTTTTCGTATAAAATTTTTAATCTCTTTAAATGACAAATAAAGTTGAAATTTTTCTGATAATTTTCTTTCCCCGTGGAAAATATTATCAGAATTTTTGTTCAAAATCAAATATCATGAAGTTAGTGTTTTGGGAATAGAACAAAATAGTACATTTGAAAATTTTATAGAGATTTCTTGCTAAGAATTTTAAATATATCCTGTACACATAGACAGAACAGCATACCAAATGTTTTACATGGAAACGCTAAAGTTAAAAACATTTATACTATGTGTTAAACCAAAAAAGGAAAATCGTTTATTTTTTATATTTTTTAGTCTTCTTAAATAAGAGGATACAGAGTAGCCAAATACATTGTTCGCTTGTGCCAAGCCGTAGAGGGGCTGCAGACGCTAAGTTGTTCTGAAGCCGAGAAATGCTGCTGAATTTCTTTGAAATGATTAATCAATATTTAACTGCGACCGGTTTGGGCCCGAGGTAGCCTAAAGGTAGCGCGTCGAATCCGGATGAATGCTATTAAATACCTTACAGCAGTCATTCTCAAAGTGGTCTATATCAACCCCTGGGGGGTCGATATAGACCTGCAAGGGATCCATGCCAGTGAAAAAGAAGATTGGGGGTGTATGAGATGTAAATGGGGGTCCACGAGTTAGACAGACCGTCACCAAAATTTTGGCTTCACATAAATGTAATAATCTGCCTGACACAGATAGTACCTATGAAAGTATTTACGTAATATAAGTACTTTCTTATAATAGATAGATACATTTCCTAATTATATGCATATTTCATAAAATTGTGTAAGAAATCTATTCACTTTTCGGTCTCAGTACGTGTAACTTGTGTTGCGACATCTTAGACTGGAACGGTTGCAGTGAGTGCCAGCAGGTGGCCGTTATATTGAACTTGCCAGTTTCTCAATTTGGCACAGACAAACTGCCAAGATGACCTTTCAGCCTACGTTCAACATTTAAATCACACAGACTTTGAAATTAGGTTTGAAGATGTATTGACTATGGAAATACAACATTGGATTATCAATCCATACGGGCACATTGAAGAAACGGATGTCATGTTACAAGAACTGATCGGTATAATCACCAACGAAGAACTTAAGGTGCAGTTTAGAAAGGGATATCAACAATTCTGGCTTCAGAGAGACATACTTGTTACATATCCTACATTATGGACTATCGCGAGAAAGTTTTTGATAGCTTTTCCATCTTCATACCTCGTGGAAAGGGGTTTCAGCGCGGTTGTCAATCTCCTTATTAAAAAATAAGAAACAGATTAGAAATCACTCGCCAAGGATATTTAAGGTTAGACCTGACTAAATTGAAGCCAAATATTGAAATTTTGCTATCAAAGCATCAGGTTCATCCCTCCCATTAAAAGCATTGATTTTGTAGTGTATTTATTCTATGTAAAAAATGTTACTAGATTTGCATTTTGTGTCGTTTTAATTAATAAATGTATAATTATAAAACTTAATTTTTTTTTATTTTAAAATTTTTAACTCTACAGTAAACCCTCTCAAAGTGAGTAGCTGTGTGTCAGCTTCAAAAACACTTTTTAAAGTTGATGAATTTGTAAAAAATCAGTAT
Source organism: Dolomedes plantarius (assembly GCA_907164885.2). Lineage (NCBI taxonomy): Eukaryota > Metazoa > Arthropoda > Arachnida > Araneae > Dolomedidae > Dolomedes > Dolomedes plantarius. Next base: position 169,943,520 of record OU015496.1, on the reverse strand, counting down.
TAGGATAGCAGGGGTCTACGCAAAACAGAAAAAATCGGCAGGGGGTCTACGGGACAAACAAGTTTGGGGACCTCTGCCTTAGAGTCTAGACATGGACACCTTAAATGTGTATATCGGAAAGTCTTTCTATGAGATCAGAAAGGGCGGAAGAAGGCGTGATACCCCCTTCCCCCCTAATTGTCTCCACTGGAGGTGCTCAGTCAAAATTGAGGGGGTTGGTGCATATTTACTTATACAGTGCTCCTATTGAAAGCAACCTACAATTCTCGAGGTTAAAGTGCGAGTGTCTTCACTGACATGTGCCCATTACTGGAAAAACAACAAATAAAAATCCTTAGACCGGTTAATATCAAAAGTCGAGTTATCAATAAGTAGTGAGAGAGAGTGAGAATTCTTTAAATAAAGTCCCTTTCATTTAGTGTCATGATCTCCTTGCAGGGATCCTGAGTTGTTACAGGAGGATATTTTAATTTTGTAAGGAAACCTTCAGGCGCAGACATGGTAAACAAAAGTATAAACCGTATATGCTCTATTTCGAGCTTTATAGTACAATGTTTTATGGTAGGACTCTTTTGAATTAATCTCAAAATGGGTTATGCGACAACCAATTATCAGCATCTTCCACAAATCAAGTTAAGGGGACTCACTACCCTTAAATCTTTAAAACATTCGGTTTTTTTGAAAAAAAATATATGTTAAAGTTTGATCGTTTCTGAACAAAATAAAGCAAACCGCATGAAAATATTCAGCTTATTTTCGGAGATATTGATATTCTAAATATTTAATTACTGATCAAGTTTATGGTAAGAAATTTTTAAACTCATTTATCTCAAAATGTAATCTTGCATCATTCCGCAACTGATGTCTCAAAAACTATAAAACATAATTCCATGAAATTTTTATCACTGCATAATCATGTTATTTTATTGCTTCTGAACTAGAGTTATTGCAATCACTGCACATTTTGTTATTTTTTCAGGGGTAAATTAATGCAAAAATTTAAGGAAATTTTAAGTATATTTTGAGCAGTTTTAAAAAAATTGAAAAAATATTTTAATGTTGAATGTTTTATGTTCAATTGTATTTTTAATTATTTATTTTAAATATAAAACAGGAATTATACATTTAAGTGTAAAATTAATTTCATAGTTCTGCGCGCAAGCCAGTATACAATAAAAATGCTTAAAAAACAAGGTATATCGAAAGCATTGTTTTAAAAAAATATTTAAAATTATTTTCAGAGTTGAAAATTTGTTTATTAAAATAAATATATCAATTTATCATATACATAGAATTTGTAAAAATTGGGAGTAAATTGAAACAAAAGTCAAAAAGTATGAAAATATGCCTTATTTCCTCGATTTAAGAGTCGTGAGTCCCCTTAATAAATCTCAGTTGATTTTCGCTAAAGAATTTGTATAAAACGATAATACTCATTTGAATATAAATCTAGCTTTAAATTTTACTGTAACGCTTTATCACAAAATAAAATTTTTAAACATAACAATCCAGGGACTATCTCTACCAAAATGCACTGAAAATCCGCTTCAAGTGACCGACGGCTTTATTTCTTGGGTATTTTGTACTTAGTGGAACTCTGTAAGTGCCATCGATAATTTTCAACACATTTGTAGTCTGCGAAATATAGGGGTATTATAACGTGGAGGTGAGTTATACCAGTTTATCTTTTAAAATGTTTCTTAAATGTTGAAGATTCGATGGTATAGAAGAAAAGTAAGCAGGATAATTTTTCACTGATTTTTGACTAAAACTGTGGGTTTAACCGCGATAATGAACTGTGGGCGATAATGAATATGCTTTGAAATTGAACGTGTTTTGACATGTTTTATACTTTTAATTTCAAAACACAGAACCACTCGGCATCACCTAGCAATCAGTTCGTAGAAATCAAATATTTTTTACATAATACAAAGGACTTTTTGTCAAGAAATGTACTGTCATCAATTTAATAAAGCTATTAATAAAAATTATCACAATTATTTGTCTCTCCTTAAAGAGTAAATCAATCAAAATCTCGTAATGGAATTAACCGACCGATCTTAACTTTCAGTCACTTCACGTTATTCATATGTCAGTTCAATGCAGTAAGTCACCGCAATTATTTTTTCTTCAAAGATGCATTACCTCTTCATACTTCATCAAATACTAATCTTACTATCTTTACTTACTCACTGAATTAATTGAATTAAATAATGCAAAAATTAAAAGCAACATTTACATAAAAATTTCTATGTTTTGTTATACTTACTGCAGTACAACTCATCCAAGAAATCTTTCCAATCCTTGTTTTTCTCGGCGCTCTCCGCGACCAACAAACAACAGAGACCAGCCACGGTGAGGAACGCGAGCTTGTTCATTTCCAGGCCGAGATGGACTTAACTATTCAGGTTCAAGGTTGGAAGACTGACTAAACAGCCGATGCAGGTCTCCCTTTTTATGGTGAATCCTAAAACAGGATGTGCGTGTCAAGACTGTAGAATCAAACTGGAATGTTCGTAATTCGACAGAAAAAGGGTTGTTTTTCGGTAACCTCCCACCTAAACGCAGATGTTTCTTCTAATTTGACTGGTAGAGCTTTTCGTTGTTTATTTTCTTCGGTTGCAACGTTATTATGGGCGTAGTTTGTGAATTAGAGGAGGCGGGAATGAACGGCGTGAAGGCCTTTTATGTTCTGTAATAGGGTTGTCAGAAGTTGAAAGCATTTAAAGAAAGAACTTTTACCCCCCCCCCCAAAAAAAAAAAAGAACAAAGAGAGAACGGTGTATGGAAATATGCAAATATAATATTTACTCACACCCTTCATCAATAATTTATATTCAGTATATCCCCTAGGGTTGCTCGGTCAAAATTGGGGTGGCACCACGGGTTCACTTATACGGTTCCTCCATTGAAAGCAACCAGCGATTTTCGCGGTTAAAGTGCAAATGTCTTCATTGAGAAGTGACCCGCATTGTCTAACAACAACATATTTATTATATAAATAAAAATACAATTTGTGAAAAAAGAATTTTCTTATTAAAGTTTAATTCCCTTTTTCAAATCAAATAGAACATTTATAAGGACAAAACCAAAACTATAACTTTAAATTCTTAATACTAATAGCTAACAGTAATGATTACAGAATTTTTAAAACATCACGATAAGGTTTTCAGAGTCACAGGTCTTTCAGTCTTCTATTTTTTTTTAACAGTAATGATTACAGAATTTTTAAAACATCACGATAAGGTTTCCAGAGTCACAGGTCTCTCAGTCTTCTATTTTTTTTTTTAACAGTCATGATTACAGAATTTTTAAAACATCACGACAAGGTTTCCAGAGTCACAGGTCTCTCAGTCTTCTATTTTTTTTAACAGTAATGATTACAGAATTTTTAAAACATCACGATAAGGTTTCCAGAGTCACAGGTCTCTCAGTCTTCTATTTTTTTGAACAGTAATGATTACAGAATTTTTAAAACATCATGATAAGGTTTCCAGAGTCACAGGTCTCTCAGTCTTCCATTTTTTTTTAACTGTAATGATTACAGAATTTTTAAAACATCGCAATAAGGTTTCCAGAGTCACAGGTCTCTCAGTCTTCTATTTTTTTTAACAGTAATGATTACAGAATTTTTAAAACATCACGATAAGGTTTCCAGAGTCACAGGTCTCTCAGTCTTCTATTTTTTTTAACAGTAATGATGACAGAATTTTTAAAACATCACGATAAGGTTTCCAGAGTCACAGGTCTCTCAGTCTTCTATTTTTTTGAACAGTAATGATTACAGAATTTTTAAAACATCATGATAAGGTTTCCAGAGTCACAGGTCACAGGTCTCTCAGTCTTCTATTTTTTTTTTAGCTAATAATTTCTTATATGAATTTGTTAACACTTTTTATTTCATTATAAAACTGGTCACATGTTATATTTTCATATTTGTATGTTATTGATAATATTGATTTAATACTTTCTATGAGGACTCGAGGTAGCCTTGCGGTAGCGTGTCGGCTTTCGGTGCTGATGGTGTTCGGATCGAATTCCGACAAGCGCCGTTAAATAACTCCGTATCTAGGCCATAAATGGACACGTTTGATCCGTAGACCGAAAAGTCCTTTATGAGATCAGAGAAGGTGGGAGAGGGTAGGATCCCCCCAGATGTCAACTCGTCAAAATCGTGTCTGAGGGGGCTCGGTCAAAATTACAGTGGCATCTGGTTTAATCGGACTCCGACCCTTGTGGTGCCATAATAAACCGGGGCAGCACCCATCAACCCGCTAGCCTATATAGACTTGGTCTGGAAATTCCGGCCGGGGAGCAATAGAAACAACAACAACAACAATTCTTTGTATGTTGAGCAGGTTTCTCTCGTTTGTCCATTGTGCCCGAAACATCGAAAATAATCTCTTTTCATTTCTATTAAGTCCTGGTATTAAAAAAATAATAATGGCACATTTTGCGGTATAAAAGAAGACTAGGTGGCCGGTACGACTCTTTCGCCTGAGATTAAAATACGATAAATTTTATATAGCGAGGTTAGTGGTTTGTAATCGGATGAAAGAAGACCCGGTTCATTTCAAGCAATTGTTTATTTGTCAAATAACGATGGTGCGTAAGTATAATACAAAACCAATAACAAAACGCCTCTGGCCACAATATTAGAGGTGAAGCATAAGACAAAACAGGGGAACATGAGATACGTACACGTGAAAACACCTTTGTAGACAATATTAAAAGTTAAATATGACACAAACTCGGGGAAAATGTGATATTTACATTACAAAACCTCTTTGTGCACACTATTTGACCGTGCCGTTTCGAAGCATCCAGGGAAAGAACTTTAGGGCCAAAAGTCAATTTTTCACTTCGATTTTTAAACAAACATTACAATGTGTCACTCTGAATTAACAATTCGTCAGAAGTGGAGAACTTAATCTTTAAAATGGTACTTCATTTACCTATTTTGGTTAAGTAAGAAAGGAGAGAAAGGGATCGTCACAAAAAATCACCCTCTAGAAATATATGGTTTTTCCACGTAAAGAGAATAATAAACACCTACGCGGATGTTGCCGAAAGAGATACTCATTAATGAAATCACAGAATGATAATAAAAGCAAACGATTTTTAAATTTAAATTTCAATGCGATCGATAATGGTAAAATAAAAAAAAGCTAGCGCACGCCATCTAGGGGAAGAAAAATTGTTTATGATGTTTATACTTCGATTTTTAAACAATAAGAAGTGTAATGCTAAATTAACAATTCGCACGAAGCTAATCTTTAAAATGATACCTCATTTATCGATTTTGGTTAAGTGTGAAGGGAGAAAAAGGGAAAAACAAAAAAAATACCTTTTAGAAATAATATATATAGATAGATATACTGTACTAAAAGTAATGAGAAAATTGGAGGACAAAAAAGGGAAAAGGACATGTTCTATTTAAAAGAGATATTCTGAAAACCCTATCAATAGGAATATTGTGTGATAGACGAAACTTAGAAAAGAGCATGGAAATTTATTTCCACCACAGCTTGATAACAACATGATGTAATAAAACAAAATTCAGTTTTCATTTCAAAGACAGGGCTGCTATTTCTGTGGGCGAAATTTGATTATCAGTTAAGTCATTAACGATGTGATTCAATGCTTGAACAATGTCTTTCAAACATCGTTATCAAAAATTGACGTTAGAACTGAATTTGGACAAAGTGTTCTTAAGTCTTGTGATTTACGCGATGGTAAATTCGTGAAGAATGACAACAAAAAAAAAGGAATCGGTAGTTACTAATGTTAATGTTAGGAAGCATAAAAACTACGGGAAAATTCAAGCACGAAAAAAGCTTAATTTTTTATTCCGTTTTATAATTTGACTGATGAAATTGTACTTTACACACTCAGAAAAAGCACATTACTTTAGATTAGGCTATTTTGTAATATATATATATATATATATATATATATATATATTATTCGGTAAGAAAATCTTTAAAAAAAACCTTAAAGTAAATAAATAATTTTCTTATTCTTCCTGAAGTTACTACTTCAAAAGATTTAAAGATGTTTATCAATAATGGATAAATTTAACAAACATTTTTTCAATATCTCGTTGTGGGTATTCCGCAGTTGATAAATATGATAAATATTTTTTCTATTAATTTCTTGTGAATATACCTCCACAGTTGATAAATTTAAAAATCATTGCACGTAAATTTAATAAATATATTTCTAATTTTTCGTTGTATGTATTCCTCCTCAGTGGAAAAATATGATAAATATTTTTCCATTCTTTCCTTATGGGTATTCCTCTACAAGGGATAAGTTTAAAAATCAACACCAGATAAATTAAATAAATCTTATTCGAATTTTTACTTTTGGTATACATCTTCGATGGGGAATTTGGAGTGCAACGTGCCTCCAAAAAGGTTTTGGAATACACGGTTTTTCCGATATAATTATTTTGGATACATCATTTAAAAGTTGTTAAGGATAAAATCGCATTTGTTCCACAAAACTCTGTCATGAGTTTTATGAGACTGTGTGTCATATGTAGAGTTCTATATGACTGTATCTGAAAGATAAGACAACCATTCTTTTCCTTTAATTTGCGTTAACATGGTGCAATAATATACACTTATCAACTTCTTACCAAAAATATCATGCAGAAATTTTCGAACATGCCATGTCCAGAAAATTGTAAAACGTTTATATATTCATTAAGTTCTGGGTATTTTATTCCATGCGAAAACTTCTGCATATTTCCTACATGATTTGAATACATACTAGTTGGTACACGTCAAAATAAGACGGCTAGATAGTAAATAAATGTACTAATACACAAATTATACTCAACACATCATTGCCAAATGTTGAAAATCATAATAATGCACTGAAACAAATTAATGTGTTTAAGCGACCTCGTGCTTAGAGAGTATCTAAATCCAGATTTAAAAATGTCACTGGACATGCGCAGAAAGCAATTTTTTCATTGTAAATTATCGCTAATTAAACAGTGCGAAATAAACAATTTCTCCATTAGGTTTAATCTTATAATTACACAATCATAATTATCATAAAAATAAAGATGGCAGACAGAGATCTAGAGAGACTCCTCGGAATAAACGTGTTTGTCATTAAAACATGTCCCTGAGCATGCGCAGAAACAGTGAGTTTCTAAACACAGATTTAAACATGCCACTAAGCATGCGCAGAAATTAATTTTTAACTGTAAATTGTCGCTAATTAATAGAAACCGTGGTTACAAGAACCAAATTTGACAAATCTACAGATTACAATCTTTCGTTTAAGACCAAAATGAAGTAAATTGCTGCAGTAGTTTTCTCTCACGGACTGCCCAAAAAGTCGGCTTAGCAACTTAAATGTATAGATTATTCATACAGTATACGAGTATACCAACAAAAGATGAAATTTAATGAATTCAGGGTGGTATAATATTTTTCTGGCCGCAGTTGCCTTAATTTAAAATATTTAATAGAATCATACATTGTAAGTAAAAAGAATCACTAAAGCTATTCCAGGGATATTTATTAATTGAAAATTGACTTTGAACCTTTTTTAATAGACACTTTTAATTCAAATTCTAATAATAAGTATTCAAATTAAACAAAGAAAAAGGTTAACCGACAAACAAATATCAAAATGCTAATTGAAAGAACTAAAATTCTAACAAGGGTGTCCCAAGTTTCTAATCTCGCACCCAAGAGTGGCGCAAACGTAAAAAGGTTGAGAATTCCTGATCTAGATTGATAGCATGACTTTTTTCAGGTGTAGCTCGACGGAGTAGAAACTATTCTTTCACTTTCTCCCCCCTCTCCCTCCATCATAAAAACATGCCTAAACAATCCTATATGATCTGGAACAGACAGAAAAAGGGAGAGCCGCCTCTCCCATGCAATCTCAGAGTCCTTTTCACCCTCGGACAAAGGTAAACGACCTGAACTTGAAATACTTGCTTTTCGCTTCAGCGAAATGCATTGTTTTTTTCTTCATCAAAGACAACTGGTTTCTCCTCTGTGACAAATTATTCACTTAATAATCTCAGAAAACTTTCCAGGGTGATGCAGTGTATGAATATGACGTTATGACATGACTGGAACAATTTACGTTTCCCATGAGGTTCTGTATAATCCAAAAAGATATTCAAACAAAGGAGTAAAAGTCAGGTTATTTTTAATAGATTACAAATACTTAAAGTCCAGTACTGTCTCCTAGAAACCAATACTTTATGTAAGCATGTTGTAAAGACCAATAACACTGTACAACATGGAAAATGTCCTTCAGATGAAAATGTGTGTTTCTTGTATATTTTTGGCTGAAAATAACGAATCTGTGATTAGTTTTTGTTTACCACGCACCATTTTCCCAAAAATCCGCATTTTAGCAATGGAAACCTATACTGTAGCGACAAGCGCAGCTACACAAAATAAGTTTATTTAGAAGATGACAAAGCCATTTTGTAGACTATTTTGAGGAGAAAGAAGACATCATATATTGCTGAGATGTGAATGGCCTATTTCAGGCATTGGGACATGAACATAATCCAGCAGAGTGGCGCCTGTTTATTGACTCGTCCAAACGTAGTCTCAAAGCAGTGCTCCTCCATATAGGCAGTGTTTGTCCGTCTGTTCCTGTAGCATATTCTATAAATACAAAGGAAACTTACGAAGTTATGAGTGCTATACTAAAGTTAATTGAGTACACTACCTTCAAATGGCCCTTTGGGGAGATTTGAAAGTCATTGGGATATTAACAGGCATGCAACAGGGATACACTAAATTTTGCTGCTTTCTCTGCGCATGGGACAGCCGTGACAGAAGAAATCACTACATCCGTACAGTGGCCTCCAAGATAAAACTCCATTCCTGTCACCAAAAACATATCACATGAACCACTTGTGAAACCACTTGTCCGCAATGTGTCTTTCTTCCACCATTGCACGTTAAACTCGGTTTGGTGAAAACATTTGCAAAAGGTCTGGACAGAAAAGGAATGGCTTTCTTGCATCTCAGGAACAAATTCAAAAATTTAAGTGAGGCAAAGGTAAAAGAAGGTGTTTTTATTGGCCCATAAATTAAAGCAGTCTTTCGTGATGAAGAATTTGAAAATAAACTGTCACAAGCAGAAAAAGAAGCCTGGCTGGAATTCAAATCAGTGTGCTTTGCCCCTTTTTTTACGTTTCCTTGGAAATGAGAAAGCTGAAAACTATGAACATCTTGTAACATGGTGAAATGCTTTTGTGTTATAGGTTGCGATATGTCTTTAAAACTACACTTTTTGGATTCACATCTGGACTTCTTTCCTCAAAACCTTGGCGCAATTAGTGATGAGCACGGGGAAAGGTTTCAGCAGGACATCTCTATGTTTGAAAAGCGTTAAAGTGGACAATGGAATGGAAATAGGCTAGCTGAACTGCTGTCTGTTATCAGGGACACACCAACAAATGTCTACAAGAGGAAACGGCCAAAAAAATCATTTTAGTGTTTGTGTTTTCTATAATTAAGCCTCCGTTACATTTCTCAGTAACCAATTTGTATAAATATGAGAAGGGGGTCTCCTACAAAAACGGTACGTGATGGACCATTTTGGTTTTGATATATGAATCAATCACCTTTTGTTTATACAGAATCACATAGCTTCATCTAAAGGACAGAAAAATATTCAAATTTATTGTACAGTGAAATACGAATGCTGCAGTCCCTCATATAAAATACTCGGGAGTCAGCAGTTGATAAAATCATTCCTCAGCTAGTATCTTTTAAAATCAGGTATACTGACCTATTAACCTGGGGGGGGGGGGGGGGGGAGCTTTCGTGAAATTGAAAAATGACAACTTTCGGACCTAAGAATCAAATACTTGCATAACTATCGATTCTCCTTAAAATTTACCCTCGACCGAGGCAGATACTCTGATTTCTTCGGTATCCGGAATTTTAATCTCGTCTATGAGGAAAAAATGCCTTGCAATATTTATTTATCTTTTGTATAACTTAGATTTACGAGCGCAACACGAAATTTTGCCGTAGCACTCATAATTATACCTCTTTTTGGGGGGAAAATGTACTTTTTGTGACTGCATTCCTCAACAAAGGGCGGAAAGTATATTAGATAGGTGGGGAAAAAGAATCTCTCTATTCTAAAAAAAACTAACTGCCGCTGACGCCGCCGCTGTCAAAAGCTTGTCACGCTATCTCCTCCGAAACCGCTGGGGGTATGGGGTCGAGACCGATACCAATCGATGCAGAACAATGTGGGGAAGAAAGTAAGACATGTCTCATATTCGTCGGACTTTAAGTTTTTTTTTTATTTTATGTTTTGTGGGAAAATATTGACTTTTTCATGTTCAGATTACGATAACTCGCCAAAAAAGGATCGTAGAATTTTTTTTTTACAATCTAAGACTACAGACATTTCTCCTTCAAACAAGACCTCATTTGTTTAAAAATAATTTAAAACAGACTGATATTATTATTAAAATTGAAAACCCAGTTTTTGGAAAAATTTATGCGTTTCGAGATATATAAATTCGATGCTCTCAGACTTATTATGTTACAAAGAAAATATTTATATCAACTGGAAGATGAAAGCTTCCTCATTCATATAAACCTCATTTCAAGTCTCTATCTTAAAATTTCGATTTTTAATTGAATTTTGAAGAAATACTTCAAAAAAATCTTCTCATTCGCTTCCTTTGAAAGAAGATCCGATTTTTCACCCATTCATCCATTTCGCCGGGCTTTATCCATTTCGTCGGGAGGGGGGGGAAGCTTCAACTGTAAACAAATGAATGACTCAATCGCTGTAAAAAACTATTGAGTCATTCATTCACTTGATTCACCAGAGGAGCGAGCGTAGCGAGGCTAGGGGCGAAGCCCCTAGTCTGTTAAAAAAAAACAAATATATGCATTTTCAGTAAAAATGCGCATGTATATCTGTAACGTGATTGTCCGTCGAATAGATAGAAGACTGTAATTTCCACAAATACTTTAATAAACAACATCTAATTATAAACATTTGAATACATATTACATATCGAGAAACAAACGTATCTAGTTACAGCGTATCGAGAGACAAACGTATCGTCAGTAGACATAAGACATAAGGGGAGAAAATACTCCCGCTTTTCGCTTGCTTGTAATAGCCTCGTTCACATCGAGCAGCGCTAAAACGAAGGAAGCGCGTCGCGTAACGGGGAAAGAAAATTTCAAATTCTTAACACTCCCCGCCGATTGGATTCATAATCCAATAATTCTAAATTATTTCCAAAAACAATACAATGTATGTTTAAATGAAAGTTCTACAATAATAGTTACACTTACAACATAAATATCAAATATGCATACAATGAAAAAAATAAAAGGAAACTTAACACAATAATTAGTACACAAGTAATACACAAATATTTCGTACACATCTTTTAAGTATGTTACCTTGTGGTAAACGTATGTTCACCACTCTCACTTTCCCATCACTTCCATTGAATATTTCTTCTACTCTTCCTGTTAACCACTTAGTGCCTGGTAAGTTTTCTTCCTTCACCAACACTAAGGTCCCTACCCTTACGTTGTTCTTACTGAATTGCCATTTATGGCGTTCTTGTAAATTATTTAAGTAATCTCTTTTCCAAAGTCTCCAAATTCTTTGAGAGGCTTTAGAAATCCTTTCCCACTTACTGAGTCTATTTTCATCAATATTTGTAAGTTGGGGTTCCGCGATGGAAGTGATGGGTCTCCCAATAAGAAAATGCCCTGGAGTTAGGGTTTCAAAATTCTCAAAATCAGCTGACAATGGAGTCAATGGCCTGGAGGTTAGAACTCCTTCAATTTCCGCCAAGATCGTAATGAATTCTTCCAAAGTAAAATGAGAATTTCCTGCTATGCGCTTTAAGTGAAATTTAAAGGATTTCACACCGGCTTCACATAATCCCCCAAAATTTGGAGATTTTGTGGGGCTATAATGCCAATCAATTTTCTCCTCAGTGAAATATTGAGCCATTGGTTTATCCGGTGAATTTACAATTTTTAGAAGTCGTTTTAGTTCGGCATTTGCGCCAACGAAATTTCGTCCATTGTCAGTGAAAATCTTAGCGGCCTTACCTCTTCTGGAGAAAAGTCTTCTCAAACTGGCAATGAGCCCCGCTGATGTTAAATCACTTACAAAGTCTAAATGAATTGCTTTAGTGCAAAAACATACATAAATTGCTACATATATCTTATTTAACACACCTTTCCTTTGACCTTTGAATTTTACATGGAAAGGTCCGCAAAAATCTATACCGGTAACCGTAAATGGAAGAGAAGGTTCTATGCGTTCTTTGGGCAATTGGCCCATCAATTGTTGCTCTAGAACTGGTTTGTTCTTTGTACATGTGACACAATTGTGTATCACCAATCTGCATAAATTCCTACCGTTTAACGGCCAATACCTTTGACATATTAGGTACAACAAGGCTTGAGCCCCCACATGCAAATACTTCAAGTGAAGATACTGTACAATCATGTAAGTTAAGGGATGTTTAGGTGGGAGGACTATGGGATGTTTAGTATGCTCATTAATACTAGAATTGATTATTCGTCCTCCAACGCGTATAAGCCCATTTTTATCAAGAAAACAATTGAGAGAAGATAATTTACTTTTACCTTTCACATTCTCACCCTTCCCCAAGGTAGTGATATCTTCTAAATACTCACGTTGGGCAAATTTTAGAAGAAAAGATTCAGATTTGTTCAATTCTTGACACTCCATATACCCAACTTTTTTGTCTGTTGGATTTCTACAGTTATATACAAACCTGAAAACATAGGAAACTATACGAACAAGTTTAGAAAAATTGTTAGTAATTTTTAGAAGGTCATTATGAAAGATAACATTTTCATTGGTTACAGCAAAACACATATCATCTTCTACAGTGAACTCTTTTTTCAATTCTAAAATATAAGATTCTTTTGGAATAGAATCACTACATTCAAATACTGAGACCTCATTTGTTCTTAAGAATTCGGGACCTGACCACCAGGCCTCACTTTTTGAAAGGCCTTCTGCACTAACTCCTCTCGTGACAAGGTCTGCAATATTTAATTTTCCCGGTACGTGTGACCAAGCTTCAGGATTGCTAAGAGCCTGAATTTCCTTCACACGATTAGAAACAAATTGTTTCCACTTGTGGTGAGGTCCTTTAATCCAGAACAATACGATCTGGGAGTCTGACCAGAAATGAACTGAGGTTGATCCTTTTCGGTTTATGATTTGTTCTACTTCTTTTGCAAGTCTGGCTGCGAGCAACGCCCCCATCAGTTCGAGTTTTGGAAGAGTCAGTTTCTTTAATGGGGCAACACGACTCTTCGAAGCAACCAGATTCACTGTGATTTTGTCAATGTACTTCACTCTCAAATAGACTGCGGTTCCGTGTGCTTTTTGGCTGGCATCGGAAAAGACATGGATTTGAAGTTCGTTGGTATCACCTAAGCTGGAGTTGAGGATCATTCTAGGGACTTTCAAGTTCGAAATATCAGACAACTCAGACCTCCATTGAGTATACATTTGGAAAAGGTCTGGTGGAAGTTCCGCGTCCCACGGGCACTTCCTAAGCCACAATTCTTGGAATAGACATTTGAGTCTTATTGTGCACACGGATAATCGTTATCGTAATGGTGTTAAAAGACCAAGTATGTCGTACAGCTTTCCTGCTGTTCTTAACACAAGTCTTTTTGTTTCGTGTTCATCAAATTCGAGCAAGTTTTTCACATCTATCGTGATGTAGTCTTGATGAACATGCCACGGAAGACCGAGAACTTTGTGTAATTTGTCAGGAGGATTGACTTCTGAATGAATGGGATGGGTTTTGAACCCGTGGTCTTCCCATGATTGTACCAATTCCTTGCTGTTGGAACTCCACTTACACAAGTTCATTCCTGCATCAGCCATAATTCTTTTGGCTTCGCGCGACATCTGAAAGGCAGACGAGACGTTGTCGAGAGCTCCTACAAAGTCGTCTACATAAAGACATTTATCGAGCATTTCCACCGTAGTGGGATGCAACTCTCGAAACTTTTCGATGTGTTCCTTAATTGTGGCGGACAGCAAGAAGGGACTGGCGTTGACACCAAAGAGAACACGGTAAAATCTGAAAATTTGGATGTCATAATGCTTACTTGTACCTGGATTTGAACTTGGGAACAAAAATCGGACTGCATTCCTATCCTTCTCATTTAAGGATATTTGCAGAAACGCCTTTTCGATATCTGCTAAGACGACCACAGCATTCAAACGAAAGAATATGAGCATGTTAAATATCAGGGGATTAAGACCAAGTCCTGCATACAGACAGTCATTTAGAGAAAATTCACCTTCTCCGTGTGCACTGGCATAAAAAACAATTCGTTTTTTGGAACTGACAGTCTCTATAAACCATAGAAAATGGTAGATAAAATAGTGGTTTATCGTTTTGAACTTTGTCATTTGGAACCTTTTCGATGATGCCTTTATTTTCATAATCATTTAGTATCTCATGATAATCGTTATACAGTTCCGGATGCTTCTCAAATTTTCTATTCAAATGATCTAGTCGTCTCCTGGCAACTGTTAAGTTATAATTTAATTCCCTGAAATCCCGTTTCCATGGTAACCTAACTTCATACCTCCCATTTTTGTAGCATATAGAATCCTTAAAAGGTGTCATGGCTTTACCTTCCTCGTCCGAGTGTGCATCTTGGAATATGCCAATCGATTCCAATTCCCAAAATTGTTGTAACCCCTCCTCAATGCGATCCTGAATAAAATAACACTGAGAATCATTTGGACGCACTGCGGGAATCGAACCTGTCACCATCCATCCGAAGACTGTCTCAATTAAAATGATAGAGTTCCCCATTACCTGGATTTGATTTCCTTTTAGTAATTCGTAAAATACGTCAGCTCCCAGAAGAAGCGATGTTTTTTGAGGTAAATAAAATTTAGGATTCGCGTACTTTATGTTTTCCGGCAAATTTAAATTAGAAATGTTTATTTTTTCAGATGGAACATTCCCAGCAATTTCGGGCAAAATTAAAAATTCAAGTTCCTTATTAAAGGATTCTTCTTCGTTCGTTATACGGGTACAAATCTTTTCAGTAACTGGTACTACTGTATTTTTTAGTCCAATTAAATTTGCCCTACATCGCGATTTTTGAAAGCCTAATAAATTAGCTGCGTCTTCAATTATTAAATTCCTCATAGATGCGGAGTCACATAAAGCATTTAACTCCAACCAATTTCCGTTCGATTGCATAACCTTTACTTTCACCGTGGAAAGAAGAACATTTTTGCTTGCATTAAATGAATATAAACAAGGCGCATTTTGCAGCTCATGATTCGTAAGGCCATCTGGCACCTGAGATCGCGCAAAACTTCTCTCTTCGTTCGCCGCCAAATCATTGGCGCCGTTGTCATTTTTGTTTTGTTTATACCTTTCGACAGTAAAGTTCGCTCCGTGCAACATTGTACTGTGATTTTTGTTACAAGTTTTACATTTTAAATGTATTTTCTTGCATCTAGACATTGCATGAAACCCGAGACAGTTAAAGGATAAATTAAATTTCATGACATATTTTAATCTTTCATCTGCGTTTGAATCAATAAACCTTTTACACCTGAAAATGGGGTGCGATTCTGTGCATCCTAACATACAGTTATTTTTCTCATTTTTACTATTAACGTTTTGAATTTTGGGGTTGGTTCCCGTTTAAATTCATTTCCTCCCGGACCTCTGTTAACATTTTCCAGAGCTTGACATCTTTTGGTTAAAAAATCCGTAAATTTTTCCCAACTCGGCAATTCGGATCCCAATTCCATTTCGTATAATTTACGTGTATCAATATCAATTCGTTGAAGAATTACATAAATTAATATTCCTTCGCATAGAGGGTTTGTCTCTAATTTTAACTGTTTTAATGATCGCAAATTACTTTCGATTTTGTCAAGCATCTGTCTTAAATTAGACGCGGATTCACATTTAACTTTAGAACAATTAAATATTTCACTAATATGACTCATAATAAGCAAACGTGTGTTCTCAAAACGTTTTTTCAGTGCCTCGAATAAACTAGTGTACGTATCACTTATCGTAATTAATTGTTTGGCATTACCCTTAAGTGCTGATTGAAGATAAAATAATTTTTGTTGATCTGACAACTCATCATTATCATCAATTAATGACATAAATTGCGTTTTGAATGACAACCACTCAACATATTGACCAGAAAACTCGGGAAGATTAATTGACGGTAATTTTAATTTACAGTTACCAGAGGACTGACTTACCTTTTCAACATTTGACATAGAATTTGGTTTGAGAAGTTTTTGAAAGCTTACCTCGCATGTGTCGAGGTCAATTTGCAGCTCCTCCAAACTTGCTTCGAAAGCTGGTAACTCAGCGTCAGAAAGAATGCAATAACATTCACTGCGTAGATCATCTAGCTTGCTACGCAATTTTTCAGTTGTATTCAGTTTTTGAATAATATCCGTTTTATCCACAGGCACCTGATCACCTTGTAAAATCGTCTTTAATCTTGTTACTTGTCCACGAATATATCCTTGTTTCCGATTAAATACAGTTATTTCCGAGAGTTCACCGGGAGCCATTTTGAATCAAGTTTCGTTACGGTTTTCAAAATTGTTAGAACAGTTCGCTTTCCATCGGCTCCTCGATGACCATGTAACGTGATTGTCCGTCGAATAGATAGAAGACTGTAATTTCCACAAATACTTTAATAAACAACATCTAATTATAAACATTTGAATACATATTACGTATCGAGAAACAAACGTATCGAGTTACAGCGTATCGAGAGACAAACGTATCGTCAGTAGACATAAGACATAAGGGGAGAAAAAACTCCCGCTTTTCGCTTGCTTGTAATAGCCTCGTTCACATCGAGCAGCGCTAAAACGAAGGAAGCGCGCCGCGTAACGGGGAAAGAAAATTTCAAATTCTTAACAATATCTATATATACTCGTATAAAAGTGAAATTCTATCTGCCTCTATGCATGGATGTCTGTCCTCTCACGTTCCCAATCCCATCACTCGGCAATTTCATCCAAATTTTCATATTAACTCACCACGATCCTAATTTAAAGTCTTAAAGCTAACATAACACAAAACTTACTGCAGTGCAAATGTTACTTCTGTAGATGTCATTGGTGTTGGATAAAATTTCAGGATAGCAAAATTTTCCTAATGTAAAGCATTGAAGAAACCTCTTGAGAAAATTTCTGCCACATTCTGCACGTTCTAAATTCAACACATACTATTTATACGAAGCTTATACGAAGCTTAAGACTGTTTTTTTAAGTTTATATATTTTTACTCTTAGAAATAGGGAACTTATTCTAAGAAAAATTAATTACATTTTCTATCCTTTGTATTGCGTATATTTTTATAGAAAATATTTTACAATAGTGTGTGTATTAGGTTTAAAATTCTCGAATGTAAACTTTGAAGGAAAATCTCTTTTGAAATCAAAATTAAGTTTTCAAAACTAACCGGTAATGAGGTGAAATACTTTTTATTGATAACTTTGAAACAAGATACCTATTTCACACATGCACGTGAACGCTTACAACCAAGTTGAGCAATAAAGTTATAAATATAATAGTTATAAATTTATACATTTTTTCTACAATTTAATATTGAATAGATCTCTAAAACAACACTTTGCATTAAAGCTATACTGTATGTTTGTTTGCCTTATGATAAAAACTAATTATTTAAAAAGCATTTTTATTCTCAGTCATATAACTTTAAGTATATGTAGAAGCAATGCACTAACTAGCATCTGTTGAAGAGGCGTCATGACATGTAACCTCTCGAAATGTGCTTATGAAGATTGATGAAACTTTGAAATCTATGTATCATAACTTATCATAGAGCCATACTTGGATATTTTGCCCTTTTCTTTAGCAAGTTCTAACCGATTTGGTGCCAGTTTTTATGAATAAAATGCTAAAATTGAGATGTGCAGATAAGATAATTGGAAAATAGTTTCCCCATTTGGAGAAAGACTTAAAGAAATCGTAACCGATCTTCACGGATGCAAGTGCTATACACAGATCTCATTGAGGAAAAGCCATAGATTACTTTAATTATCTAGCTCCGATACGAAGTTCAGGCGTTACGGGTGCCTGAAGGTCACAGACTGACGTCATTTGGACTTATCTTACGATGTTAATCTCTGCTAGAATAATGAAATCATAATATGACATTTGGTAAAAGATGAGTTTAGAGGAATCTATATAGTATATAAAACACGTAGGTATGCGGCACAAAAATCGGCGATATTTCTACACTCCAAATGGCAATGGTTGCAACTACCAGATGTAAACATTAGTGGCCAACCGCGTATGTGTAGTGGTTCGACGATAGCACGTAATTTGGTACAATTTAATTGCTGTATTTTACACGTGAATAATTTTTTATTTATTCACGAGTATAATTTATTCTTTTGTTCCATCGGTTTTTCTAAATGTATGTAAGAGGACAAACTTTTGACAAAATATGTTTAGACCTATCAAATCCAGTGTTTAGTCATGGTCAGTTGTATGTATAGTTGTATGTCAACTGTGTATAGAAGATACACAGTTGAGTATTTCGGATGATTTTAAATTAGTGAAGTTTGAGGAATATCATAGTAAAATATTAATAATTGCATTATAATATCTTAATAGTAAGTAAGAGTTAATTGTCTACACTTTTTTAGTAGTACTTGCTGAATTTTTACTCCATTTTATAAGCAAAGAAATTTTCCCAACAATTTTTTATTTGGTATGATTAAGTGTAGATATCTGTATTGTGAACAATAGTACATAGAGTGATGTAATCCACACTATATTTTAGTACTTGCTGAATTTTTTTACTCCTTTTTTAGTGAAAAAATTTGACCCTAACAATTTCTTAATTGATGTAATGATAAAGTGTAGATATCCAAATTTTGAAAAATATTACATACAGAGAGGAATGTAATTTTTAAAATCTTTGTTGTTGGGTTTCTCAGTCTTATCTTTAACTCTGTTCTGAAGTAATGGAAATTCATATTTTTTTAATCACGATGATATAGAATCGGCCTTATAGAGAACACCACATTGATTATAAATTTTTTGGTTGAGATCACACTACCACTTAACAACGAAAATTATGGTGACAGGTAATTGTAACATTCCTTACATACGTTTCTTTCAGTTGAGTTGTTTTGCAAAAGAAAATATAAAACTAAAGGCGACCATGCTGGTCGCGCAGCGGCTAGGGATATTAAATAACAAGTTCTGTCTTAAATCAATGCACAAATATGATTATAAATTAGTGAATTCGTATGACCCATGCTGCCACTGTCTGATCTCAATCCTCTCAAAATTTATTGACCATCATTAGTTGAAAACCTTTTCTATTGATTAACAAACAGTATTAACTAACAAACATGACAGCAGCTGTATTGACAAGAAATTGTAGCGACTCACGACACTTAGATAAAAGTATAATGACTGGAAATAACTTGAGGTAATCTTTCTAGAACACCAATGCACAAGAGAACAAGTATCTCCCTCCTTCTCTTGCATTATCCTAGAAACATTTGTCTAGGAACAACCAACATTCTGACAAGTTTTTCTTGGGATGTTGCCTTATTTATGATTGGGTAAAATATAAGATTGTCTGTTTCGGATATAATTGCCCCTTTTATAGTGCTTCTGTTCTTATAGTCATTCAAATCCTGACAAGTTTCACAATATATGATTAAATGCTGTCTTCCGTTTGCGTCTATGCTTCTCCAAAATATCATGTGTTCTCGTTACCTTTGAAATTGAACCCCTTAAACAGGAAGCTTAACAAGCTCTTATCTGCACGAATACCCCTTGGAAATGAGTGGCTATTGTAGCCTGTACTCTCGAGCAAATCAAGGGATGGACATGTGTGACCAGAGTTAGCTACCGTAAAAAAGAACAGCATATTTTTTTCTTTCTTTCATAATACGTTGAAATGTTTAAGGCTATTGCCTGGACGAGTCCTTCTGCGTGTTAAATCCTCTCTCTGTCTTTTACCTTCCATGTTTTCATAAAGTTAGTCGTAAATTATCTAACCAACTTACGGCCACCCCAATCCCAAGGGTAAATAAAAAACCGTTCAGGAAAAAAAGACTCGCCTGAAGTTGTATAATGAAGGTCACTCAAAGTCGTAAAGATAGTAATTTTATATTTTTCCAATTAATTATTTTTTGTAAATTTCTACCTTAAAGGAAAAGATATTTCGGTCCCCTGAATGTTCTGGACCTTTGCACGTTGCACAACCTGGTGCAACTGTAGTTTCGCTACTGTGAAACCGCAATGACACCCGCTGATTTAAAGCGCTTGACATCTTGCGGTCGCCTGCTGTTGGAAATATGGGTTAATACGTATATTACATGTTCCGAAGTTAAGGGAACCACTAACCTCGTAATCATGGAAACCCACGTATCTCACGTACACTAATATTAAAATGCAAGCAGTGTAACTTCACACTTCATTTCATAATTTTAATATGAAATTGTTTTATGTTGTGTATCATTTACTCCTGATTACTTCAGATGAAAATCTTATGTTAACAAGTCTTGATATAACATATTATGTGCATTAATGGCAAACCACCGTATGACGTAAACGATCATGATTGGTTGCGGGAGGGGGGGAGACCCTATTTTTTTATTTTACATATAATATACAGTATGCCCACTAAAGTCCCTTCCCACCCTCTTAACTTCGGAACGGCTGATGCTATATTCATAAAAGTGGTGTCTAGGTATAGTAAAGTAGAGATGCGCTACTGAATAAAACCACCTATCGCGCCACCTGGTGGAAAACTGCGGAGTTAGCATTCCTATCTCGAAAACGGAAAGAGGTAGGGAAAAAAAGTGATTTACAAAGTTGTAGAAAATCATCGATTTAGTACAAAAAGACACCTTGTGGACATTAATGCAAAGAATAGAATGGTTAAAAAGCGCATTTGTTTTTTCATGATTACCTACACTGTGACGTTACGAAACTTCAACGGAAGGAGAAATGATTATCTTACGGGCAAAACACGACACCGCAATGACGGTGAGAAGTTTGAACATCTCAAATAAAGGTATATTGTTATAACTAGTTGTTTTTTTCTTTCTCAGATCGTTTTGGTACGTCACAATGTAGGAAATCACGAAAATATAAATGCGCGTTTTCACCGTTCTATTCTTTGCATTAATGTCCATAAGGTAGCTTTTCGTACTAAATCGATGATTTTCTACAACTTTGTAAATCACTTTTTCTCCCTATCTCGTTCCGTTTTCGAGATAGGAATGCTAACTCCACAGTTTTCCACCAGGTGGCGTGGTAGGTTGTTTTATTCAGTAGCGCATGGCTACTTTACTATCCCTAGACACCACTTTTATGAATATAGCAGCAGTCGTTCCGAAGTTAAGAGGATGGGAAGGGACTTTAGTGGGCATACTGTATACTATGTGTACGTCTTGGTCCTACTAGGTTAGTAGTATGTTAAAAACTACTTTCCGTACTACTAAGTTAGATGTTAGTTCTTTTCTGAACATTACTTTCTGATTTCCACAATATTCTGTGGCTCCAGATGGCCAACTCTGCTGCTTTCGCAAGACTAGGATGCTGTTTGATTTTCGCATTAACATCAATCCTGATGTACTACTTAATAAGATGCCTGTAACGCAGGGAATTCAAAGCTAAAGAATGTTTTGGGACGTTTCAGCTGAAATTATAGTTCGATCAATGATAGCCATTTTCAAACACTCAGTCAAAATCTGCAGCGACAGCCAAAAATACGGTTATAACCAGGGCCGAAGTTAGACATTGGAGGCCCCTGACTTACGGGTACTGTGAGGCCCCCAGAAATATCGGATTGGGCATAACTCGCTCGACAAATATTCATTTTAATATACCTACTATATTTTCTCATTCAATTCACTTCAAAGGGGTAGTTATCTCTCGCCGTTATATTTTTCTCATCTTTACATAGTTATGCGCAATGAGATGTTATTTATTGTTGCTTTTGTTGTTATTTGTAAACTCGATTATTGCTACAGTGGTATTCAAAACTTAAGGAACATCGCTAAAACGATGTCTAAAACGATGAATATTTCAATCTGCAGATCGATGAATTTTTTAAACATGCTTCCCCTTTTTAAACCAACAGAAAACGACATGATGAAAATCGTAAATGAATGACAGTGATAGGAACAAAAGATAAAGAAGAATAAGTGAGAATGAGAGTAACGGAAATCATTTAGAATGAATAGTAGATACAAAAAAGTAACATTAGACTAAATATTAACTAATGAAAAAATTACATAAATGAAAACTTAAATTTACTATTTAGAAGAAGCCCAAGGCATCCTACTGATTATCACGTCGGAATTTCGGTACTGAGGGTACTCGTTTCGAATCCCGGCGAGGGCCACTGAATGATCTTGTGTCTAAGCATCATCGTGACATATATTTGCAATATCTACCACTTAGCATTATTGTCAATTAAGAATATACATCACGATGACATCACTTTTGCAGGGCGAAATTTTCGAATGCTCCGAGATTAAGAATTTTAATGCTCCAGTTGATGTATGATGAAATCAAAGCCATCAAGAGAATGCAATTACGTCCATAGCAAGCGGCCTTTCCTAAACATAATCATTTGTCTGGCCTCTGCAACATTAAATCATCTTTATCATTGATTATCATCAATGCTTCATTCTAAGAACAATATTTGTAATCGTAAGGACGTCCGCACACGGAGCGACTCAAAGGAAACTCAACTGGTTAGCGACTGAAATTGCATATCGGTTGAAAAACTCGTTAGTGATGCAGCTCCGCACACGGGCCGACTCAAAAGTGATTCAAATCAATAGTTTGCGACCTGTCATGAAAGGAAGAACATCATTATTCCGGACATTATTTTTAGTTAAATTATTATCAGAAATTAATTTATTTTAAAATATCGTCAAAATAGATTGTCTTTGATCAATCGTTTAAAAATGGACTGTAT
This sequence comes from Dolomedes plantarius, assembly GCA_907164885.2. Classification (NCBI taxonomy): domain Eukaryota; kingdom Metazoa; phylum Arthropoda; class Arachnida; order Araneae; family Dolomedidae; genus Dolomedes; species Dolomedes plantarius. Next base: position 169,920,467 of record OU015496.1, on the reverse strand, counting down.
ATATGAGCGCACATATTCCATACAACAAAAAACGTTAGAATTTCATTTCATCGCTAGGCAGAAGTCACGTGTCTCGTGTACGTCATTTGGCAGCTTGCCAAAAGAGCGGCTGTAGCATAGATTGTGTAATAACACGCACAACGCAAGAGAAACTGGCGACTGAAGTTGCTAGTGACTCGACACGTTCAGTTGCCTGCGACTGATTACAAACGCGTTGCTGACGGGTTTGTAACCAGTTGCGCCGTGTGCGTGGCTCCATTCAATTACATAGGTTACGACTCATCACGGACTGGTTTGTGATTGGAGTCGGTTATCAGTTTCTTTTGAGTTGCTCCGTGTGCGAACGGCCTAAGGGCCTGTTCACATAGGAGTCCGTTGCGTTGCGTTAAGGGAAAGATGACGTTGAGACGAAAATAAACCAATCGTAGGCCTCCAAACGATTAGCAATAAAATTTTTAACGCCTATGATTGGTTTATTTTCGTCTTAACGTCATCTTTCCCTTAACGCAACGCAACGGACTCCTATGTGAACAGGCCCTTAGTGTCTTAACCGCCTAAAGGCGATCATTTAAAGTCTTTAGTCCCATAAAGCGTTGCAAAAGTTTTCAATTTATAATCAGTCATTACTTCCTAGCAGAGAGGTTATTTCACTTTCAGAAAACAATAATTGATACCGGAGTAGTGCATGTGCAAATTCATTTGCGTGAGGTGTTTGCGAAAGCCTCGATTATCAGCCTTTTGCCCCTTCCTAATTTGAGACCAACGAGATCGTAGATCCATACAAGCTGTATCTACCCCTCTTTACATCAACTAGTCTCATCATATTACCAAAACCAACTTGTCTTATGTCTGATTTAAAAACAGTCATCTGTCGGGGGCAAAATAAACTAAAAGTTACTAGAAAAAAATTCTTTGCAATAGATCATTTAACCAGGAAAAATTCTTAAATGTGAGCTCCCGAAGCGCAGTATTCACCATTTTAATTATCATTTTAATCACCGAGGAATTTAAAAGGGTTAGGAATTTGGAAGTTGTTGCGAAAATTCGCTTGGATTGTTTCATGAAATTTTCTCGGGGTAAACTCAAAATTTCCGTTTCTTTCCCTTTCTTTCGGTTTTTTCTATTTTTACTAAACTGGCACATTAATATCATTATGGCAACCCAGTTCAAACGATGCCGACTCACTGAATTATTAGTTCTCTGACGTCGCGATGTGTGTTTAATATTTACTATACATGCGCTCGAGAAACAGACTGCCACTTTGATGTAAGGGTATGAGACACATTTCAAAGACGTTTGCTATCGGTGTCTGAAATGGAAGCAAAAGCGACTTTTGTCTAAAAATGTGTTCTTTCGGTGTAAGGTCTGCCGTAGAGACGAAACGCCGCTATGGGATTGTCTATACATTGGTACTGCTCACATTAGTTGTCTCCTATGCCAGGAAATCTGCTACTCTTTCTATTATGCTCCTGGGCTCCATCGGCTATCTCTGCAACAGGTAGCAGACTGCGGTTTTGAGGCAAAGCCTTGAAGTGAACTAACTGCCTAGGTGGACCTATTGTAGTAGGAGTCGGTGTTTTCAGGAAGTAGTGTAGGAAAATTCTGACGCGATTAAATGAGTTGAATATTTCCCCTAACGAGGACCAATAAGCCATAAGTGGCGTCATGACAGGAAAAAGAAAAAACAAAGGATCCATTATTTCTTCCAGGGTTGTCATGTCTTTCTGTGTACACCAATGGTTCCCAACCGGTGGTCCGCGAGAGCCTCGGGAGTGGTCCGGCACCACATATAAAAAAGTTGCCAACCAAATGGGGATATTGAAAACAATGTTCATTGAACTAGATGGACCAAATATATCCGATGACTATCAAGTGTTAAATTATAATTTCTTAAAAGTTTAACATAACTATATTATTATTAGAATATGATACAAAATAATTTTCATACCCCCGGAAGGTTCCCCTCCCCCTCAAGTCGGTGGGGGTGGGTGGTGGTCCGCACATGGTTCAATTTCTGGCTTAGTGGTCCGCAGACTTCTACGGGTTGGGAACCACTGGTGTATACTATATTTTTCTGATCTACTACTATATACGTGTTTCATATTCCGCAAAGACAGACTGTTTTGTGTAGTGTGAATGATATATAGAGACTTTCGTAGGGGAAGTAACTTCGCCACTCGCCCCTCGGGTGTTAAATAGTGTGCAATTTTTATAACTTGGCCCTCAACATGAAAAATTAGTAACAGGTCTACTGGGTCAATACTTTTTATGACAATACTTTTAGCCATAGTCATTTGAACATACTGAACTATATCCGTGACTGATTACTGAATATATTTCATCTTGACTGGCTCCCTCTTAAACATAGATTAATCTGTCAAATGGCATAATAATCTTGACGCCTAAAAATGGCGCTTTCCTTGTTATCTCATGCATCGCTGTACCAAGAGCAGGGCCGGCACTGGCAGTTTCGCCGCCCCGGGCAAAAAGGTAAAATGCCGCCCCTTTATAACAAAAATTAGTTCGTAAAACATATTAAAAGCAAATGTTATTAAAATTCCACCTATTAATTTTTCATAAGTATTCAAATGAATCTTGGTTTAATCATTTTCTTCATAAACTGGTTAATTTTACAGACCATTTGCCGCCTCCTAAGGTTGCCGCCCCGGGCAGGGGCCCAGCTTGCCCGCCCCTAGCGCCGGCCCTGCCAAGAGCAAGCATTAATCTTACTATTAACAGCTGAAGGTAAACAAATGTTAGTTTGTTAGTTAGCAGACACGGGGACTGGCTAATCTCGCGAACCGAGCATAGCAGGATATCGCGACTGGTACCGATATAAGCGGACGGCCGAGACGCGTGCACTGATGCTATCCTCAACTTTCACAACTTTAAACTTTTTTAATTATTCAATTAAAACAGCCGAACTCAATAGAAGAGGAGAGCAGAAAAAGTTGACATTCCGGGTGGGCCAGCTCCTTTCCGTTTCGCAAAGCTCTGTTCACCGAAGTAACGGTGGCTCAGTGGTATCGCTCCTGACGTCTAATCCTAAGGTCCCGGGTTCGAAACCAGCCGCCGTCGGGTGCAAGAACATCTTTTATTTTAATTTGCTCTGCATGCGAGCTGTATGCAAATTTATCTATTATTTATATTTCAGTTCCGGTTCCTAGGTTTATGGAATAATCCTCATACTTCCGGTAGGAATGTCGGGAACGTTCCGGAGGTGTATTTTAGGTGATGTTCCCCGCAATCTGGTCAATAAAATCTGTTCTGATCTACTCTTCGTGTCATTTCCGTATTCCCCGAAATCACCGTGACAATATTTTCATTCGGCCATGTTGCCAAAAGGAAAAATTATTAGTTGAGAACGAGTCATTTAATAATTGAAATCCAGAAATAAATTTGAAGTACCAGAAAAAATTTTAGTTTTAGGAAAGGAGAAGTTAAAGCCTTTAGAATTTTTTTCTAATTGAATGAGCTTTTCTGTTTAAAATGCAAAATTTGATAACGGAAATTTTAAATAATTATTTTGTTTTTTTAAAAAATCTAATATATTTTTAAAAGTGAACAAACAGTTTTTAATCTTTAAGATATAAAGCCATTTCATTTTAACTCAAAAAAAAGCAACACATCGGGTTGCCACTCAGCTAGTTACTTATATATGATGTCAGTGCTTGCGAAATTCACTAATCAATTAAAAGACTTTGCTATTGACCCTTTCCGCAGTGTCTGTATGCAGTGTATGTAACCGTCTTAACATGCGTTATACGGCCGATCGCGTACACATACTCGCGTCCTTAGGGAAGGGAGTTTTTGATTTCTGTTATCTCAAATAATTTTTAGAGGAACTCCGTAGGCAAAAACTTGATACTAAAAGACGTCAGAAACTGATCGGTGAGGGGGGGGGGGGACGTCAATTTTCATAAAGTTTACCCATTTAAAAAATAAAATGATCGCCCTCAGGATGCGGCATTTTTCATAGAGCTTACCAAGTATAGGTCTAGTAAATTCATGCCAAAACTATTTCATTACTGTTCGGGACCATGAGTGAGCGAAGATTACCAGCAGGTTTTAAAATTTTGTAATAAATCTGGCAAACATGATACTAATGGACATGACCCGTAACTAATTGTCAGCGAAAAGGCACTTTCAACCAACTATGAAAGGTTTTCCATATTCATTGGTGTCCCACGAGTGATTTGTCGTTAACCAAGCTAATGACCTTACCTAATGAGAGTAAGCAAAGGCATGTCTTAGAGATCAGTGACTCCTAACCGGTGGTCCGCGGACCACTGGGGATTCGAAAGAACCAAGAAGAGGTCGGAGAGGTCAAGAATGATTTTTAAAAAAATATTTTTGTTTCAAAACGACCGCGAATTTAATCAATTTTTTAAAACTGGGAGCAAAAAAATTTTAGTTCCAAACTGTTTGTACAAATTCTAAAAATTCCTGTATTTCTTCCGCTTTCCGACGTTTTGAGAGTATGAGAAAATCCTTGTTCTGCTTATAAATTTCTAATATGTTTTCTGTGACGCGGACTCGCAGCATCACAGCCATTTTACAGCTAGAAAAGCAAATGCAAGCTGAAAAATCTCGTTAATTCTTAGGCTTTCATAGGCTTTTATATTTGCTATTAAGTTTCCTGTCACGTTAAATTTATTATTGCTATTGAGTTTATCTGTAACCTTTTAAAGTTGTTTATCACAAATAGTTTGTTTATTCAAAAAATAAAACCCTTTTTTGCCTCTAAGGAATTGATTGGGAGAGGGTCCCAAACTTTTTTTTTTTGACAAGTGGTCCTTGATCAAAGGTGAGGAACCACTGCTATAGATGATGCAGTGTCTCCACACACCGTATACTGCTCTTATTTTTTTTTTTTTTTCCTGGGAGGAGAGGGGGTGGGCCTATCAGTACGTAATAGCAACCTACCGCAAGGCGGGTTCTTTATAAGCGCCCTCATAAGTTTCCCGATTCTATACTATTATATGCCAATAAAACCACCTAGGACGTGAAGAACATGAATCTCTCATCGTGCTTTCAAAACACACAGCGGACCCGACATAGCAACAAGGCCCTTCTGAGAAATCTCACTGTGCTTGTACAGTTCTACTGGAAAGGGAGTAAAATTTATTATCTATACTAATATATAAAGAGAGAGAGGGGATTCTGTATGTGGAGGGTAATCTCCGGAACCACTGGACCTATTTGAAAAATTCTTTCACTATTTGAAAGGTATATTATTCCACATGGACATAGGCTATATATTATGTATATCTGATCAGTAGAAAGAAAGTTAGGGGACTAAATGTCGAGCTGATACTTCACTTTTACAATTTTTCCTTTGTCACCTTTTTAACATTTGAATTTTCTTTGTCAACCATAGTCAGGTAACCATAGCAACACATCAAACTACATTTTCATTTATTATCTGCAAAACATTCAATATTTTAAAGATTCAAGTGGAGGAGGTATTGAAAAATACAAGAAGGATTTTTGATATTGGCAACGTTTAAGGGTTTATTGAAGGAAATTACATTTGGAACTACGCTTTTTGTGGGACATTTAAGGTAAAAATATTTACAATTTATTGGCTATCAACTGGAAATTTGTTGGTATAATACTATAGAACTTTACGTTTTTGAATTTATGTACAATTTTATGCACAATTTGCGTAAATCGAACTTGAATTATTGAACTTTATTCAAAATTCAGTGTGTTTCTTTGAAACTGTGAAATTTGTTGATTATTTCGAATAGGACTATGGTTGTTCCTTTATAAGTGAAAATGTATTGCTTCAATTGAGCTGAAATTTTGTATAGATATAGTTGATAGTTCAGATTAAAACATTGGCATATTATTTTTTGAAAATCGGGCCCCGGAGTTTTCTAATTAACGTTTTAATGATTTTGCCCCTAAGAGTGGCTCATTTCGACAGCTTCCGCGGCTGTCCTCGCTGACAGCGAGACAATGGGGCCGAATCGTACCAAAATCGGCACGCGGGTGGTGCCGGACACGATTCAGTGCCTGACGTTACAGTTTCCAATAAAAATTTCTTTTGCCATCACCATCAATAAATCTCAAGGTCAAACATAGAAATATATTGGACTTGACTTACGGGAAGATTGGTTTACTCATGGACAAATTACATGTTGGTCTCTCTAGGCCAAGAAATGCGGAGAATCAATTTGTTTTAAAACCTCAGAAAAACGAAAAATGTAGTATACCATAAAGTTTTAAAACAAATTATACCTTCCTAATATCTACTTAAGATCTATAATTGTTCAATCCGTACAAAGTCGGGACGGGCCGCTAGTCATCTATATAAATACAGTAACAGACGTATTAGTAGTGGGTTTTGTCGGGTCACGTGACATCACGTCTCCGGGTCTCACTCATCCAAAAAAATGGCCGACAAATACACAAATCGGTGTATTTTTTTTTCTCATGAAAGTACATAAATATTACATATTTGGAAAGAGCTTTGAAAACTGATCATTTTTTCTGCGTACACTTATTCTGTTAATTCAATAGTTTTAGAGATATTTTAATTCTAAATGACTCCACCGCTGAGAAATCAAATCATCTATATCCAGTATGGTGCAGCCATCTGTCGGCAGCGACGGGAATTTATTGACTTGAATTTAATACATTTGTAGGTTCTTTTTTTTCTTTTGTGGGGCCCGAAGTACATAAATATGTTACACGGATAGCTAAGCGAAGCCCGGCTAGTAATCAATAAACCTCATTTATCACATTAGATGCTTTACGGTCATCAGCGACTCCTTCCAGCTGAACTTCAAAGTCCTTGCACATTAGTTTTAGAATTAAAAGGTCATATTTTCATTCGTCAGTATCGAGTATTCTATAATTGATCGTATAACCTGGTAAAGACAGACACATAGCAAATACTTCGCTACGAAATCTCCTCACATAATGAACACAGGTCCAAATACCAGCCGATGAAATTTATTACTTTTTTTTCCTAGACATGTTCACTTATTAGTATTAAACAGTAAAAAATTACAAACCACATAACATAATATAAAAACGTTAAATCAAGTTTCAAATTTTCATGTCGTTATCCAAAAAGTTTAGAACTTCACAGAAATTCAGATATTTCGAAGACGGTTCAGATATTACTCAAACGGTCCAAGGCATGAGCGGAAATGTCAAAAAACATATGCTGATTATCCATACAAGTAATCTATAGCAAGAGCTGGGTTTTTAGTATTTATTTGCCTTTGGCATACAGCGCTTCCTAATTGACTGTTCAAAATGATGTCAAAGCAGAGAAGAAAAATGTTCCATTTCCTTTCGTTAGTTATTTGTTTAAAACATGTCAAAGTCGTCGTTAAATAATCTTAAAATATATCTAATAAGAAATTTAATACTTTTTCCATGATAAAAATTCAGTATGAAATATTCCCTCCTCCCTTCCCGAGAAGAAAAAAAAAGGCCATATTTTTATTGGTTCTATATCCATTATCCAGGGCGCAGTGGCCCGGTACGCAGAGGCGTCGAGCCAGTGATCTGAAAGTTGCGGGTTCGATACCCGACGATGACAAAACCACCGACGTGTACACTAATGGCGGCTAGTTCACGGAAAAAAACCTGTCGTACCTGCAATGTCTTCCAAGTTCCCAAACATTACCTCTGGGTTGCGGGGTTAAGTGTTCCGGTCTCGTCACTTGGTTCAAAATTACGGGACCGATACGGGTGTAACGTGGACCCATCCCCTGTGGTTAACCCGGAGCAATACATACGGCGAGGTGGTCACACACGTCTTCCCTAGGCTCTCCTTTTGGCTTCTTTCAAGAGTATTGCTCAGCTCCCAGCCATTGGAAATATTATATATATATATATATATATATATATATATATATATATATATATATATATATATATATATATACAATATTCAGTACGAATGCAAGCTAATTTCTGGTTCATGGCAGAATCTAGCGATTTGTGCATTTTGTCACTCCGTGGCGTCAACTGTCAATGTCTTACATTTTTAAGTTTCTTGCTTTTTAGCTACTCAATAAAATAATAGACAATAAAAGTAGGTTCCTTTTGCAAAATAATTCCTTTAAACCAAGAGAAATATTCCTGTAGGAAGTCTAACAAACGTCTAATATCTGCATCCAAATTCCTTTAAACCAAGAGAAATATTCCTGTAGTAAGTCTAACAAACGTCTAATATCTGCATCCAAATGATATTTTTTTTTTCGCCGGACGATGGCCGAATGGCTAGGGCGCTGGCATTCGGTACCAAAGTCTGTGGGTTCGAATCCCACTCTTGGCATGGATGTTTGTAGCCGTTCGGAATCGGCTTTAAGCAGTAGGTCCCGGCCAAATTAGCCCTTGTGTAGCAAAAAGTTGACCGTAGCGCTCCAAACCAAACCAAACCAAACCAAATGATATTTTCCATTTCATTTTCTAAACATGTTTCAGCACTTAAAAAAAACTGTCCTTCAAATCTAAGAAGTTGATGCCCTACATTCCTGCAGAACCTTGCACGTAAAACCGAAATCGAGTAGCTATCACTTTTATCGCAATACCTCCTTTTCGTTTCTTTCAAGTCGTGTTTACATTGCGGCGTTGTTACGTGAAAAACGACCTTTTTAAAAAAAAATAAATATTCATAAAGTTACCCCTCTTATTCATGATAAAAATGCAAGGCCACAAGTATGAGGAAAAAGAAATGAGAGACCGCTAATAAATGCCTTCGTATTACCGCAGATTTTAAATTAACTTGGGGTCTTCTCAACACCGTCGTTGTTCGGAAGGCGAAGGGTATCAGGGATTCTTTTATTATTATTATTATTTGGCTTTGTTCTTACGAGTCGTCCCTTAAGAATCATGAAATATACACAGTGCTTGTGTTTTATTTATTTGGCCAGTCATAACAAATGGGGTCCTCAACTGTTATCTTAGGAGTCCAAGTTGCCCAAATCATTTCTTTAAACCTTTTGTTCAAGCTACACATGTTCGATATAACGTCAAGACCTCAAGATTAACCTTTTCTTTCTGAAATTTAGAAACTTGCGATGAAGTTTCACAGAGGAATCGCTCAAGTTCCAAACACCGTACTTCATAACATCACAGCCTATGACTATCAGGTTCCTGGATATGCCAAACGTCCTCAAGGATCTTTTCCTGGGCCTTTCGATTCTCTCCGTGGGTCTGAAAACCACAGGGTGAATTAGGCATGGAGTTTTGAATATAACATTTAGTTTCAGCTTTCAAAGAATTGTATTACTGTTTGTCATTGGCTTCGAAACTATTCTACTGCCTTTTGTCGTTAGAGGGCATTTTCATAACTAGCTTAAGGAATTCGCGATCCGAACAATCCTAAATAGCCGAGTGTCTTACCATATTAGATTTGAAAAAGTCTTAGTTGCTGGCCATGGTTAAGGTATAGCCTAAAAATGTCAACGATTTTAGAACGAAGAAGCATTTATCTTTGTATTGAAGGGTATGCCCAGTCCTTGCTCCTAGTTTTGCAAGTTTTCTTAACAGTGAGGCGGCATAGAAGCTAATGTTCTGCCCTTATTTATCGCTTCTGTATTTCGAAATTTCACTGTCTTACTGTCAACACTGGTCGCTCACGTCAAATTGGCATCATTTGTGTGTCGACTTTCAATGGTCGCTGCGGCCACGTTAACCTAAAATTTAGTACATATAGTCATGTCGAAGGCGTAAACTTTGGTTGAAGGATAAAACGAACCCCAACCCTTCTGCCGTGACTTCAAAGTCTCTGATAAACTGTTAGCATAAGTCCTGAAAAATGGAACATCGAAGAGAGCCGCAGTTTGGTATACGTATTGCTTTTGAAAAAAGGTAATATGAAAGTCGAATATGCATACCAACCTGGACTCCAATTGCGGAGACAAGAACACACCAACTAGACAAAGCTCGGACCTATATAATATGAAATAAAAAGGATACATTAGGGTTTAAATACATTGTGGAAATTACAAACCTATCTAATTTGCACATTTATTACATTAGGTAAATAGATGACAGGACAAAACTGAAGTTGAGAAATTCTCATCTGTCTGCAGATATTCAGCACAGATATAAATGAGCTTTTTACAGTTACATGTGCCTCCTCTCTAAACTATTTAAATTCGAAGTCGAAAGGAAATAAATTGTGAGAGTCCGTCAAAAACAGGTCGAATTTTTAGAAATAACTAATCGGTAATACATTTTTTTTTTTATCTGTA